>JAWWNJ010000160.1:0-530997 GCA_037176885.1 Favolaschia claudopus | reverse complement strand
CAGGATCATCTCGCCGCGACGTGCAAATCGCCGGTTGAGGTGTGTGCGCGATGTGCGGCTAATCATCGAACAGAGACATGCACGGTTTCGGAAGACCAGTTGGCGTGCGCCAACTGCAAAGCCGCAAAGAGGGAGTATCACGGCCATGGAGCTGGAGACCGTACATGCCCCATATTCGAAGAAAAAGTGCAATATGCATGGGAGCGTAATCCGGAAGCTAAGTACCCTACTTCTTGGTCGCAGACGATCCCGCGACTTGGGTCACGCATGAGGAGGCAGGATTGAAGGTCAAGGGTGGGAATGGTCCTCCCACCCGGCCGCGTGGACCTGGTCCTGCCTGAAATGCCGCCAACTCCTCGACTTGTACTAGCTCTTGTGCTCGTCTACCGCCTTCCTTCGATGTGATTCCGATATACATACCGGCTCAGGGCCTCATGTAACTGCCGAACTTGTTTGCTTCGTCGCCATTCGAACTCCTAGCATTCCTCTGCCTCAAACCAGCACCTCCAGGCTCCCGCACCTCCTTACACCTCCCCAAGCAAACCATTTCGCACTCATCGACGCTACTGTATCGTTTCGACCAAAGGTTCACGGGGTGTCACCCGTCACCAACATTGTTCACCGAACAAACAGTTCACAGCACCGCAAATTACCCGATATGGTAGCCCGGCGAAGCCGGGCCGGAATTTTTGGGGCATTTTTTCGCTTTTTATGGGCGAAAAAACCCAAATGTCACCGTCACCCAACCTTCAAAATTGTTCAGTTCACGGGTGCTCGTCACCCAGTCACCTGAACCTTTGGTCGAAAACGATACAGTATTAGTGAAATCAAATCCGCCATCCTTCCTCGCTCTCTCACTATCGCATAGTCTTCTGCTGGCAGGGGACTGGATGTTGCGCGCAGCGCAGGGAACCTTGAGGGAGAAGCCCTCCTTAGTCCTCATGAGCTCATCCGCCGAATTTCAGCCTACCGACGTGTCTAGTTTCTCATCTACTCCGACTGCTTCGACATGGTCAGTTTCTCCACCGCTTTTGGGGACTGCCGCCTACAAAGTACACTTTTTGGGCACGGAATTCCTCTCATTGCCTCTCTGGGACAACCCAAGCGCTGTGTATACTTCAAAATATACCATTAGGCTTTTTTTCGGGCTCATTGATGTCGCTTCAATGATTACTTTTGGTACTATTCACAATACTCTATGTACGAACGACCAAACCTCTTGATTATCCGCGTAATTGCCGAAATTGATTCGAGACATGCCTCCGAGATGCGCGAATATGAAGCTGAAACCCGCTTTCTGAGTGGAATTAGGCCGTAGGAGCTCACAGAGAGCCGATAAACGAGAGAAGGAATGAGAAAAGGCTGAATTTCCTTTTAGGGAAACGCGCCAAAAAATTTTGATGTTTGCCATTATGTATGTTCAGGAATTGCAGTAAGATCGCTCACCTCTAGTCTCGTAAACCAGACTTTCCCGGGCGATGAGAAGACAATCGTTCTCAAGGACCCCTAAAGAAAGTCTGGCCTTGATGGGGGGTATGCTTAACCAGCCCTTAGTCGCCGGTTTGATTGCCGGCGCACCCTTGAATCTGAGCTAAGGTAGGGCTCAGAGTGACATTTGATCACATGACGTAGGTTCCTTATGAATGAGCCCTACCTTAAAATCTGCGAATTTAGGGGGTCTGTCAGCCAAGGATTTTCCGTGGCCAGATTGGCCGCTGTACAAAACTAAGTGAGCGGCAGCATATATACCACAGCCGTACGGTGCTTAGTATAAGAACATGAAGAACGGTTGCATCCATTATGACGACTATGGAGTCGTCGCTCCGCTTGACCTTCCGCTGCATTGACGTGGTATGGAGAAAGCGACCGGCGGAAAGGATGGTAATTGGAGGGAGATTGCGAGGATGAAAAGAGCGTACAAAGGGACGAGCGTGCCACAGGTACGTCCCCCAGGTCCATCTTCCACAAAGAATCAACTGACCGACACTTGAAATCTAGTTGTACGCCGCCCTCAACACTTCGCCCCCCTTAGATTTCGTTGTATTTCTCATCAATTCGGCAATCTTTACTCGAACTTGTCTTTGTGTGAAATCAGTCCGCTAAGGCTCCCTTCCGCAAAACTCAGAACTGGCGTTGTTTTGACAGACGCGTCGTGCGCTATCTCAAAGGTACCATTGACGTGCGGCACGGACGACGGACTCGTCGGATATTCTGACTCCAGTTGGGGGTCGGAGGTCCTGCATTGGCGTTCCATGTCCGGGTACGCGTTTACGCTGTATGGCGTTGTCGACGGCAGAGGCGGAGTACATCGCGATGACGCGAGCGGCGAAGGAGGCAATGTGGATTCGTCAGTTTATGGGGAGCTATTTGGCGAATTCAAATCCCTACAATCCTTCACGTCGACAATCTAATCATCACTTGCGATGGTAAAGTCGTTCCATGCACGCACCAAGCACATCGCTCTGCCCTACCATTTCATCCGGATTTGTTCACCAAGGCTCTTGAAGCCACGCGTACATCCCGCCTATTCAACGGTCTTGGTCTGCCGGTCTGAGGGGGAGTGTTAGCATTCTACGGTATCTTCCTATTTAATACTTTATACATACCTTCATTTTCTTTCCTCCCGACTGACCGACATGTTCGTTACAAGTAGAGCACATCCGTATTTGGACGCTTACGCTATGTATCTGCACAGCCTCAGTTACTTTCTTTTCTGCTCCGTAACTGAGACGTGCGTACCTACTTTCCTTTGCTATACTTACCTTAGGCTCCATTCGGCTGTCGTGTCTTAGCGTCACTTAGCGTCACTTTGGAGCACTTGGGAAAATTCCACGTCAAACTTTTGGTGAGAAATACTCTTGAGTGACGTCAAGTGCTCCGAAGTGACGCAACCGAATGGAGCCTTATTGACTGTCCTGTAGAACTCCGCTAACAGGTACATTAATAGAGTTACTTTCTTTTCTGCTGCGTAACTGAGGCAACTCCGCTAACAGATGCGTTTGTGTCAGCGTTGTTCGCTGTCGAGGGTCGCCCGTATCGAGGAGGAAAGATGAGGAGTCGAAGAAAACGATGCGTTTGTGTCAGCGTAATTTGCTGTTCGGTATCGCCCGTAACGGAGACCACGACGTTCTCTACACAAACGCAGTTTCTTTCGACTTCTTCTTGACCACTCGATACGGGCGATACCGAACAGCAAATTTACGCTGACAGATGCCGAACGAGCCGGATGGCTCCGACAGCGTTGATCCCCTGGTTCGTCCTCGAGGCTAGATTTCAGAGGGAGTCAAAATGTCAATCCATCACGCAGATCACAGATGCCGCAGTGCCGTCTCGCATAAACCAAGCTGTCCACTCGTGACTCCGTGTTGCCATATTCCACCGATATTTTCGAAAACGCGGGAAAACATGATTACAACACTCCCACACCCCTTTTATATCTTTTCTTCTGGGGTTTTTTTTTTTTGCTCAATATAAAATGTCATCTACTGCTCTGTAGCTTCCACTTCTATGAAACTAAGTGGCCTGTGGCTGATGGCATAAATGCGTGACAGATGTCACAGTGACTGCTGACATAAGGATGCGGGGTTCCCACGCTCTCCATCTTACCCAAGTTACCCAACCCAAGGGGCACCGGCATTCTAAAAAAATATATAGGGCCGTTTTTTTCTTTTCCGACCTCTGGGCTGGACTAACTAACTAACGTAAGCACTATATACGGCAATATGTTCTCACGGTTAAGTCACCGGACTGCGTTTGACCTGAAGTTCATCCCACAAATAAATTTATTGAAGGGCCAGTTACTGTTCTATTGTCTGGAGAAGAGTATCCAGACCCGACTGGATGCTTACATCCTTCTTTTGAAGGCAAAACATGGCAACATCAGGATGACAGCTCCACCAAACAAAGCCACATTGAGACTGACTACAGAGGAGTAGCACTATATCCTCTGAAAAGCTACATGTAGAGCTCAAACACAGTCATTCTCACTCAATTAGACTACCAGAAGCTCATTCCCGCCCACAAACTTGGGGGTCAAATTTTTTTTTCGGCCTGACGGCCGGACTAACTAACTAGCCCTTAGTCGCCGGTTAGATTGCCGGTGCCCCCCTTGACCCAACCCTGTAATTTCGCGGACACCTAGCGTACATTCGGTGATGTAATAAGCGCCGTGGAAAGTGTCCGAGAAATTGCAGCCGCTAATGGACCGGTACCGCATTGCCAATCAATTTGTAGATCTGGAACCTGAAGTCAAGGGCAATATAAACGGAAACAGATTTGTAGGTACTGACATCCTTTACCCGTCTGACACAAAATTGTAATCATCGGGGAATCCTTGTACCCTTTGCCGCTTCGCGCGCTGAAATCGAGCGCTTTTGCTGAGGCTTCTCGGTAAGCGAGTTATGATAAGTAGGTAGAATTCGCCCACTGTGGGATGGAGGCTTCGACGATTCCCTGATCGAGGATCCGCCGTAGTTAAAAGTGTGTTGCATGGAGCATCCTCAACAAGAACCTTGTAGGTATCTCCAGAAGCCGCACCCTGGTAAACCTTGCAGACAAGGGACAAAGGGACGCTATTTGTGACATGCTGTGTCACAGTCGTTGAGTCGTTGGAACGCAAAGAATTTTGATATCGATTGCTTGCTGGCTTTGCATATGGCACACCCGTACGGTATCCCACAGGTGCCAAGGTTGGGTCAAACTGAGGACATTGCCCCTTTTCACCACTTCTCTGTCTTGGCCTTTTGGACATCGCCCTGGATGCTCTTGGGTACTATACATTGCTTTGCTGTGCGGATGAGTTGACTCACCATTCAAACCTTGGCTTTCACGGCAACTAATTGAGCTACGGTCAATGGGGATTGTATCAAGGCTCACCAAGTCATTGATAGCGTCGTCAAGACTGATGAGTGGATGTGGTGCCGCAGCTGTACCTGAGTGTCGTGTCGCTCGGGAACAAATTCGCCTTTCAAAAAAAGGGAATAATTGTGTGGGCTGTTAGACGAATGGCTGAGTGCTGGGAGATTGGGCAGCTTCAGCCCACGCCTCGCCCCCAAGATAATAAAACGGGATCTGTTTTGTGCACAACCATGCTGGGCGGCATTCAGAATGCCGATTCGTACTTGAAAGCCAGCTTCTATGAGACTACGGCACATGGCTTTAAGCATGGCCTGCTGTATCAATCCGTCGCCTAAGGGATCATCGTTGGAATGGTGGATGAATTCGGGAACGTTTTCGAAGACCACAAATTTTGGCCGATAAATCGACGCCAAGCCGGCCATGACGAGTGGTATTGATGATCTGCATATAGACCGACTCTTCAGTAAAGATAACTTAGAAGTTCAAGACTGAATACCGAGGATCATCGGTTTCTATTATACATAGCTCGTCAGATGACCGGAAATTTACAACATAGTCACATACATACTTTATGGCGGTTGGCGGCGCTGAAGCTTCCGCAAGGTGTCCCTAGCCAGATTTTGGGGTCTGAATATGTGAGGGGTTGCCAACTTACCTCCACACAGGACTCCCAGATTCAAAAGCCGGGGCACGGTGTGATTGGGTATCACAGCGCCGTCACTTGAGACCAGAGGATCAGTTATCTTACCTCGTTTTCTGTCGGAAGAAAATTTGAGAAAGGAGTTGAGGTCGGTACAGACGACGGTTGACCGAGGATTACTTTCCCTACAAAAAATAGTTGGTCGCAATGCGGGGATGAAAGTACAGTAGGAGTTGACCGAAACGTATTTGCAGCCAATATATCTTGATCGACGGCAAGCTCGACTTCAAAGAAACCAGATTGTGTCAAGCCGTGAGATAATCCCCCTGCACCTACATGCAGTTGACATAAAGTTGAGATCACCAGCATGTATTCAACAACCATCAAAGCATCATACCGCAGCAAACGTCCAGAACAGAGACAGGGCCATGAAGTTGGCTGTATTCTTCCAACTGTTTTTAAATCCGCACAATGCCGGAAGTAGCAGGTACCGCAGGCGTTAGCTGGTGTCTCCGTCCTTTGACTTGATCGTGTTGTTCTCTGAGGTATTGCGAAAAAGTTGTCTGGATGAGCGGTACCCAGGACTCCATCCCATTGCCAGCTGGAACGGCTCGAACAAAAAAACTTTCCGTCCAACCGGGCAATGTCGACAGTATCAGTCCTTGTTGACTGACATATATGGTGCTTAAATGCGTGAGCGAGTCAGAAGTGAAAACTTGCAGGCAGACTCACTGTATCGGCGATACCTTGCCTCTCCCAGTATCTTACATGCAGGCAGTGGCATTCCCAGTCTACTTGCAAAATTTGGGCAAGAAGTAGACAATGTTGCTCATTCGCTTCGAGAGCCGGTAAGATATATGCGAAGTCCCCTATATGAAAACTCTTCCCCACTCCGGAACAGGCCTCCGTGGACTTGCTGAACTGATGCCAGCGCCTGCTGCCTCGGCGCGTAACCCACAGCTAATGCAAGGTTTGTGGGTGGGACAATGTTCCAATAAACGTGAGCAGGTTTCCAAGTCATGAAAATCGATAAACACAAATCCTTCGCCGTATCTTAGTCTGGTTACCGGCATGAGCGCTTTTTTTGCCGAAACTCGATACTGACCGGCCAAAAAATTCACCCTCTTCGTATTTCAGGGCTGAATCTTCACCAAGGGCTAATTTGTAAAGTGAGCACTTTTGTATAATGGAGTTGACGGGTATATCGTCGCATTCATCGATGAGAAAAAGCTCGTTGGGGTGTCCAAGCTCGCCCAAAACTCGGGAGCCTACGCACTGAGTTACCCACGTTGAGCTCAAATCAGCGACATCATACCGTGTATAAACCATTGAACGTGAGACATTTTGACACCATGTACCGCATCCACAAAGAAATACCTAACTTGACAGAACCTGATTTCATTACATGAGCATTAATCAGTCAAAAGACGTGATCATTTTAGAGTTGAACGGCAAACCATGCAGAAGCGGCCATGCTTTGCCGCAAAATCGGGGAGAAACTCGCCTCCTCATGCATTCTCTTTTTATTGGCATCGTCGCCTGCGGCGACGGCGACAAGATCCCCTTTCTGTCAAGGATTGAGAAATGCTGATGCGAGGGTTCAGAAAAAATCACAGTGTATTTGCAGTTGTCTATCAATGCCGTCGAGAAGTATGCGGAGTGACCGAGGCACCCTTCAAGAATGACCACTAAAGGATCTTCAAGGTGACGTGTGGGCTGCGACTTCCGTCTACGGCTTTTGACGGGACTTGGAAGCACGAGGTCCAACGCTGCGGATGGAATTCTAAGACGCTTGGCTGCATATCTCGTGGCTTTTGTAGTCCATATTGGATCGCGAGCCTTTTTATACATTGACCGCGGTCCTCGCATGTGGGGAACAAGTTCTGAGGGTGAGGTTCGAGTGAAAGTCCGAGTCCAGATGATGGAAAATTTGAATAAATGGAGAGCGTGGGAACATAGCACGGAAACGTAATTTACTTACATACAGTTAAATGCTTTAACCATATATGGAAATCTCGCTCAGTCTTGGGCGGTGTCGCCTCCAAGGCGCGAAAGCAAGAGCCCCGAGTATTGTATGACATTCAGAATATGCCTGAGTGAGTATATGAGCATTTCAAGCAGGACATTCTGGTCAGAACAGTCCAATGCGTATCATGGAAGTCAGCCAATTGCAAACTGAATTGACCCTTCCCTGTAATTTCGAGCATCTTCAGCCATGCTGACACCCAGTAGTGGAATATCCGCAGCCAATTTACCCGAAACATCCATGGCTAGCCCTCCCAAGGTCGATTTGTTTGACCTTGCTGTAGCTAGGTCCTCCTCCGTGGAAATTCGAGCCGCATCAGCCAAAAACCAAATAAGTCAAAACATTTGGTTGACTCTGTTCGTCGAAATTAGCTGTCAGCCAAAACCAAATAAGGCAAAACATATCACTTGAAGATTGAGGGGAAAACTCGTTTCGGCACTAACAGAGCCACTTTTCGTCAACTTCTTACGCAAATGCATTAAATTGGTATTGAACAACGATGCTACATAGCGCTTTGAAATCAATACCGTTGGCCGGATAAAGCTCATTAATCATGTCTGTGGAGGATTATGTCCGAAAGAGGCATACTCGTGTGATCCGATCAATACCGGGTCACATGTTAATCGAATTCCTGTCTCATACCTCGTCGCGTCGCGCTCTACGCACTTCGTTGCTCCCAAGCATGAATGGAGGGGCTAGGAAGAATGCCGGAAGAAGACGGCCTCCCAGAAACCCGGCCCACTTTCAGCTGATTCCCTTCCCACAAGCCGCAATCCGCCGCACCCCAACTGCCTACTTTCGACCTTCACACCAATGCACCAGCGTCACTTTGTGCCTGGGATGGACCCACCATAGTCTTGAACTCTGGGGACAGCAAGACTGCCAACTCATCCACTGTGAGTCTTCATCCGGTAGAATTAGCAGCAAATCTCACCTTAAACTCAGGGCGCGTCTACACTCTAGCAAGATATACACTAACTCAGCAAAAAAAATGTCCGATGGGTTTTTTGTCCGTATTGCGGTGTTAATACCTGTATTCGAGAGCAAAAAACTACTGAGCGTGCACAAGATATTGAGACCGATTGGTATGCTACCTCGCCGCCGTGCAATCCCTTGATCCGCCATCAAATGAGCAGAATTCCCAAATAGCCAGATTTTCAATTTGAGTAGGGATTTTCTCTGACAATATCTGAGTGCGCAGGATGAAAGAAGACCCAAAAACAAGTACTTTCACAAGTCAAACCTTATGAAAATATTCAGCCGTTGAAGCGCTATAGGCTCGACAAAACTGCCATTTTGGGCATATTTCGGCAAATTCCGGTCAACTCGGTCGAAAATGGTCACTTTGCGAGGGCTATAGCGCCTGTTTGCCTGTATATTTTTCCACAGTTTAAATTGGCGCATAGCTCGCTGGACCTCAGGCTACAACATGAGCAGATCAGCTCCCCGCACCAAAAGAATTTGACTGACTTGTAAAGTCGGGCCGATATCAAAATTCCCATGTTTGCGCCTCGGCGTGATGGCGTATCAAAAATTATGCCCAAAACCAAACCCAAAGAATAAGGCATCTGGATCCTATGAACACAACTACAAGTTGTTTGAAGTCGAAGTGGGCAGTAATCATCGAAATACAGGCCAGAAATCCAATCGGACATTTTTTTTGCCGAGTTAGTGTAATTGCTTCCGTTAATTGATTGTCCAGGTGAGCTATGTAGCAGTAGCCCACTACATCGTTTCGTGGGTCAAAAATTCACCTGAGATGAAAATTGTCTGAATTCTGTGTGCGGCATGCAGTTGAGCACACAAATCACTCAATACAAGTAGTTCAACATACTCTGAATCCCGAGTGTCCTGCCAGGCTTGATTTTTTTGGCAACCAATTTCTCTGACTGGACCTGGGGCGTAATAAACAGGACATTCGACGAATTCAGCAGCTGAACAATTAGAGGATACTGGAAATTGAACTTCAAACCTGAAGACCGTTCTGTTCTCAGCTACAATATCTTCACTGGACTTTGTATCTAAGGTCCCTCCGGGTCTGATTTACCCCACCTCATGGACTATAGAAAACCTCTCCGCATCATTGTAATGTGCCCCATTTCGCGTCCGTGAGCCTGGAATGATTGAGCAAAGATGCTGATACTTATAAGCTCAAAGTAGAATAGATAGTATACACTGTACAATTGGCACTATTGAACTCCATTGCTTTGTTAGTTTTGGTTCAAGCTGTACTCGCAGCGCAAAACTGCTGAGTCCGCATTCGGAGTCTTTGAATCATCTTGCTGCTCCATAAATTTATTTCGAGCCGTTTCCGGGCGCCGTATTCAGAATAAATGTGTTGGAATGATCATGGCATTGTCCGCAACATGAGTCCGAGTGCAGCCTTGAAGTACGAGTCGTCAAGCAAAATCAACACTGAAAAGTGATTCACCGGCCTTTTCGGACCTAGTGTGGGAACGGCCGAGGAAACTTCCGACGAGATCTTGAATTTGATTGGCTGAGGTATGTCCCAAGGAGGCAGCTGCTCTGAAAGGACATACGTCTTACCATATCTTGAATTCCTCTGATCTGCCTAATCAGGGCATAAGAAATCAAGATAGCGGTTGCTCTGGTGAGTGCTACAGGAACTTTGGAGCGCTGATTTTTTGGGAACAGGGCTCTAGATACATAGTGAGTCTCTCCCTTTTCTCTCTCTTTCTCTTCTCTTTTCGCAACTTGAAAACTTGAATTCCCGGGCTCTCCACAGACATAATTCATAAGCCCGGATAAATATATACTCAACTGAAAGTAGTGTTTAAACCCAAAGTTTACCACCTAAAGCAAGGTCCAAGACGGCAGGGCCGGCCATTTCATGAAATTTCCTTATATGGTAATGCATTTAATTTCGCCGCAACTGTACAGTGCCGGACACGCAAAGTCGACAACTTTGATCTTCCATTTATGGAAGGTGTAGTTTTTTGTGTAAACATAGTGAGTGTATATGGTTCCGGACCGGAACTTCGTGACAAGTCGCAGTCCCAATTTGGTAATTGATACTGTCACGTCAGTTTTCATTGAGACATCCTGGGATTGTGTAAATAGCATTGCAAGAAGGTAATCTACAAACGACTGGAGCAAAACTTCGAAAAAACGGGTTTTCCGTGTTTGCACGGCAATTTCGCGCTTTTGATTGCGGATCACTCAGACCGGTGGCTGTGCAGCAGCATCAATGTCGCCTGGTCATTGCCGATTCTTGGTTAGGAGATTTCACTTTCACTGTGGGGTCCGGAAGAAGGAGTCCGGGGTTGCAGAGGCAGAATAGCAGAGAAAGACTTGATTACCTGCCTCAAATTCGCGAGTTTAGTACACACAATTCTGGTTTTTTCGCTGTTCACAATCGGCCAAGTAACCGTACCCTTGCTCTATCAAATTTTGATGGAGCTTTCCCACAGTATGTGGACCTTTCCAGACTCTCACGACAGGGTTCCCAGTTTGGGATGTCGTGAGAGGCTGGCACGAGACTACCGACACGAAGCCGCGCTGAATGAGCAACCCCAAGGCTTAGCACATGAGCCTACTTTCTGTGATGACGAGTAGGGCTCCAAAATGCAGATGCTTACAAATGTCCGGATGGCTTTGTAAGCACTGTCCGGGAGTCCTGAGTCCGTGGCCTCGGACTTCGGGAATGGCCGTCGGTCACGCAGCTGTCAATACTGTAGTATAATTATTACGACCAAGTGTTCAGGTGACGGTGCGGTGACGGTGACACTTGAGTTTTTTCGCCCAAAATGGATGAAAAACATCAAAAATTTCGGGCCGGCATTGGCCGGCCTACCATATAGGGTAATTTGCTGTGCTCTGAACACGACAGGTCACCCAGTGAACACTTGGTCGAAAATACTACAGTATTACTGTGAGACTTCGGACTGCGCGCGGAAAGCCCCAAGGGGTGGCGGTAACAAAAGTTCTTGACCAGGACTACCCAAAATCTTTCTGTCAAGACCCCGGAAACCACCCGGAAACCAGACCCACCACCACCAGTCGGCAATCAGCTGATGCTTGCTTAAACGGGCAATCCTTCCGAATACGATAGCAGAAAGTGGGCCAAGTTGAGCGGCTAGTCACCGTTAGTGGCAATATATCGCCGGTAACTAGATACATAACACTCTGGAAACTATTCAGTAAGGTTTATTGAGAACCGAAATGCACTTTAGGTCGTAAAATCAAAGCAGAATGGCACCAAGCATAGGCCAGTTGCCAGAGATTGAGGATCTCACACTCATTTTCAAGGTAATATGATAGTTTAACTTGTCTTGGCACATTTCTCAAACATCTCTGGATGTTCTGGTGCTCTCAAAGCGAGTAAAGAATGCGAGAGGCAAAAAGTGCGAGCACGTTCTTATGTCATAGTGCTGTCAAAGTGCCGTTGCCATCAAACGCTGTCAACTTTCCAGCAACTTTCTTCGAGTGAATAAGGGAGGATACCGTGCCTATTAAAATCATGTAGATACATATTATAGCGCAGTAAAGCACTTCAAACCACATGGTGTGCTTTATACCAGTAGAACCAGTTGGCACTAACGAGATATTCAAGACCTTCGTGAAAATGACCACCAAAACCCTCTTTTCGCGGACCCCGGATACTAGATCGACTACTACCCAGTGGGTAGTCATGGTCCATCAATCCAGTTTCCGCCACCCCCTTGTACAAATGGGTACAGAACATCCCAATGAACATTCCTATGTGCTTGAACCAACAAAATACTACACGATTCAAGGGGGAATCGGGATTAAAATTTCGTACCGCGGGTGGGGGGGAGGGGGGGTCTGGGCAGGCTCTTAAAAAATTTCCAGTGTCTAGTAACTCAGAAGCTGTCTGGAGCTCAGAAAGGCTCGGGAAGGGTATTTAGCTAGTCTCTGAGCGTGACTTTGGTGTAAGTGGCGGTGAAACACTCATGTAAGTAATTGTCGGTAAAATTGGCAGTGGGTCGCTCGATACGCGAGTCACATCATGGCGTGACTCGCGCAACACGGTCTCTCAAAAAAATGCTCAAGGTACAACAGCTGGTGGAAAAATCTGTTTGAATGGACTCCACGTCCATCGAATACCGATTTTGAATGATCTTCATAAATTCTCACGTCCACTGGGGTCATGAAAAATGCAACACGCACTGATGTTAACACCAAAACCAGCTTTTATGCCTTCAACGAGTGTCCGGAAGACAATGCAAGGCAATGCAAGGCCTCTAGAAGCAATTTGAGCAGTCTACAGACATGTATCCAGCATTAGATATGCCCTTTGCCTCCAACACGCAGAAAATCGCGCACCCGCAGGCTGCAGGATCTGCCGCGGCGGCGGCACTGCGGCTTAATGACAATGGTGGGAAATCATTACTGTATATGGGAGGGGAGGGGGGGGGAGGGGGGGTCAGCCCAAGCCCTTAAAAAAAAAATTCGACCCTATATCCGATTTTCGAATCCCGATTCCCCCTTGACACGATTCGGCCTAAAATGGCACATTGTCGGTCACTTTTTGTAACACCGAGTATATAATAGATTTATTGACTATCATAAATCTTGTAGAGTCTGACTTGGTGAGACTAAATGAGCACCACTCGATCAAGACCCGTATATTGTTTCCAAAACGGCTGTAAGGCAAATCAAATGTATTCAAGATATGGTAAGACGTATGTTCTTTCGGAGCAGCTGCCTCCCTGGGAGTCCGGGACATACTCCAGCCAATCAAATTCAAGATCTCTCCGGAAGTTTCCTCGGCCGTTCTCACAATGAGTCCGAAAAGGCCGATGAACCATTCTCGACGATGAATTCACAATGAATTGCCTTCAGATGCTCTCACAACCACAGTCGGAGGCCTTGTTCGTGCTATAGAGTGCACAAATTAATTAAGCAAAACTTTCTTGAGTACTTAGGCTGAACACTCAAAACAACAGGCAAATTTAAAAGTTCAGTTAAACTCTGGTTTGAACCCAGAAATAGCAAGTATCTCTCCACGCAAGCGCGGTGTTCAAGCAAGTGCATTATTAGGCCTAAACGAGTCTGCCTATGTAGCTAAATCGAGGTGGATAGCCAAGAAATACACAAGAATTTGATCTGTTTTTAGTTTTCTCCAACAGCACTGTTCTGTGAATCTCTCGCGCACGAGCCCCTTGCGCGTCTGTCTTAGACTCTCATATGCTTCCAGTGTGCTGCACATGCTGTCCCTAATGAGACTGAGTAGAATCTTCGCATGTTGCTATGTATATCTTTTGACACTCGAAGCTCAACTTGATCTGGACAGAATTTGATTCACAATTCGACACGTTCGGCTTTTGCCAGTCCAATTCATGCCTTACGAGCTCGCCGTTCAACCTAAATTTACGTTCATAGATAAATCCAAAGTTTTTGAACTACATATGAGCTCTATTGATCTCAAAATCTGCACAACTGTTTGGCCTCATGCACAAGTGCGGCAAACGTATTCAGAGCATCTAAAGATCCGGTGAGGGAACACCGTCCGGAGTAGGGAAAAACACGCACCAATATTCGGACTCGCACCGTCTTCAATCGATTCTCCACTGGACACCCAAACGGAGTTCTAAACCAGCAGTACTGCTTTCCAGAGAGTTAAGCACGCCAAGGTCTTGCTCCCCGGCATTTGGAGCACGAAGCAACGACGGTGCGCTGTTGTTGTAAGGCCGAATGCGTGTAGATGGGGTGGGCCGGATTGCCGGGAGGCGGAAGGCAGCCAGGGTGAAAACCAGCTAGGCTTCTTGGGGGTCGTCTTCTTCCAGGTTTCTTTCTAGCTCCTCCGTGCATGCTTGCAAGGACTGGTTGTGTGCAGCGCGACGCGACGAGGTAAGAGACAAGGAAGTTGATTGACAGCAGCGCTCATGTGACCCGGAACTCGTCGGATCACACAAGTATGCCTTTTTCGGACATATCAGCTAGCCGCGTTTTCGTTTTCGATTTTCGTTCATAAAGCCTAGCTTTAACCGGCTATTCTCGCGAAGGTCTTCACCTCGAATTGACGGTTGAATGTGGCCCATGCGTCGTCTTCGATGCCGGGGGTCGTGGTGAGAATACGATGAATTTTGTTGTCGTCCGGCGTAGCATCCCGGAACCGAATCGGGCAGGCGTCGAGCAAGTTGACCCAGCTTCTTGATGAGCTTAAGAACAGGCTTCGCTATTCGTCTTCATCCGTCGCGAATGCATGCAAAGTTAAAGAAGCACAAGCTTCCACCGCAAGCCGCTGATCCGCAGTCAATTCACTGAAATCATTGTTACTGATTGCTACTACGGGCGCAGAGGAAGAGCGCATCGCAACCATGGTTATGTACATAGTACGTATACTAGTGAGTCTCTCTCTTCTGACCAATATCACTGAGCTTGAATTGATTCCCGGCCACCATTGTACATCGGGATCGCCGTCGACGCTGAATCACATTTCCGTTCGAGTCAACCTCATTCCCTTTTCCGTCCAAAAGAGCCCACCCGCTAGTCTCGTAAACCAGACTTTATACCGGGCGATGAGAAGACAGTAGGGCGCTCAATTCTTAGCTCGTCGGCTCGTCTCGTCCCAGAAATTATTTAATTGCATGATGAGCTGATGAGCTGCTGATCCCACTCCGCATTTTCTCTCCACTTCCCATCAAATTTGAGCCCCTCATCAAAAAATCGACATTTTACGGACGAGACGAGCTGACGAGCTAAGAATTGAGCGCCCCTAGTCGTTCTCAAGGACCTATATAAAGTCTGGGATTTGATGGGGGGTAGGTCAGTGAAGCGTCCGTGAGAGTGATGGGAGTGATACGGCTGCTGATGGCCGTCGCTTGCCCGCCCTTCTCTTTTCGGTCGCTCTCCAGAGCGACGCGCTCCTCGTCCTTTGCTTGCACTTCACGTATAATAACCCATGCTATAATCAACTACACTGATATATGGATGAAATCAACGTGCTCTCAGACCCGTCTTCAGTCGTCAATTCGCGTCAATGGTTACTAGATGCTCTCTCCGGCGCCGATGCAAAGTACGCGTGGTTATAGGTTCCTGTAAGTATCCGGGAGTCCTGTCAAGGTGTCCGAGCTTCCAACATTCCCAGTGAGCGAACAGTGAAGAGAGAGTCGAAGAGAGATCACACACCACCCCAAAGGGGAACCTGCCGTTTGGCGGATCATCTCAGCATCACTCCCACGGACGCTTCACTGACCTACCCACCATCAAATCCTAGACTACCCACCCGCTATTGGCACAACATATATGTGAATCAATCACAGCGGGGGCTTGTGATGATTACTTACCGAAATGGGCGGCCAAGAGGAATATCATTGGGCGAAACCACAGTGCGACTGGGCTGCGTGGAATGTCGCAGCCTGCTGCTGCGCCCGAACTTAAAAAGGGATGTCATCAATATTTTCCGGTGATGGCAACACGTCTTTGAGATTATTTTGCGCGGGGAGTCTCGGGCGGAAATACGTCTCTCCACATAGGATTTTGCAAGAGCAGATGTAAATCGTCTTCTTCCTTTCGTGAGCATCATTTATTGGAAACGGAACGCTACCTACCAGAAAAGCCACATTTTGCACCCAAATCGGGGGGCAAGAATTTATGAACTCCAGGGCGGTTTGCATTTGGGGACGTCGGGCTTTCGATGAGACAAATTGCTCGTCGATAATTTTACAGGCCGGGGGTTCCAGTTAAAGAGCAATGTTTACAAAAAGGGATGGACTCGGAGCCTGCCAGGAAGTAAAAATTGGCATCGCTCAATTTGCTATTGAGTAATATAGAGCCCCGGGTTGCGATCCTCCCGAGTGTTGACTGTAGGGTATGCATCGCAGTGATCGTTCCGGTATCTACGTACAGTACCATTCCTGTTGCTCTGGTGAAAACACTGCATCTGACGAAGGAAAATTCATTGGGGGAGCTTGCTCCCCTTTTTATCCGAGCAGACACCAAATAGTGTTATGGCTGCTGTCAATCGCACGGCGCGGTTGCGGAGTGATAAGAACACAAGTGCTTTCTTCTTACACAATCTCACGTGTCAAAACTGCACTACTGTGCAATATTGAAGAGAGCTAATAACACTCTGTGCCACAAAAGTGACCGGAGATCCGCTTATTGCTTGCCAAATTTGTAGTATTTTCTCTCCGATGCCATTTTTTTTTTCGCGCACTTCGACTTTTTGATCGAGTGATATGATGGACCGTCCTGTCTGGCTGAAAACGTCGAGCGAATAAAATCGCTCGGATGAATACCCCTCCCGACACCTTTCTTGCGGATTGGCATCTCGCCCTTCATGATCCATACCCACTTGTCCGCAGCATTTGCCTGAGCGGTCATCTCATCATGTACTGTCAGTACCAGCCGAAATTGTCCAGGGGGCGGTGCTGGTTCTCGACAACGAGCTCCAAGTTGTCGACCTGATACTCGACAAAGTACGGCCAAAATGCGTCGAACGCGGGAATGAACTCCTCTTGACGGTAAGCAACATTATCCGGTCGCTCATTAGTCTCGTGCGAGGTGCCTCTTGATCTCTTACCACGATGTGGTCAGGCAAGAGGGGAGCCAGGCTCACGCCCCGCTCTCAAAATTTCGACAGCATCTCGTCGTCCCCGCCGACCCCTTCATTGTTGAAGGACCCAAGTATGCCACTTCAAAGGCAAAATCGTTCCCCAACGTCATCCGCAACGCCGAGGTGAATCCACCTCAGTTCGACGCTAAACTCGCTGCAACCTCCGCTATCTGCTACCACTCGATTTCCAAGCACACAGACAGCATCGTACACCCCCCTCGACGTCCTACGACAGCAATTCGTCGTCCGCCTCGTCCACCGTCACCCACGACATTCGTTACATGTCACACGCCTCCGCGTATCACCCTCGCTTGCCTCGTCACGAAGCATGCCGTTCACTAAATATACAGTTGGTTCGCCAAACCCGTCACTTGCGACGAGCCTGCTCCCACATCCATTTCCCTTTCCATTCATCCATCACCGACCCCCAGAACCGCGACGTACTGGACCGGCCTGCCCATAATTCGAGGCGAGCGGCTAGTGTACCGACGTTGTTGATAGGCGGCCGGGAAGCTCGGGAATTTGACCCCCCCGTTTGTTTTGCTACTGGCCAGCAAAGACTGGTTAAACAAGGTTTTACAGCAGTTTCAGTTTCCGTGGCTCGCTGGCGTGATGGACCCGAGTCGATGGGATCTTGCGATGCGAGCTGGTTGCCTCGCTCCAAGGCCGACCTCTTTATGCCCCTTTTTTCTTTTTCTTTCCTTATGTCCTTATGTTCAGTCACTGTTCCAAGTCGATGGATGCGTTCACCCACCCTCTCCACCACTATACTCTACATACCACGGACGAACTTTTACTCTTACCATCCAGTACTTATCGCCTCCGGGCACCGCGTCTTAGCACTAAGGGTTTTGCTTGTTGCGGTATATAAAATGCAGATGCAAACAAAAATCATTAGTCTCGTGACCAGACTCTTATGCCATCCACTGTCTTAAATAATAACAAGCTTTAGCTCCCTGCCTCCGCACGGCCGACTCGCTGCGCTCGCCGACCTACCTCCGTTCGGTCACACAGCTTGTTGGGGCTGGCGCCCCAAACCCCGCTGCGCTCGCTCCGCTCGCGACGTCTAGTGCGATCTCAACATTTCGACATTGACCCCGTGATTTTCTGTCAAAAGTCACGCGACTGATGGCCTGGCCCTCTCTTCAAGTATAGGATATGACACTGACAGGCTGAGGGTTCCCTGGGGCCTTTGGGATGGCATAAGAGTCTGGTCACGAGACTAGTCGCTCATGACCGTCATAAAAAAGTCCCTTCTTGACTTCGGTAATTTCGAACCCTTGCCCGTGAAGCCATCTGCGCGCAGTGGGCAGCGAGATTCCCCGCACCACCTTGTAACCAACACGAGGGAACAGATCTGCCTCCAAATACTTCTTCAATCCGCCGGCATTTCCTTGTTGACCGTATCTTGCACAAATTTCTTCATTTCCTCCGTAACCACCTTCGCCTTCGAATATTCCACAAGTTTCTCTGGGTTCATGGACCATTTGTTGGTACGAAGGTACGCTTTCAGCTCATCCTTAACCTCGGGGTCATTGAGCAAAGACCAAGTCTTCGCATGACGCCCACGATCAGATTCGGGAAGGCTGCGTTTCTTGATCCAATCTGCTGTCCATTGACGAGCCAGCCGCGAGCCCCCTGCTCGAGCAAACCCATGCGTTTTGGTTGCCATCTCGGAGGCATCCATCAGCTTCCTCGAGTTGCGAACCACAAGGTGCAATGTGCTCTGGATGACACGCGCCCGATGACTCTGCAGCGGACTCTGCCATACACTGATACAGTGCTCTTGAGCCGGAGCTGCTTTTCGATGGCTTCCAAAGCATCGGCGAAGTCTTTGACCCGTCGCTCTTTCTTCAACTGCTTCTGTTCTCGCACTGGGACATCAAGCTTACGCCGCTTCATTGGAACTGCCCGCTCTTGGGCCTCGGCATCACTGCTCTCGTCTGCACTATTATCGTCTGAAGCGTCGTCTGAAAGGTAACCGTACGGTGGAATGGGGAAAACGGGCATTATTATTATGCGCTAACGAAGGGGTGCGTAACGACTCCGAAATACGGCTGGGGGCAGGGGCGGAGTATGGGGGTGGGGGTTGCAGCGAGCATCTTGGGGGACGGCCGATCCATGGGAACTGGTACTGTGGAAGGCGCGGGGGTGGGGATGGGCCGGGAGCGCGGTAAACGATTGAAAAACCTGGGCTTGCACACTGAGGGAGCAAAGTAAGTGTATATTCGATGAACTGATTCTTAAACCACGCACCTATCCTTGGCCAGTGCCGACTCTGCCTCCTTCTTGCGCTTTTTTCTGTGCGTGCTTGTATTTAGTCGACTTCGCTTGCCCGTTATATCCAAGATTACGGCTTGCCTCTACTTTCTTCCACCCCTTGTCGTCAGCGCGGATTCATCCCATTGACCAATGAGCAAGCTGCTACATTCCAAGAGTTGATGAGCAGCCCAATTGGCTTGGACCAATCTGGCGACTCTTTTTCCAGCTCTCCGAGCGCTTTCCCTCTCGTTCCAACCACAGATCTCTCGTTTGATTCCTCCCTGGTTCCGAATATCTATAATGGGGAAGCTTGCTTCCCATTCATCCGTAAACCGATCGAAAATGCATAGCTTACAAAGAAACGCTGTATTTTTCTTTGTAAGCGCTGACCAGCGCTGAACAGCGCTGGTCAGCGAGCGCTTTGTCAGCAGCCTTCCGGGTCCCGGGAGCATGTACGATCCGGTCACATAACTTTCGGCTTTGGCCGGCCTCACTGCAAAATGACCGCCCTCGCTGGACTTCCTTCCTTTCATCTCTGTACTGATTATCTAAGATCTGAGGTCTGAGTACTGAGTGCTAACCCTCTCTTTCACTTCTGCCTCCTACTCATAATATAGTAAGTATTTTCTAAGAACTTTTTAGTGTACTCAACCTCAAATCAGTACTAGTTGACGTGAGGATCCGAGTCCGGACTGTCCCCTGCAAGCTGCCGAGTCCGACAGCAAATTGCTTCACAAGATTTAGGTCTAGCTATGACTCGGACATGTATGTATGTACATTCAAAATTGGAATGGTGCCATATATGTTTACTTATATATAAATTAAGCCCAATCCACTGAATTCTTCCAACATCAACGCCAAGCAGTGGCAGTAAGAGCGCATCAATTGTACTCACACCGCTGGAGCACCATTAACAAGATATGAGAGGAAAGAAATTCTATGATTTGCACCCCGATACAGCTACACTAACTCGGCAAAAAGAATGGCCGATGGGTTTTTTGTCCGTATTGCGGTGTTAATACCTGTATTCGAGAGCAAACAACTTCTGAGCGTGCACACGATACTGAGACCGATTGTTATGCTGGACCGGGACTTCATGCCCGAGGCACTGGGAGTTGATTGGTTGTATAAAAAGGGTGACGTGGGAGGAAAGGACGGACTGGAAACGATTAATCTGTCGGAAAAATCAAAAAAGGGTTGTTAGGCCTGGGCAGGCCTTGTAAGGTCTAATAAGGCCGTTGGGGAAAAGGAGGGTTACAAGGTTTAAATACGTACCAAATACTACATATAGGGCCTTATAACACATAATGGACCTTATAGGGCCTAATGAGGCTTGTAAGGCCTTACAAGGCATGTTCGGCGAGGTTAAGCAAAAGTATTACCACTTTACCTTCTTTGTAAAGTGACTGCTTACACCTTGTCTTGACTTTGTAATACTGGACTATCTATATCTATATCTATTACTACAATACTGACTCTAACAATTAATTACTGGTTGCTTGCGAGAATCGAACGGTCGACCTCGTGCGAATAAAACAATGGCAATGTACAATACTGCTATGCTAAGAGAGCTTTACAGATAGAGAAATTTTGTTCCATATATGGCGTAGCTCTCGGATACCTGTACAATTTCCCCATAACACAACAACTCAAGATATTGCTCGTACATTGACTGGTGATTTACTACACATGAGTATATGCTCCCCTACATACTTTTTGAAATTCAAATCAGCCATCTTGGCATACAATCACAGCACAAATTATCAAAAACAATACAATTTTCCGCCGAAAAAGATCCAATAAAAACCACACCTACCATGTCTCTAACAACCCCAACTCAGTTTTGTAACGGGAAGTCAGCCTGGAAGACCTAACCAGACCTTATCACGCCTTATACGGTCACCCCTCGAACCTTATTAGGCCTTATAAGGCCGTTAGGTGCTCCAAGGCCTTACCAGGCTTTTTCAATTTTTCCGACATTCGATGTCGGCATGTCGTGTACTATAGCCGCTTGCAGCGGCACGAGCACGTTAATTGATCTCAACAACAACAACCTCGCCGCCGTGCAATCTCTTGATCCGCCATCAAATGAGCAGAATTCCCCAAATAGCCAGATTTTCAATTTGAGTAGGGATTTTCTCTGACAATATCTGAGTGTGCAGGATGAAAGAAGACCCAAATACAAGTACTTTCACAAGTCAAACCTTATGAAAATATTCAGCCGTTGAAGCGCTATAGGCTCGACAAAACTGCCATTTTGGGCATATTTCGGCAAATTCCGGTCAACTCGGTTGAAGATGGTCACTTTGCGAGGGCTATAGCGCCTGTTTGCCTGTATATTTTTCCACAGTTCAAATTAGCGCATAGCTCGCTGGACCTCAGGCTATAACATGAGCAGATCAGCTCCCCGCACCAAAAGAATTTGACTGACTTGAAAAGTCGGCCGATATCAAAATTCCCATGTTTGCGCTCGGCGTGATGGCGTATCAGAAATTTTGCCCAAAGCCAAACCCAAAGAATAAGGCATCTGGATCCTATGAACACAACTACAAGTTGTTTGAAGTCAAAGTGGGCAGTAATCATCGAAATACAGGCCAGAAATCAATCGGACATTTTTTTTTGCCGAGTTATATTAGTGTAAGATGAGTATGCAAAACGGGGTTCACCATACGTTGAATAAAAGGACAGGGAGTGGACGACCCTTTTTGGTGCAAATCTTGCCCACAATCAGGCTGCCGCATTTGATTATGTATCGGCCGAGCCTTTTGTGTACTCCATTCTACCCAAAACATGAGCTTGTTTTGTTAAAGAGTGAGTGCAAAAACGGCTTGGCTGAGACGTAACCTAACGCGGCGGCCTGATAGTGGGCAAGATTCTCGCCGAAAAGGGTTGTCCACTCCCTGGTGTTTTATCAACATATGGTGGACCCCGTTTTGCATACTCATCTCAGCTGTATCGGGGTGCAAATCATTCTGTGTTTTTATCTCTAATATCCAATTTATTTATTTTTGTACTTACCCTGATATCTAAGTACACTATAAATCTGCATAGCTGAACCAAATATCAATTCAAGGCAATTCACTGAGGATTTGAGTGCTCGATGAAATGAAGGCCCAGAATGGGAGTGAATCACCACGCCTGAGGCAAGATAGGGAAGTCACAAACCACTGGCAGGTGATTCAACAGCGATTCAACTTTCAAGCAGCGATTCAAGTAACGATTCAAAAAATTCAAATGAATTCCTTGCGGACTCTGCATACATGTGTCCCTCATATCACCTCTGTATTACACCGGGTGTATGTTTCCTTATACTGCACCACAACACCGGACTTTACCCATCCAGGTATTGTCACCACACCGGACGATATTCATTCGCTGTGGTATTGTCATCCCACCGGACTGTACTTTCGTATCGTCATCCCCTGGTCGTCCTCTATTCTCCCATGATATGACTTCCATTACTCGACTTCATTCTATCCGTGTTGTCGCCTCTGCAGTCTGCCTTGTTACTGTTCATTACTGTCTCCACTGCACCACCGTCTAGTCTCTCCCTAAGGATCGACTATTATCCTTGTTGACTGCACTGTCACCTGCTGTCCTCATTGTATTGTCTTATCGACCTTCCTCAGCCTTGGTTTAGCGCACCATTGCCTCAGTCCTCGTTGCTCCTTGCTATCCTGCATTGTATCTACATCCGCAACCTCTGACTGATCATCATTGGTTCCATATCCTTTGTCCCTTGGCTGATCCCCATTTGACTATTGGATTCCTTATATCGTCAACTCGCCCTTATCCTCCTTGACGATCTCATGCACCTTGCTTTCATTATCACCGTAGGATTGATTCCTTTCTTTATCATTGCTGGATTGACTCCTTATCTTACATCTATCATTATATCAGATCTGCTCCGTTTCCATTACATATCTGATCTTATAGACAGTAGCTGTAGATTAGATACAGATCTTCTCTTCTTGGTCTTGACCACCATGTACTCTTTCTCTAGTGGCCTCTTTGGGTCCCCGGCGCAAACGAAACGGAAACGATTGGGGCCTTAGAGTCAAATTTTCCATCTCGCCCAGTTTTTATTCTGAGCTCAATTCCTCTTGCCAAAATGTAGCTACCATGAAATGGAGCATTTATGCAAGAGGATTAAAGAATCAGATTTTTCCCTGATGAGATCAATGGGCCATCAATTTTTGTACAAAAGTAGCGGTGACTAAGTGAGCGGCACCATATATGACGGCGGGAGTCGAGCCTAGACCTTTTGGCCGAATATAAAATTTTGGTTCTTGGGGGATTTGAGGCCCCCGGTCACTACCTATTAACTCGGTCCGCATTTCAGCCCAGAATTTCGTTGATTTACTCTACGTCTCCTTTACTCTATTTCGGAGCAAGATTTGGGGTAAAATTCCGATTTTTCCGCGGTTTGATGCACATTTTCGCACTTAGGTGGCATTTCTGACTTTCCCCCAGCTTGAGCGGGCATGAGCGTTGGTTTCACACCCAAAATGCCCTGTAAAAGGACTACGAATTAACTTTGGAGCCTCGTCAAAATGTGATTACCCCACCAAAATTTCTTCTCCCGGAGAAGTTTTACTCTATCTTGGACCAAGCCAGATTCCGCCTGTTTTACTCTAAATCGCGGACCGAGAAACAGGGTTTTTGGGACGTTGATTTACTCTAAACCGGACCGCCATTATAGGTAGTGACCGGGGGCCTGGGATTTGATTGGGGGAGCTTGCTCCCCCCTTTTGTCTGAGGTTCCCGAAAAGTGGATGGCTGTGCAATGTGCCTACTCTCCCACGGGTACGCCATCAGCTGTGATCTCCCACGGGTACGCCATCAATACGTGATGTTAAACAGAGCCTTAGAGACAAGTGGCCTACTGTACAGCGGCGCAATCAGGGGAAAGTGCAATAAAGAAATACTCTCAGCCAAGGGCTCGCATCAATAGGAAATTACTCCCGACTTTCGCAGAAACCACAAAGGCAGGAATATGGTTGCGGCCAAAACTTCATGACCAGTCCCAATTTTGCTCAAAATCCTTCGGGATTCGAGATTTAGCAGGAACTAGGGTATGGTTTATAGGTGAAATTTTTGTTTCAGAGGAATCGTAGGTACTCCCAACTTAGGGTTACAAAACACGAAATTTGAACAGCGAATAATGCAGATAATCATCCGTTTCCAGCCCGCTGAAATCTACGGAGAATCTTAGCGTTCTCGAGCTAACTTATCGGCCACATAAATTTCGGAAACACCGCTGTGTATTGTGCCCATCGGGTCTGGATTTGCACACTGACTCTGGATTTTCATTATTCCTGCTTCCTCCTTGACCCGTTGTCCTCCGGATTTTTTGGGACGAGTTCCTATACTTCTAATCTATAGTTCTACCGATTTATATAGGGATATATGAAGAGGAATGTGTTGAGGATGGAGTACCGATTCATCAGGGTAAATTGATGTCGTGATCAGTGAGATCAAAATACTCGCCAACCCGGTAATCGTTTTGCGAGTGCTTCCCCTCCTTTATAGCTCTTGTGCTGTGGGACTACAGCAGGAAAGCAATGGAGGAGTAATATCCGGATGATCCCGGGGCCAAACGATGGACGGGGGAGCGGGAAATGCAAGAAATCCAGAGTTAGTGTGCAAATCCAGACCTGATGGGCACAATAGTATCAAGCCGCTTGGTGGGCGCACTGCTTTGAGCTGCTAAAGGAGCCTTAACCTGGATGTCTACAGGGAGAATATTTTGAGAACTGTCTCCAGTACACCAATGCTTTGACCCATATGTGTCATGGACTGAAGCTTTCCACAGATCTATCGAAGGCAGCGATACAAGAAAACGTGGCACTGAAGTCACAAGTTGCAGCACTCCAGCAGTTGGTTGGACTCGGGTCAGTCACACTTGACTGGTCTCTATCCGTCCATGCTCCACATTTGGAAGCGCTGACTTGAATAAAAAAGGCCTTCTTCTCAATCTCATGTTCCGCCGCCAGTGATGCTTTGTGTTATCGATGGAGATGAGAACATATTCAGCGGCTTTGCGGCAGGCCACAAGGGAGGGCTTTCGGCGGCACACTCACTCACTGAGCAAATCTGCAACTACTTACGTCCAGAAGGCTTTCAGGACTGTAAAGAAATTTGGTTCTGGATAATTCAAATTGTCTTTCAATAGACGCACGTTACTCAAAAGGCTGACTACCAATGGCATTTGTTCCACAGAACAATTTGATCAGTTCATTGCGGTAATTGATCTCTTGATTGTGTATGCTCCAATTCGGTAATCGTCACCTAGGGTTTCAGCCAGGAATCTCTGCGTTTTCTTTTTGTTGACGTTGGCGACTCGAATGAAACAGGATCAAGAA
The DNA here is from genome assembly GCA_037176885.1 of Favolaschia claudopus. NCBI lineage: Eukaryota > Fungi > Basidiomycota > Agaricomycetes > Agaricales > Mycenaceae > Favolaschia > Favolaschia claudopus. The sequence goes on along the minus strand of JAWWNJ010000160.1, from coordinate 505,303 downwards.
TGCGAGGTCTGCCGCTTTCTTCTTTACGATTGGCAAGTTCTAAATTGCATATGCATAGACTATGTTAAGACCCATACGCAATTTCCGCAAACCGTTCCAGTCATAAAATTGGGAGCAACCCTAACCACCTAACCAATGACTTTTTGGGCCTTCGGCAGTCATAATATAACGGAAGCAAAAAAATGCAAAGAGAAAGAATTGAACTCATAACCTCAGCAAATCAATGCCTGCCTCTGCCTTCAAACCTCTATACTACACAGCAACTGGCTGACCCCTTTTTTTTAGCACGACATTACGCCCCCAAGACCCCCAGCAGCTCACATTGATCTACAGTCAAAAGCATTTGATCGCCGAATATTTTGCCGCCATCAAATTCCCTTATTCGGTTGGCACGTTGCGGCGGAATGTCAGGAGTGGTATGTCAGTGCACTCTTGAGTCTTGACATTCCGCCGCTGATGTGACATCCGAATAAGGGAATTTTGATCGCGGCACAAATTTCGGCGATCAGACCAGCCCACATAGTGTTCAAGAGCTGGCGCCATGTAGGGCAAAGAATACCACAGGCTTATATTCCTTGGTGGTACATATATGGGTTTGCCATTTCTAACAGGGAGCTGTTGATGTTGTAGGAAGGTCGTGTGTTCAATTCTTTCTTTTGCCACTTTCCTTTTTCGTCGTAGGTATGTTAAATCTTATGTGTGCTAAAGAGGAAATAGGTGTGCTGAAGATACAACGAAGTACATGTGGAAGAGCTGGAGAACTGCGCCCCAATTTTCTTGAGATTAGGTCCCCTTCGCAAAATAAGGAAAGAATGGTATTGACCTCCTTCAAGTCACCTACTGACAAGTTTCGCGGAATCAACGTCTTGATTTATCGAACTACTCTGGACGTCCAAAGTACTCAGTCCGCTCAGAAGCTCGCTTAGAAGGTGTAGTGTGTCGATCCCAACCTTATGCCAAACTTTGCCGAACTGTTGGCCGAAAATGTTGCGCGATCAAAATTGCCTTATTCGTATGTCACATCAGCGGCGGAATGTGGGTAAGTATGTCAGTGAAGCGTCCGTGGGAGTGATTTCAGCCATGCCGAATCCTGATGGCCGCGGGCACTCCATACCCAGATTCACGCAGCGGATGCCAATTATTCCCCAAAATTAAGCATTATACTGCCTAAGAGCTCTTGTTGAGACTCTGCACTTTTCCTACTACGCCATGTCAACGCAAGAAACATACAATTTTGCGGGCCGTCAGTCCCATCAGCCCTCGCATCATGCTCATCACTCCCACGGACGCTTCACTGACATACCCCCCATCAAGGCCCAGACTTTCTTTAGGTCCTTGAGAACGATTGTCTTCTCATCGCCCGGGAAAGTCTGGTTTACGAGACTAGAGGTGAGCGATCTTACTGCAATTCCTGAAAATACATAATGGCAAACATCAAAATTTTTAAGGTTTAGTGAAAGATTTATCGACAGATTTCGAGGGTCCATAAATGTTACGCAAATGAATCCGTTTATGGGCCCGTGAAATCTATGAAGAATCTTAGCATACTCGACCTAACTTATTGGGTCGATAAACTGAGAAACCGCGGCTGTGATATAGTAGAGCATGTATGGTGCGCTCGGCCTAAACAGCACCAAATAGGTCCCATCATTGATGGGATCATTGATGTCTCAAATCGACCGAAGGAAAAAATTTAAATTTAAATTGTATTGTTTGCTGCACAATTGGGGCCAAAACATACCAGGAAACCTCAATTGGTGTAGCAGCGAGGTCACAGAGGTCTCTGAGAGCATATAAAATGAGGGAGTAGATCAGTGGTGACCTAAATTAGGCATGTTCCGTAAGCTCACATGACTGATCGATTGATTGCATCACTGATGTCTCAAATCGGCCCCGCGGAAAAAGTATTTATTGTGAGTTTTGAGCGGATGAAGAATCCCTCTTGAGGGATTGTACTACTATCTAATCGGAGTGTTTTGGCCAGAGGATCAGTCGTGGGAAGGTTTTGATCAGGTGAAATAAATTTCGTTCTTGTTTGGTGGTGTTTAGGCCGAGCGCACCATAAATTACTAGAGCATGTAAATTACTAATACTATAGTGCTTGGATGTCTTTTGCCACGTTGTTGCCACGTAACTTAAGGCGAAACGGCTAAACACAACCAAACACTTCCATCCAGTGATGTCATCATTAAGTTAACTATGTATTGTAATGCCGGTGCCCGGCTTACAGAAAAGGGGGAGCTTGCGCTAATTCCGTCCAGCCTGAACAGAAATGATCTTGTGAGAGGCAAAGTTTCGTTAAATCAGCCTTACATACACAACTCAAGCCATACTTCTTGTCTTAGTGCCGAAGTCCCGGTAAAACCTGCTACCATAGAGCTGAATTCAGGAATTTGTGCAATTTTGACTGCTGCCCAGGCTAATGGTTCTGATTTTTTTTGGGGGGGAATGGAATTGATGGGTGTGAACTGAAGTTGATGGTATGGTTGCGGACCGAACTTCGTGACAAGTCGCAGTCCCAATTTGGTAATTGATACTGTCACGTCAGTTTTCATTGAGACATCCTGGGATTGTGTAAATAGCATTGCAAGAAGGTAATCTACAAACGTACTGGAGCAAAACTTCGAAAAATCGGTTTTCCGTGTTTTGCACGGCAATTTCGCGCTTTTGATTGCGGATCACTTGGACCGGTGGCTGTGCAACAGCATCAATGTCGCCTGGCCAATTGCCGATTTCTTGAGGATATTTCACTTTCATTGTGGGGTCCGGAAGAAGGAGTCCGGGGTTGCAGAGGCAGAATGGCAGAGAAAGACTTGATTACCTGCCTCAAACTCGCGAGTTTAGTACACACAATTTTGGTTTTTCGCTGTTCAAATTTCGTGTTTTGTAACCCTAAGTTGGGAGTACCTACGATTCCTCTGAAACAAAAATTTCACCTATAAACCATACCCTAGTTCCTGCTAAATCTCGAATCCCGAAGGATTTTGAGCAAAATTGGGACTGGTCATGAAGTTTTGGCCGCAACCATATTCCTGCCTTTGTGGTTTCTGCGAAAGTCGGGAGTAATTTCCTATTGATGCGAGCCCTTGGCTGAGAGTATTTCTTTATTGCACTTTCCCCTGATTGCGCCGCTGTACAGTAGGCCACTTGTCTCTAAGGCTCTGTTTAACATCACGTATTGATGGCGTACCCGTGGGAGATCACAGCTGATGGCGTACCCGTGGGAGAGTAGGCACATTGCACAGCCATCCACTTTTCGGGAACCTCAGACAAAAGGGGGGAGCAAGCTCCCCCAATCAAATCCCAGGCCCCCGGTCACTACCTATAATGGCGGTCCGGTTTAGAGTAAATCAACGTCCCAAAAACCCTGTTTCTCGGTCCGCGATTTAGAGTAAAACAGGCGGAATCTGGCTTGGTCCAAGATAGAGTAAAACTTCTCCGGGAGAAGAAATTTTGGTGGGGTAATCACATTTTGACGAGGCTCCAAAGTTAATTCGTAGTCCTTTTACAGGGCATTTTGGGTGTGAAACCAACGCTCATGCCCGCTCAAGCTGGGGGAAAGTCAGAAATGCCACCTAAGTGCGAAAATGTGCATCAAACCGCGGAAAAATCGGAATTTTACCCCAAATCTTGCTCCGAAATAGAGTAAAGGAGACGTAGAGTAAATCAACGAAATTCTGGGCTGAAATGCGGACCGAGTTAATAGGTAGTGACCGGGGGCCTCAAATCCCCCAAGAACCAAAATTTTATATTCGGCCAAAAGGTCTAGGCTCGACTCCCGCCGTCATATATGGTGCCGCTCACTTAGTCACCGCTACTTTTGTACAAAAATTGATGGCCCATTGATCTCATCAGGGAAAAATCTGATTCTTTAATCCTCTTGCATAAATGCTCCATTTCATGGTAGCTACATTTTGGCAAGAGGAATTGAGCTCAGAATAAAAACTGGGCGAGATGGAAAATTTGACTCTAAGGCCCCAATCGTTTCCGTTTCGTTTGCGCCGGGGACCCAAAGAGGCCACTAGAGAAAGAGTACATGGTGGTCAAGACCAAGAAGAGAAGATCTGTATCTAATCTACAGCTACTGTCTATAAGATCAGATATGTAATGGAAACGGAGCAGATCTGATATAATGATAGATGTAAGATAAGGAGTCAATCCAGCAATGATAAAGAAAGGAATCAATCCTACGGTGATAATGAAAGCAAGGTGCATGAGATCGTCAAGGAGGATAAGGGCGAGTTGACGATATAAGGAATCCAATAGTCAAATGGGGATCAGCCAAGGGACAAAGGATATGGAACCAATGATGATCAGTCAGAGGTTGCGGATGTAGATACAATGCAGGATAGCAAGGAGCAACGAGGACTGAGGCAATGGTGCGCTAAACCAAGGCTGAGGAAGGTCGATAAGACAATACAATGAGGACAGCAGGTGACAGTGCAGTCAACAAGGATAATAGTCGATCCTTAGGGAGAGACTAGACGGTGGTGCAGTGGAGACAGTAATGAACAGTAACAAGGCAGACTGCAGAGGCGACAACACGGATAGAATGAAGTCGAGTAATGGAAGTCATATCATGGGAGAATAGAGGACGACCAGGGGATGACGATACGAAAGTACAGTCCGGTGGGATGACAATACCACAGCGAATGAATATCGTCCGGTGTGGTGACAATACCTGGATGGGTAAAGTCCGGTGTTGTGGTGCAGTATAAGGAAACATACACCCGGTGTAATACAGAGGTGATATGAGGGACACATGTATGCAGAGTCCGCAAGGAAGGAAGGAATCAGACGACATGTAGCAAGGAGGATGATTCTGGAAGATCAATACAGTTCCGAGATCCTTAGCTTTCTTCCTTACATCGTATACAATATGTCTACTACGAGCAGTAAGAGTACTACCACAAACGGCCGCAGTACGCCGCAAAGAAGCATGTCGGAATCGCAGCAAACGCTGTCGCAACAACAAAGTCAAACACGGACGACGCGGAGCGCCGTCGACGCAGCCAAGATGTGGCTAGGGCTCTCAGCCTTGGGACTAGTGGAACTGACTGGTCGGAATGGACAGTCACGGATGTTCGCAAGCACTTTATAGCTAAGGGATATTTGGGGGAGGATTCATGTACGTCCACCTTCGCTGCACTCTCTGCTGTAATTCTTCGCATTGCTGCCTTTCTACCGACGGGCGCGACGGTGGCGGCGGACTCATTACGCGCTGTGGCCGTGGTGCTAGAAGACAGACGCACAGACTATGTACTCGACGAGATTGCCAACAAAGTTAACTTGGTGCTGAGCGCCGTGAAAGCACACGAGCACGATGATGACCTATATGAGCAGCATAAAAGCATGGCGGAGGACCTCCGCTCAGCGGCCGTGCAGCTTACACGCACCGTTGACGAGCAGGCCGCCGACATTGCAACAACTGCGGCGCGTCTAGACGACGATCTCAAAAACTTAGTTCAGCGCAATGTTGAAGCCGGCACCCCGACAGCACAACAATCTACCACAACGGCTGCTGCTGCTGCTGCTCCACGCTCTTACGCCGCTGCGGTGACGCGACAACTTCCACATGAGCATGCTATGGCGCTTGCGGGAGCAGAGGCACGTACGCGGCAGTTACTCATCGAAAAGGCACCACACATCCAGCAATGGATGAGTGGTCTTTCGGAAAAAGAACTGGTTGAGAAAGCCAAACAAGCGATTGTACTGATGAGACAGGATAATGTGGACGCCCCCCCGCAAGGTTCCCGCTTTCTGGGTGCTTCAAAAATACGCGCCGACGCAGTCCTCCTTCACATGAACAGCAGTGAAGCCGTCAACTGGGTTAAAGCCAATATCAACGCCTTTCTTGAGGCGTTGGGAGGCACGTCTGTTTACAAAGAAAGACTGGCTAATGTTTTAGTGCGCTACGTCCCGGTTTCCTTCCAGCCACAGGGCCCGGGAGCGCTTCAAATACTCGAAGATGACAACAACCTTCCGCGGGGCTCGCTTGTTAAAGCTGCCTGGATCAAGGCACCCCAGCGCCGAAAGGAAGGCCAACAAGTTGCTCATGTGGTTTGCGGCTTCCGGGACCGCACCGCAGCCAATCGGTTCATGGATGGAGCCTGGATGGAAGGTAGTAAAGTGCGGGGCGAAAAAATGTTACCAGAACCAAAGCGGTGCCTCAAGTGTCAAGCAATTGGGCAGGATCATCTCGCCGCGACGTGCAAATCGCCGGTTGAGGTGTGTGCGCGATGTGCGGCTAATCATCGAACAGAGACATGCACGGTTTCGGACGACCAGTTGGCGTGCGCCAACTGCAAAGCCGCAAAGAGGGAGTATCACGGCCATGGAGCTGGAGACCGTACATGCCCCATATTCGAAGAAAAAGTGCAATATGCATGGGAGCGTAATCCGGAAGCTAAGTACCCATACTTCTTGGTCGCAGACGATCCCGCGACTTGGGTCACGCATGAGGAGGCAGGATTGAAGGTCAAGGGTGGGAATGGTCCTCCCACCCGGCCGCGTGGACCTGGTCCTGCTGAATGCCGCCAACTCCTCGACTTGTACTAGCTCTTGTGCTCGTCTACCGCCTTCCTTCGATGTGATTCCGATATACATACCGGCTCAGGGCCTCAAGCAACTGCCGAACTTGTTTGCTTCGTCGCCATTCCGAACTCTAGCATTTCCTCTGCCTCAAACCAGCACCTCCAGGCTCCCGCACCTCCTTACACCTCCCCAAGCAACCATTTCGCACTCATCGACGCTACTGTATCGTTTCGACCAAAGGTTCACGGGGTGTCACCCGTCACCAACATTGTTCACCGAACAAACAGTTCACAGCACCGCAAATTACCCGATATGGTAGCCCGGCGAAGCCGGGCCGGAATTTTTGGGGCATTTTTTCGCTTTTTATGGGCGAAAAACCCAAATGTCACCGTCACCACCTTCAAAATTGTTCAGTTCACGGGTGCTCGTCACCCGTCACCTGAACCTTTGGTCGAAACGATACAGTATTAGTGAAAATCAAATCCGCCTCCTTCCTCGCTCTCTCACTATCGCATAGTCTTCTGCTGGCAGGGGACTGGATGTTGCGCGCAGCGCAGGGAACCTTGAGGGAGAAGCCCTCCTTAGTCCTCATGAGCTCGTCCGCCGAATTTCAGCCTACCGACGTGTCTAGTTTCTCATCTACTCCGACTGCTTCGACATGGTCAGTTTCTCCACCGCTTTTGGGGACTGCCGCCTACAAAGTACACTTTTTGGGCACGGAATTCCTCTCATTGCCTCTCTGGGACACCCAAGCGCTGTGTATACTTCAAAATATACCATTAGGCTTTTTTCGGGCTCATTGATGTCGCTTCAATGATTACTTTTGGTACTATTCACAATACTCTATGTACGAACGACCAAACTCTTGATTATCCGCGTAATTGCCGAAATTGATTCGAGACATGCCTCCGAGATGCGCGAATATGAAGCTGAAACCCGCTTTCTGAGTGGAATTAGGCCGTAGGAGCTCACAGAGAGCCGATAAACGAGAGAAGGAATGAGAAAAGGCTGAATTTCCTTTTAGGGAAACGCGCCACAAAATTTTGATGTTTGCCATTATGTATGTTCAGGAATTGCAGTAAGATCGCTCACCTCTAGTCTCGTAAACCAGACTTTCCCGGGCGATGAGAAGACAATCGTTCTCAAGGACCTAAAGAAAGTCTGGCCTTGATGGGGGGTATGCTTAACCAGCCCTTAGTCGCCGGTTTGATTGCCGGCGCACCCTTGAATCTGAGCTAAGATAGGCCGCATCCATACGCATCAAGCTCCTGTCACAACGTCACACTTTCAACCATCTCCCTCATATCTCGACAACAGGGACAAAAGTGAGAAATCTGTTCCGTAAATCGACGGAAAGATAGTCTAGCTATGTCCTCCCAAAATTACAAGGTGAATGAGGCAATATTGACAGAGGAGATAAAATTTTGATGGGGAATCTTGTAAATCCCAATTTTGTGAGCGGTCTGACGAAAATTCTATCTCCTCCGTCAATACTTCCCCAATCGCCTTGTAATCTTGGGAGGACATAGCCAGCCTACCTGTCCGTCGATTAACGGAACAGATTCTCCATTTTCATCTTCGTTGTCGAGATATGAGGGAGATGGTCGAAAAATAGGCTTTTGTGACCAATCACGGTCACAGCTAGCTGTTTATGGATGCGGCCTATCTTATAGAGTCTGAACTTGATGGCGCCTGCCATCCAAGACCTCGGATTCTGTGACACACGTGCCAGTTCACACGGTCGGATAAGGAAATGACACGTCGTTCGGAAAACTTGGCGGTCCAACTTGAGCCTTGACTTGAGCCCAATATGGAGCTTGTTGGCTGCATGGAGGGCTTAAAACCCCACATTTACATTTGCCGGGGTTATATTTACCATTGTGAAGCATCTGGGACTTTTGGACGGGGCCGTAATCCCGAAGATAATATACTCATTCCATGAACATAATATTACTTGATGAATATGGTCCCAAAACGTGAAGTAGCACGGAGTTATGTGTATTTATGGGCTGGGCAGTCTTCCGATACTTCCCCAGGCTTGCGAAGCCTTCACAGTGGTGGTCGCTGCGTACCACAGCACCGACGCGCATACGTGTCATTCCCCATTGGGGCGTGGGGAAATGCACATGATGTTACAACTGTGACAAAACCGAGGTCCGGGTCGACCCCCGCCAACAATTTCAGACTAGCATCTATGCTTTCCATTCGAATTCCTTGATTGAATATTGAGGCCGAATTTATTCAGTTCACCCCCAGGCGAGTTCGGCTGTTCAAACTTCAATCTTGAGTTAAGTTTCTGTACTAAGATGGAACCTTGGATGGAACTGAATCTGTAGGCCGAGACTATGCATGTTCGATTAATATTAGGGATAAGTTCAAAGGCGTGTTCTGCGTCGTGAAGTAAAGTGCCACTAATAAAGTAAACTTACCTCGCAATCGACCTGCACAGACAATAATCTACTGTCTTATACTTTCAACAACCGAGATATCATCGTCCTAATATCATCTTCCTCTTAGTTATTTTTCAGACCCTATGATCCGCTCTACTGATTGCCCGTACATTGTGTTTGACTGGTTTGAGGAATGAAGATAGTTGGGCTGCATGGCGCCTGTTATAGGCGACCACTGACTAGTAACAAGCTGCGCATTTTTTCTGTTCGATAAATCAGCGGTGTGTTTTTTTTTGTCCTGATCTGAGGTGGTGTGCTTCTTTTGTTCCGCCTCGAGAGGCGGTGCTTTTTTTTTTCTCTGCGCATAACGGATGAGTTTTTTTTTCCTTGTCGTCGGCTGCCGGTAAAAAAATGGAACACCCAGGGTGAGTGATTTTTTGTGGAGAAGTATAACGGTGTGCTTGTTTGATGTGATCGTGGAGGGAGGGGTATAATGTAAGAATACCGCCACCTGTGCAAATTTTATCGCTGTTGAACAGTTGGGTCTTTTCGCATCTGAGGGGTGTGTTTTTTTCTCGAGGTTGTGTATTTTTATTCAAATATAAAGGACAATTATGCAACAGTATTACCCCCAAACATAATTATGACCCATTATTACTGCCAAACATACCTTTTCCGCGAAAATCGTGAGTTAGGTACACACACTTTTGAAATTTTGCGCAAAAATTTCGCGCTTTTCTAACCCTAGAGTAGGGTTACTCCGTTTTCTCTGAAATTCGAATTTTGCCTATAAACCCACCCCAAGTTCCTGCTAAATCTCACGTTTCAAAGAATTTTGATCAAAATTCCGGCTTGATATGAAGTTCGGTCCGCTACCATACGGGAAGCGGAATGACTAGCGCATTTAAGCACGGCAAGTTCACGCGGATTGCCAAGGAACCGTGGCGACGCGTCGCTAGCGCCAGATGTAGGACAGGATGCGAGAAGCAAGGCAGCGTTCAAAAACGCGCCCGCGACTCGAGCGGTGAGATGGGGTAGGAGTGGCGAGCAGGTCGATCACAAGAGTGTATGGGACAGACAGCCGCCAGATGTGCATTGTAGAATGAATCGGCGAGAAGAGTGAGCTCGAAGATGTATGAGACAGACACCCGCAGCTACACCCGTGATTGAATGGCGCGGAGCAGTAGCGGTACCGTCTTCGTTGTGGTGTTGCTCCAGAATCCATATCCCTCAGTCCCCCGGCGACAGCGCACGAAGAATGAAACTTCAAAATCGCTTCCGGCCCCAGCGACGACAAAAGAAGGAGAAAAAATTTGAGATCATGAATCCCAGCCTCCGCGTGCCCCATGCGCCTGAGGCCGAACTTCCGCTCAAATGCGCAGCGAAAAGCGAAATCGGCATGGAATGCCAGCGGAAGAAGCAAAACGGAGCACGAATAAATGACTAACTAGCAGCTCTGACGACTCAGCGTCGGCGCTTCGTAGCCGTTGTCAATGCGGGGAACGAGGAGATGCATGGCGCGGTGTATTGAAGCATGCTAAAACTTGAGGAGGTTCGGTTGTCGTCAAAGCTGCAGTTGAGGAAAGAGTTGAAAGGTCGAGATACGGAATCTAGCGGGTAGAAGTGATGGATGATATTCAAGAGACGAGCGAGCCTCGATAACGGATAAGAGAAGGAGAAGGCGCGTCGGGCGCGTCGGCGGTGAATGATGTTCGGGGTATCGGAACCGAAAGCCGACGCTCCTTCCCTCCCGCTTTTCTCAACGACATCTTGTCCTTCAACAGCTTCAACGCCCCTCAAGATGCTAGCTCCGTGAAAAAAGAGCTTGGCTCCGAGATAATATGCCTACAACCGGACATCGCGCTAAGATGGAGAGTGGAAGTCGAGTTTTGGAGGTGCAATGTGGACGACCACTGTGGGAAGGAAAGATCGTGAATTTCAAAGAATTTTCATGACCTGAGCATCATGAATTTCAAGACAAAACGTCAGTATGTCCTTACCAAATACCATGAAAAATCGTGAAATTCATGACGATTATGGGCCCATTCATGATGTTTTCACAAAATTGCAAGACAACACCAGACGACCATAAAAGATTTCCTGAAATTCATGACCTGGACCCTAACAAAACGTCATGAATCCCGGAACTCATAACAAACGTCATGAAGAGGCCCATAATTGTCATGAATTTCAAGATTTTTCATGATGGTTGGTGACGACACACTGACATTTTGTCTTGAAATTCATGATGTTCGGGTCATGAAAATTCTTTGAAATTCATGATCTTTCCTCGACTCACCGTCGACGGTGAGTCGGGATCTGTCCAAGCACACTCGCTATTAGCTGACATTGTCGAATGCAGCCCAGCGCGAATGCCGTGGTGTGAGCCGCGTGGAGACCGACGATCGGCGGGGAGTGTTGAGAGAGTATGGGGCCCGTGGTCCCTAGGTACGTCGTATACTCCGTTTTCAATCTGCCTTGGCGGCTAACTGATACCGTACGCCGATACAGATGCCTTTGTGCTCGCCATATCCAGGACCGCTCAGTGTGCTAGTGATGGACAATGCTAAGATACACTACGGGGCAAATGTCCGGGAGCTTTGCGACCATTACGGTGAGAAATGTGCCACTGTTTGCGCAACATTAAAATGCTTACCGGTTACAGGTGTGCGGCTCATCTATCTACCCCCTTACTCTCCAGACTTTAACCCTATCGAAGAGGCCTTTGCGCAGATCAAGGCATGGATTCGACGTAACAAAGACATATTTTCTTACGGACCTGATGATGAACCGCACGGATTGATATATGATATGCTCGAGGCGATGAACATTCTCACGGAATGCGACGCGCTAGGGTACTTCATTCATGCAGGCTATTTTTAAACGTGATTGTACATGCTAAAGCGACGAATACAGTAATTTACACCTGTCCATTGTCACGCTACCTTCGACCACTTCTCAATCGCCGCTTCCAATTCCGCAATCTCTCCCCAAACAAATCCCATGTCCTTCAGCTGATCCATCGCGAAAAATTTGAACGCACTGGTTTTCTTGAATTTGTTTTGTTCAAAACGGGTTGCGATGTCGTCGTCGAGATCATAGAGAACACAGAATTGTAGGATCGACATTTGATCGCCGGGAATAGGGCCGAAGGGAGTGAGCGTCGGGCTGGACAATGGAGCAACAGGTGGGAGAGCAGCAGCAGGTGCGGGTGCAGGTGCGGAGGGAGGACGCAACACGTTCAGAAGCTCAGCAGGAAAATTAAAATTAACTTGAGGTGCCTGTGGCGTGTTTTTAGCTTGAAGATCGAGACGGCGTTGAACAAGGGGCGAGCGAGCAGCAGGTGCAGCATCTTGAGTATAGAGCATATCAAACGTCTCATTGTTCGGAGGATTATTCTTGTCGGCGAACTGCGGGCCTTTGAGCTGATAAACAATTCAATTTGACATATAAAATCAGGGAGAGATGTCCGCCGCGGCCCAGGATTTGAAATGCGGATGGAACAGCGGATAGTGGGTTGGATACTTATCGCTAAAGCTCGGTCTCGGGCTCGAGCTCGGACGCCGGAGTAACTCTAAAGAAGCAATGGGCGCTGCCACAGCCAGCTCCCGGAGTTTCGCACTTCCACTTCTCACGCAGCTCGCCGATTTTATCATCCATGGCCTGATTTGCAGGGAGAATTTCACGCGGCTGGCAATGCTCAGTCGTTGCGATTGATAATCATGGAATATGGAGTATATTGGAATATGATTGCTCACCTTCATTTTCTCACAGTGCCACTCATCACCTCTCGACTACCATATAAGGGTGTGGGGTAAGTTGCGCAGAAAAAAATATTTCACTCGTATTCCTTGTCTAGCACTTTGTTTGCGTCAAAAGACGCTCTGAATACCTCAGAACCACGTGTTGCAGTATTTTCTGCGGCCACTGAATTTCACGGGGCGGCATGGCGAAATTCGGTTTTCGCGGGGAATCAAGCCGAAAAAGGCGGTTTCACCCAACACAGTGAAGACCAAAATTCACCTGAATTTGGGGTAAATTTTTTAAAAGCCATAGAGCTATACAGTATCTGTAGCTACCTGGCGTGCACTAATTTTTTTGGGCTAAACGTACCATCCATCACTTCTCGACGACCCGATTAGGTGTGGGAAAGTTCCAAACAAATGATTCACGGGGAAACAAACTTGATCTGCCTCGAACACTGCGGCAAACGACTCAATTTGATTGTAACTATCCAACTTGTAAATGGCGGACCCTTGGCGGACCCAAAGAAAATGACCGATTGCACAGCCACATGCAGATAACCGGCGCCCAGAGCCTCGGACCAAGGAAAGGTGACGGAACTTTGTGTTTTAGCGTGATGTAGAACATTCCTCAGGCCGCTGGGAGTCAAACCAGGGCAGTGTTCGCCCTAAGGGATAAGGCCTTATTGAGGTTAAGGCTTATTAAGGCCTTAACATAAGCCTTAAGCACAGGCCCCCGAGGTATCCAGCCGTTACTCAGAAAGTCGAGTCTCGACTTGAAAAGTCGACTTCGGGAAGGACTCGACTCGACTCGACTCGACTTGGGTGCACCCAAGTCATTTGAAGTTGCTCGAAGTGGACTCGAGTCGCTCAAGTCGGCCGATTTCTGTACAAACTGACAGGAGATGATATAAGCACATTCGAGGTATAGGTAACATAGGTACAGTCGAAGCTGTCATAACCCATAGGCCTCGGTGGGGCTGAAAAGGTATGGGGTATGGCAGATTTATGGGTTATCCCAGCCAAAAGTCAGTCAAAATTGCAGAGAAATGTATGGGTTAAGGCAGATTATGGGTTATGAGAACTATGGGTTATGACAGCTTCGACTGTAGAATGTAGTAACATATCGACAGGATGTAGAAATGATAGTTAATGTTGCACAAGTCTGTCCTCTGGCATATCTACGTACTCGTTGTCCGCAAATTCCAGAGAAAATGTAAGTTGTGAGCGAGCACCGGCTCTCTCCGGTTCTGTAGTACTCGCAACAAGCTTTCGCAACCAATCTTTATCGTCTTCTGCTGCCGGATTGGACTGCCATCCCGACATGAAGTTGAGTCGTGATTTCTTGAAGTTAAATTTGAGCATCTGTAACGCCTCCATCAGAATGGGACTGATACGATTGCGCCGTTTCGTATCAGTCTCCGCCGACGAAGAGAAAACGCGCTCGGAAGGAACCGATGTCGCTTGGATGGGAGCATAATCACAGAATAGACGGTAGATCCTGGGCCAGGCCTAGGTCGGTTTCCCGTGATTCTGACAACGTCACTAGAGCGGTGGTTTGAGTATGAAATGATGCTGTACTCACTGTCCAGTATCCGATCATGTCTGTTTGCTGACGTGAAGGTATTGGACTAGTCATGTAGTGCTTCATCTCGTCTTCGACAGTCTGAACCACAGCGCCAGTGTTCGCATTATCTGAGAAATCAAGTGACTGTGAAACATTGCGAAAACGAGCAGCAGCTCTCGCTATTCCGGCATGGGCAGCAGCCGGTGTCCCTGACCTGGAATGGGAACGGAAAGATGCGCGCGAGTCCGAGCCAGAGTTGGATAGACCGGTGACCGATCTCTCGTGTGAAGACAAATCGTTCACAGAGAGACCGGTCGATCTGAGTTTGAATTCCCTTGAGGAGCCATCAAAATGAAAATGGCGTAGCCAAGGTAGAAAAAAATGCACACCCTCTTGCGAAATATTACACACGCTGTTTCCGCTGATTTTGTCAGGGGAACTCCCTCTTTTGGCACTACACAGCCACCTATGACGCAGGCCTCCTGCAGATTTCCCACTTTCCTGTCAAATCCCCAAAGCCCTACACTGCCAACCGTTTGGCGGTGGAATTCCAGGGATTTGGTTTTCGCTGGAAACAAGCAACAGATTCGGTGGAAATCCACTGGTCGGCAAGTCGCAAAAATGTGTAAGAACTTGAAGGAACAACCCATGGCCGTTACTACTATGCCAAGAATGCTTGAGGGAAGGGGAAAGTAGTCAGTCTATATTGTGCGGCTACCTATCCACCCTGGCTGCTTGTCCCTTTTACTTCACTCTTCTGTTCAATTTTCCGCCCTGAACACGATGCTAGCTCTCAGATTGGTTGAACAGTCAAAACTGAGCCACCTTGAACAACCTAAAGTGCACTGGTAGCAAGGGGGTGCGGGCCGGAGAAGCCGGCACACCGGCTAGGGAGGGTGGGTCAGCCCAGAAGGCCGATAAAAAAAAATAATGACGTTTTAGTTTTTGCAGGGAAATGACCCTGGAAGGCTTCAAAACGAGTAAAATGTGCTGTTTCTGATATTGTCAACGAGTTCTGGGCATTCTTCCGTCAAAATAAGCCGTTCTTGTCAAGTCGTCCCAATATGGAAGGATCAGCCATCAGCTTGGCTGTGTTTGGCTAAAGCACACTCAGTATATGTTCAATTTTCAAGTCACAACTTGAGTGCTGCAAAGAAGGGCTCTTCGTTATACCAACCTCTGTGGACCTGTTTTAGAGCATTCAGATGAAAAGTGACTGAGAAATAGTTAGATTTGATGGTAATTTCCCTATTTGGACGTCACGTGGTAGGGTGGTTCCCAGAGAAGGGTCTCTAATAAAAAAAGCAGCGTGAGGTGTTTTTTTTTGGTTTCAGTACCCCCTTGACTGGTAGCCCCCTCATTTGCCGCAGTGGCAAGGGGCACCCACCGGCAAAACCCGAGACACGGGGTTAGAGGGGGGTGGGGGTCTGAAGTACCTTATTTCACTTTTCCGACCCAGCCTCTGATTGGTCTAAAAACGCGTTTCCGAAGGTCAAAAAAAAAGTAACAGAAAATATTTGATTACATAATATATTATGTATCCCACGACCAGACCCGAACGGCAACTTTTGGCCAGCTGGGAGGCAAAATTGTGTGGGATAACACGTTTGAGCACCAAAGCGTCCCCGAAGTGTGCTGGTACAATCCAAATCCCGAAGGACAAATCTTCTCAGTTTTTGATGGGAATTACCCGTTTTGGGGATTATGTAACACTTACGTACCGGGGGTGGGCCTCGACCGAGCCTTAAGTCAGTTTTCCGACCTCGTGTCCAAGATTTTAAGGATGGGTGCCCCTTGCGCAGTGGACAGTGCAGTCACACTGAAGTCACTACATGGCCTCAGTCGCGTGCTTGATGCCATTGCCGACCGCTGGCAACCCACCGAATCTTCCTGTGGATTTCCAGCGACTTGCCGACCAGTGAATTTCCACCGGTTTCGACCACATTTCCAGGGATTCTGCCGCAGGAATTCCACAGATTTCAGATTCGGTGGATTTCCACCGTCAAACGGTTGGCGGTGTATGTCATCGTGGAGTAAGACATGTGACTTGGCCCGGGATCATTGCCGATTGCTCCGAGCTTGTGGGAACTAGTTACTATATGTTTACTGCACGTAGCGTGGGAATCCTCAGCCTTTCTTCTCTTTGGATTCTCCCTCGCTAGGTGCGCTGTGATGTATTCTTAGTAGCTTCTTAATTAACTTTGGATTCTCCCTCGCTAGACCCTCGAGACATCTCGGGTCCTAAAGGTTGCCCTTACAGCAGAAGAAAGGCTCCAAGGGATTAACTGGTCAAGATTGCGCGCTTTGGCGATTTTTCAGACGCTTCGTCGGACTCCTCCTCTGCTGTCTCGGACGCGCAAACCGCGAATCTTGCCCCCTCCTCCCCCTCTCTAGAACCCACCTTGCCAACCTCACCCCGGCAGCAAAAACGGTCCTTCGACCGAACCCCCCTTTCGTCTTTGTCGGCGACCGCTCGGCTGGCCGGGCCTTCCTTCACTCAGCTCGGACTTACATCCGACTGGTTCCGGAGGCGTTTGTCGAAGGTGGCGAGATGTCCGAGGAGAAGGCAGTGCGTTTCACCATGTCCTTTATGTCCAAGACTTTGCGCAAAAATGGGCTGAAGTCCATCAAAACCCCTTTCCCCTTCCTCACCTGGGACGCCTTCACCAAGGAGTTCTGCTCACGCTTTGTCGAGGAGAACGAGCAGGACCACGCCCTACACAAACTCGAGTCTAGGGCATACTATATGGGCTCCCGGGATGTCTTCAAGTACACTGATGACTTTGAAGACCTCTTCGACCTTGCTGGGTTTGCTGACGCGTTGGTCAAGGTCACCAAGTTCCGCTCTGGCCTTGACCCTGCCATCAATGCGGCCATCACCTCGTCCAGCGACCCCCCGGACCTCCGCGACTACATGGCTTGGCGGACCCGAGCGTACCGCCAGTACGAATCGCACGTGCGGGCTCGTGCTGCTGGGCTTCTCCCGTCTCAGAATGTGCCAGGTAAATGACAATCATGTGACCGTGCTTGCTTCCTGATCCGGAGAGCCGCCCTACTTGGCGAAAAACAACCTAGAGAAAACATCCTACAAGCTAGCCTACGAAAGGTTGATCAAATCAACCTATTGAAATCAACCTATCTACCAATCTACGCTTGGTTGAAAAAAATCAACCTACGGAATTCATCCTACGAATCAGCCAATGGTAGGTTGTTTGTGATCTGGCCATTTTTTCTGAGTCCTGCTAGGTTTGATTTCGGAATCAACCTGCAACTCTTCTACCGCGCCGTCCTCGCGAAAAGGGAAGTTACACCGATTCTGGCGAAATTGGCCTTCAAAACCCTTCAAATTTACAACGCAGTGCCTATGCTGCTGATTTATCCGCCACTGTCAGGGGAACCTCCCGCTTCCCCGACCCGCTCCGCTATTCCTTGCATCACTCCAGCCTTCTTGGGAACACTACTCCCTCCAGACTTCCCCCTTCGTCACATCTTCCTCCTTCCGACCCCCGTTCCCTGTGCATGGCGTATTGCCGTAGAGGCCCATGCCACATGCTGTCATTACGTACAGTATGCCTCCGTTCCCCTCCTCGACATACTCCTGTCAACCCTGCGCTCCTACAGCTAGTGCTCAGCGCAACCCGGTTCCCGACTGGTCTTCCGGTCAGACTTCTAGCCAACTTCTAGCCCTCCGAGAGCTCTGGTACCCCGAGCTCTGGTCGTCCGGACCTCCGGCCTTCTGGCTCCGGTCCCCCGGTCCCCGGCCCGGCTTCCCACGCTCCCCCGGAACTGGGCCAAGCCCCAGCGGTTCTGTCACCCAAGCCTCGATGCTCCTGCTGTCTCGCCCTGGCTCTAGCGCCCTTCCCGGGTTCCCTGGGCTCTATTCCTACGGTTCCCCGACCCTCCAGGCCCCGAGCTCCGGCCCTCCGGACTCCGGCTCCGGTTTCCGGACCACAGGGTATCTCCGGGCCTTCGTCGGTCTAAGGTAGGGGACACACAAATACGGTTACCCCACGTGATGTGCCATCACGCACCTTTTTAGGACAATCTACCTTCCGATGCTCCTTTGAACAACTTATAGATACCTTTTGCAAATTCTGCTTCAACAGTTCTGTGTAAATATGCTATAGGTGTGCAAAAGACTTTTTACAAGGATTTTCGGGTGGAACTGAGAGACTAGATATCACTTTAATCAGAACCCCCGTATTTATGGATCTCTTCTCTCAGTTTTCGGGATTTTCTTGAGATCTAAGCTGGGAGACCTGTATAATAGCATTGCCTATGGAACTGTTGAGCCCGAATTTCAATTTCATTGTGTGGGGAATCACTTGTAAGGGTTTCATCGCGAGATGTCCCAAAAAGGTGCGTGATGGCACATCACGTGGGGTAACCGTATTTGTGTGTCCCCTACCTTACAATCTCTGGACCAGTATTGTGATCTTCCCTCTTCTGGGCATATCCCTGGCTCCCTGCTACTGTTGGATCTGTTGGACTTAGCAACTAACCACTTACCCATGCGCTAACCACTTACCCAAACCACTTACCCAGGACTTAGCAACTAACCACTTACCCAAGCGCATGGGTAAGTGGTTAGTTGCTAAGTCCAACAAAACACCAACCCCGGGTGAGACCCGGAAACAATGTCCATGGCGGGCTGAAGACCCCCACTACCAAGCGCCGGTAGGGCTGTTCTAATCCAGTCAATCCCAGGGCGAGGGCCGGCCCGACCGTAGTGGTGGCTAAATGGCGACCGCCGGGGCTCGAACTCGTGCTCACTCGCGCCACCTCATAGGGTTGGTGTTTTGTTGGACTTAGCAACTAACCACTTACCCAAGCGCATGGGTAAGTGGTTAGTTGCTAAGTCCAACACGGGGCCCATAACCTGTTGGGACCTGTACTCTATGTGAGTAAATCTAACCTCACACGGACGCTTTGAGCAAGACGCGAGTGAGCACGAGTTCGAGCCCCGGCGGTCGCCATTTAGCCACCGCTACGGTCGGGCCGGCCCTCGCCCTGGGATTGACTGGATTAGAACAGCCCTACCGGCGCTTGGTAGTGGGGGTCTTCAGCCCGCCATGGACATTGTTTCCGGGTCTCACCCGGGGTTGGTGTTTTGTTGGACTTAGCAACTAACCACTGTAGAGAGAAGTCGCAGCCGGAACAGCCGCGCGTGCGCTGGCTCGTTCGGCCGTGGCATGGGGCCAGCCTGACCGCGCGACCGCGGTCGGCATGACTGTGCCCGCACGGCCATCTCAGCTGCGTTATGGCCAATTTCGCGGTCAACCTGGCTGCGCTACCACAGCCAGCGCGACCGTGGTCCACAGTCAGTGCAGCCGCGCCTTCACAGTCAGCCTAGCAGTACCCTCACAGTCATTGTACTCTTTGGTTGCGCTCGATCCAATTCGTGATAAAATCTTGTATTACTATTCAATCTACATACTGCTACTACCCCCAAGCTGTACTATAGACCATTATACCTCTGCAATTGATAATCCTCACAATCCTAGCAAAGGGAATCAGTTAAGGAACTTCCATGAGCTACCCACTCACTGGCCGAGCAAATATCCTCTCAGACCACGCCCGACGCGCCGTCTCCTATCCAACTCCATATCAGAATCGTAAAAGTATTCACCATTGCACAGCACTCACCTAGACACGTTTTTGGTGAATCTATGACATATCTCAGAATCATATTCGTCGCTCGATGTGACGGCACTTAGCTGTAACCAAACCACATATTGTTCACGAAATCTGAGGTCAGCGAGATTCTCCTCTAGGTAATGATGCACCTTTTTGAATGGTGCGCGTCGTCCCGTTGGTTCGCAATATGAGTGGGGGCGGAATCAGCGAGGTTCTCTTACAGACGGCAATGTACCTTTTATTACTGGCGCGCATAATGAGCTGGTGCTGTCCACCATATGTTAGCTATTGTATATACTATATCTTATATCTTACATACCTTCGAAGGTCCAAATTCATGTCGACCGATCTATCCAAAGAAATTCCCGTTAGCAAGCGACATAACAGAACAAGTGTTCGCGATACCTGTAGAATCCTACCTTAGCTTCAACTGGGCCGCAAAGCCGACCTATACGAAACTCACGAGAGTGAAGCCGGCACCGTCTTGAGAGTCACCCCAGAAGTCACTCAATAAATCAGTGCTGATAAATGTATGGCGAAGCGACTCACCGCGCACGTCGATTTCGCTCGTTCTACTAGATTGGATGCTGACTTGCTGAATTTTAGAGTCGAAAATGCGCGTTTGATGGCGCGAGGCGGGGACTTAGGTGTTGTCCGGTCAGAAGACGGTGGGGTCGGGATAGTTGGTGGCGGCGGGAGACGAAGGTGGTGATGGCGAGAGAAGCGCGGGGGATTGCGGTCGCGTGGGAAACGGCGTTGAGAGAGCGGCGAAGAGGGAGTAGCGGGAGCGCCGTGTCGAGGGCTTGAGGGGCAGGATTGGTGGAGATCGGAAACGAGCGAATGGCGGCGGTGTGGGGCTTGGATGGAGGATTTGAGGTAGAAGGCGGAGTGTTGGCGAGGAAGGCAGCGGTGTCAAAGCCTGATTGACGACATGCTGTCAAGTTCCCTTGGGGACGATGGCGGCGGGCGGCGGTAGCGAATAGGAGTTGGGTGGGATTGCGAGGTGGGCGGTAGTTGGGCTGAGGAACGGCGGCGAGGTAGACGTAGCGTAGAGTAGAGATTGAACGAGCGCATCTTGACGGCCCTCGAGTGTGGCGTTCGTTGTCGTGCTGGAATTGACGTGTCGGTATGAGGGTTGTGGAGTGTGGAGGTGGAAGGGTCGAGGGCGCCGTTTCGAGCGAGAAAGCTGGTGTGGTGTAACGGGTCTTGAAGTGAGTCAGTTATGCGCAGAGAGGCAGCAATGAGAGTTACTCACCCAGTATCCAACGTCGACACATTTCCCAGGATACTTCCAAACGTCGCAAACGAATCCTGGCACTTGATGAGCCCGCCGGCGACCATCCAGTCAAATGTGTCGAATGAGAAGCCTCCGCAGGGAGCTGCGAATTGAGCTCGTTGAGGGTAGAGGAGGGAGGAGGGGCAAAGAGGAGGAGAGACACATTTTCGCGCTCAGCAGAAGGAGCTGAAGGGAGGTGGATGAGACCGACGAGGGGGAGAGAGTTAATGACACACGCACCTTTAATCAGAATACAAGGTGGCCGATGGCGTGTTGCAGAAATTGGTGATTGGGAATGAGATCGTGGCGGAAACGAGCGGTTGACGAGCGAATTGACGAGGCGGAACGTCGTGGAGTGTCGAGGTGGTTGAATCCGAGTCTCTCCGCATACGTTCCCATCAAGTCTTGAAGCTAATTGCAAAGTATCGAGAGGCTGAGGAGCGCGTGAATCAGCGATGCAAATGATGGTCATACCATGTCCCTCGTGCCGGTCAAAGAGAGGTGGGAGGGGATAGTTGGCAAGCTCAAAAGAATTCAAACGTTTCATAGTCGTCAGAGCACCCGGATGAGGCACTTGAACGCGTCTTACGGGCGCGAAGGCGCAATGTCGATGGGAGACGCAATCAGCCTCAGAGGCCGAAATTTGGGCATTATCGGGTCGTCTCAGCGGCGTGGGACGTGTCGATGACCTGCATGAGTTGGCTTGTATCATCTTCAGGTGCATTGAGGGAAGCCGCGGGACGAGCCACAAGATGAAGGAAGAGGGAAAGGAGCGATGTGTTACATGTCACTGATGTCATGTAATCACGTGACTGACACGTCGCGTTTTTGCCAAGTCCGAAAGTTTCCAACGGTTCGGCCGAAAATTCTCAAAAACAGATAAATTCCAGAATTATTGGTCCGCTGTGCTGGTGGGTCCCTTAAATCTCCCATGAGTATGCGGCCTGTATTTCTTGCCAACTGCGGAAATTTTTAGGATGCCAGGTTTTTGCCAGATTCAACAAATTGAAATCTGCCCCGAAGACACTAAAGACAAAGTAAACTCAGCCGGGCACACGAGAGGGTGAACAACTGTATTAGAGTATGGTTGCGGCCAAAACTTCATGACCAGTCCCAATTTTGCTCAAAATCCTTCGGGATTCGAGATTTAGCAGGAACTAGGGTATGGTTTATAGGTGAAATTTTTATTTCAGAGGAATCGGAGGTAGTCCTAACTTAGGGTTACAAAACGCGAAATTTGAACAGCGAAAAACCAAAATTGTATGTACTAAACTCGCGAGTTTGAGGCAGGTAATCAAGTCTTTCTCTGCCATTCTGCCTCTGCAACCCCGGACTCCTTCTTCCGGACCCCACAGTGAAAGTGAAATATCCTAACCAAGAAATCGGCAATGGCCAGGCGACATTGATGCTGCTGCACAGCCACCGGTCCGAGTGATCCGCAATCAAAAGCGCGAAATTGCCGTGCAAAACACGGAAAACCGATTTTTCGAAGTTTTGCTCCAGTACATTTGTAGATTACCTTCTTGCAATGCTATTTACACAATCCCAGGATGTCTCAATGAAAACTGACGTGACAGTATCAATTACCAAATTGGGACTGCGACTTGTCACAAAGTTCGGTCCGCAACCATACCTAAAGACAAAGTAAACTAGAGTCGTCGTAAGTAAAGAGAGGGAAGTCAAAGGTATAGAAGACAAACCTCAGCCGGGCACACGAGAGGGTGAACGACTGAGGTGTGTCTGTAGCTACTGCGAATATATGTAGACGATTGTAGGTAAAATGATAGGAGTATACATATTAAGGGGGCAGGCTATACGAGTAACGACGAAGTCGTTACTCCGGCTATATGGCCAGCCGAGCCACTACTTCAGCAGACACACCAACTGTGAGTTAAGCCTGGGCGTCGGATACGGTGCTCTTCATATTTTTTGGGATGTGGAAACTGTCAGGTCGTACAAGCTCAAGTGTCCACGACGCGAATCAGACATCTTTGTCAAGCTGACACTGACATCAGGTGTAGGAGCTGTTCAACTTGTCGTGTTCGGCTGCCAGTGGTCCTCGGCTGGGACGCGCGGGGCATGGTGATGTCGGTGTGTCGGTGCAGCGTCCGAGTTGCGTGGGCGACGATGAGGGCTTGTGAGATGTAGGGCTACCTTGGTCGATGTTTAGGCGGGAACGAGGTGATGGGAACGATAGTGTTAAATTTCGATACAAAAAAACCTGCGATGAGCGCAGAGTGCCGCTATGTACAATCTGATATTATATTATTGCAGTTTGCATGTCGCAAAAATCGAAACCCGGTTATACTCAGTTGTAACCTGTTATAAGTCTATAATTTGGGAGGGGGGCCTATAAAGCCTGATTAGACTTACAGTGGTGGCAAATAGAAATTGCCGTGGCTTTTTGGTGAAAATCTGGCTGTATACTTCACCGAATGACCTCAAATAAAATGTAGAGATAGGTATGTGATACTTTTGTACCTCTTAGATCAGTCAGCAATATATTATGCCCTGAGAATGCATCAATCATAGGATGATTTCCGATTTTTGCCATATTCGGAAAAACACAATGAACCCTCAGGTAAAAGGTGTCATAATAGGATGAAAGTACTTAAAAAACAGTCCTAGTTTCCACTTTGGTTGAATGGAATTGACCCTGATTTGAGCTCACAGCAGCCGCTCAAAGTTGGCTATTTTCACACAAAATAGCTGAAAATGCAGAGAAAATAGCTAAAAGGACCAACTTCAAGCAGCCGTTGTGAGCTCAAATGAGGTTCAATTCCAGTCAATCAAAGTGATAACTAGCATTGTTTTTCAAGTACTTTCATCCTGTTATGACACTTTTTTGCTGAGGATACATTGAGCTTTTCCAGATATGGCAATAATCAGAAACTGTCCTGTTATTGATGCATCGTCAGGGCATAATAAATAGCTGAGTATTCTAAGTGGTACAGTAGTATCATATATTTATCTCTACATCTTATTTCAGGTCATTCGGTGAAGTATACAGCAAGATTTTGGCCAAAAAGCCACGGCAATTTCTATTTGCCACCACTGTATAAGTCCTATAATTTTTACAGATCGTTATAAGTCATTATAGAGGTTATAGCTCCTTAGGCCCGGTGAAGTTTTCACCGCACATTTGGCCCATGGAATTCATCTCAAATCAAGCAAAGTACTGAATAAAATTGATCTATTTCCAACCAAGGTACGTGTACAACATCGTAGAAGTCGCCAGCTATGTTGGGGAAGGGGAGGGGAGTATCCGATGAAGGCAATTACAACCGAGATGAGACAGCGCACGGGAGATAAAGAAACTAAAGACACACCAACTGTTCTCAGTTGCGTTGAAGCTTCAAAGGGCACAGGATTAGAACTTCATCGGAGAATAAGCAACAAAAGCGACGCACCGATCGACCGATGCGATTCCCCCATGTCGGTGATTTGTGATCAATGCGTGGGCAAGCGACCGTTACTGAGCACACCCGTCGAAAATACCGGCACTAGCATGAAGGGAGGGCGGGATCGACGCCGTCGTATGTCCTCGAGCTGTCGATGGTGGTGGTTTAGAGGAAAGAGCTGCGGAGTCACACTGTCACGGCCTGCGGCCTCATATAGTCCTCATATTCCCGTAGTGACGTCACTGTGTGGGGCGTCCCCAAAATGGCCTCAGGCCCATCTAACCATGCAACTGCGTCGTTCACACTCATCTCCCGACTCCGAGCCTGAGCGAGAAGCCATACGCTCCAAGCTTGCCCAATCCCCGTCGTCCTATTGTTGGGTGTTGCAGCTTGTAAGGTAGTTCTAATAGGCTATAAGGGTCCTCCCAACCTATAGCCGGTTATAACTAGGTATAACCAGCCTATAATCGCCTTATAACTGCTGTAATCGGTTATAATGGGTTATATCGGACTTTCGATTTTTGCGACACATATGTATTGGCACAGCCGCATTTTGTAGAATTTTGAGTTGCCTCAGTATATGATTTATTCCTCCCTCAATTCCGGGTGGATTCCTTTGAGACCATAACCAAAACTCACCGTTTTGGGAGGCGCATCCAGCCATACCAAATTCATAGCTAAATACGCGTGTCTAAAAATCTCAATATCCTTCAATAACCGTTCGGCGCGTGAATTTACACGGTGAGATCAGGGTGCTTTGAGGTAAAAGTTCAAGGTATAAACTGTTTGAATACCTCCCGGCTACACACCTCTAAAGTTTGGTGAGGGCGGAT
The DNA here is from genome assembly GCA_037176885.1 of Favolaschia claudopus. Classification (NCBI taxonomy): domain Eukaryota; kingdom Fungi; phylum Basidiomycota; class Agaricomycetes; order Agaricales; family Mycenaceae; genus Favolaschia; species Favolaschia claudopus. The sequence goes on along the minus strand of JAWWNJ010000160.1, from coordinate 479,922 downwards.
TGACGCGGCCGCGACGCGTCGAAGAAGGCCAATCAATGCGCTGATCGGACGGGTTGCCACCGCGAAAGCTCAGTGCAGGAAGAAAGGGCTGCTTGCTCAAAGGTCAATAGCGTACCCCAAATGCCTTCTCAACGCTCTGGGTCCACGCTTAGCGGAGCTTTGAGGAACAACACCTTGTAGTGACACACCAGGGCCACTGAGTGTACCCCGTTCAAGGTACCAGTGGCGGCATCTCAGCAGGTAAGAGCCTCTTCATGATCTACGGGGCGCTCCAAGACATCGAGAAAGGGCTCAAGCTTGATTGCAGATTCTGCAGAATGCCTTGAAGGTTGGCTTCCATGTTCGACCCCACAGTCTTGGACAAATCTTGGTACTACGGCCGAATAGATAGCGTATTGTTGCTTCCTTCCTTTGCATTAATAATAATAATAATAATAAAAGATACACTAGGCAAATCCAACAAGGAACGGGTCTCCCGGTGCCCTCTTAAGTAGTCTGAAGCGCTCGCGGACCGACAGAGGTCTAAGAGGGTGGAAGAAAGAGGCAAAGCATCCCAAGTGACCGCGGATCATCATAACCAAATGATGAGCTTCTTCGACGCATCGCGGGCGCGTCAATCCGCCCCCGTTTTGTTTCAAACTTGACAGGTATGTAGCCGATAGGTATATGAACACTTTCTACCTTGGACTTTCTCTCAAAGCGCCCTGATTTTACGGCGTAATTTCACGCGCCGAACAGCTGTTGGTAGGATATTGAGATTTTGAGATTCGCGTATTTCGCTACAAATTTGGTATGGCTGGATGCGCCTCGCAAAACGGTGAATTTTGGTTATGGTCTCAAAGGAATCCACTCGGAATCGAGGGAGGAATAAATCATATACTGTAGCGCCTCAAAATTCTATCAAAATGCGGCTGTGCCAATATATTTGCAAACTGCAATAAACCCTCTCTTTGCATGGGTTTGACGAATAAACACTTCCTTGGTCAATCTGACCATGGTACGGGATGGTCCGACTGTGGGGCCGCAGTCAGGCTGACCGCGCCGCCACAGCCGGTTTGACCGCCGACACGGCTGATCTGACTGTGGTTTACGAGCTTGTAAAAACACGGGATTTATGGGTAGTTATAGGCAGTATAGACTTTATGGTGTATATTGTGTATTAGACTCAACAGAATAAAGACTTGTAGCAACATATGACAGGAACAGCCAGATTGACTGTGTTGAGAATGACTGTGCGGCGCACAGTCGGCATGACCGTGGCAGGCCACGGTCAAAATTTAGGCGGTCAGAATAACCGCGCGAAAAATCAAATAACCGCGGCGCGGTCATACCGGCTGTGACTTCTCTCTACAGTGTAACCACTTACCCAAGCGCACAACAGGATCATCTGATCATTGATATCACATCATAGATGCTGTGCTACTACATAGTTCCCACACACCGTGAGAAGTCACGCGTCACGCGCCCTTTTACTGTGACGCCTGGGCATGGAGACTCCTTACTCTGTTCTCTAAGGATTCTCCCTCTGCCCAGGTGAGTAGACACTCTTCCTCTTGTTGTAGCTAGCCCTCTAAGGATTCTCCCTCTGCCCAGTGCTTGTTGGACTCTTGAGTACCTCGGGCCTCAGGCCCTGGCAGCTGTTGCCCTTACAGCCACCGTCGACTGCGTAGGATCACAACTTACCACCCTAAAGTCCTTGGGCTCGCTTTGGCGAGTGGTGTGCATGCGTCGGCAAAGGGAAAGACGTTCAATTGCGTCAGGTTACTGGTGGATACTGGGGATTTATACCTGGAGGGAGAGAACTCCCCCTAGGTCCTACGGGTTTTAGCCAGAGGTCCTGCCATACAAGCGGCCGGCCAGTTCCCTGATTGCGTTGCGCGATTGACCCCCTGGAAAGACGTTGTGCTCCGTTGACATCTTGTAGAATTCTGTGAGGATAACTGTAAGGGCAACCTTTAGGACCCGAGATGTCTCGAGGGTCTAGCGAGGGAGAATCCAAAGTTAATTAAAGACGCTACTAGGAATACATTACAGCGCACCTAGCGAGGGAGAATCCAAAGAGAAGAAAGGCTAAGGATTCCCACGCTAGGTGTGGCAAACATACACTAACTAATTCCCACAAGGCCGGGTCAACCGGCAATAGTCCCTGGCCCGATCACATGCTAAGTCCCACCTTGATGACGTAGTTGGACTGGGATCTTGTGTACCCAAAAGTAGAACTCTGTCATAGTTTGATGGAGCTCCACAGGAATGATGTACTTAATGGGACTTGGGCAGAAGTGCCCAAGTCCCTTTGCGTCATGCTGCGCAGAACAGGGGTTCCCCTGACAATAACCACCCGTACAGTACTACATGTATGTCTTCCGTAAACTCGCAGTTCAGATTGTGGACCGCGCGAGTATAATACATCCCCCCCCCAACGCACTTCAGCCTACAGTTGGATACCAATATGACCACCAACCTACGGTATGATACCATCAACCAACATTAGATTGATCGGCAACCTAAGCCGAATCCACAGTGACGGGTTTCGGCATTTGTTGCTCCTCAATTCTTTGTTGACACTTGCTTGACCTTGAGTCTGTTTGCGGAATCTGGCTGTGTTTCTCCAAACGGGGTTGTCGGTGGCGCACTACCGCTTGGCGTGAGTGACACGATCGTGGGGCGATCACGTGCCAGTGTGGTCATGAGGTTGGTTGGCCGAAATCGGCGCGGCGGAATCTCGGAGTGTCTAAATTGTTTCTCCGAGGGTTGGGGCTGCAGGATTCGAACCTGCGACCTTGGCAATGTGCGCGTGGTCAACCTTAGGGGATGGTTACCGCTGTGCCATCCAACCCGGTAGCATTACATGGCCACCTTCAGGTGAACGGAGTGCTGTTTGATGAGGTTGCAGACATGGGAGAGTTGAAGCGCGAGTTTGAGATCCGGAATCCAGATTTGGGCCCAGTCACCGGTCTTCCAACTTGGGTCAATCGCCCGCCTTCCGAATCGCAGACAGCCGCCATCGTGGCCAGCGGGCGTAAGCCAAAACGTGCCGGTTCTGTATATTTCCTTCTCCAGTCACACGAAAAGGTCGATCTTGCGCTCTCACGCGGCCGCATCATCCTGTGTTCCACTGGTCGCACCGTCGCTCGTGGCTTCCCGCATCTTCGCATCTCCCAGTGCTGGGGATGTCACAAATACGGACACACCAAGGCTCGATGCAACGTCAAGAAGCCATCTTGCGGCATATGTGCGAAACCCTCGGCGGACCATCCTCACGGCGACACCTCCCAATGTTCTGGCCCTGTTGAATGCCTCAATTGCGGTGGAAAGCACCGCGCGGATTCGTATACCTGCCCGCGTCGGAAAGAGTTGGCGGTAACTCTGGCGGAGCGCATGAAGGACCTTCACGAGGCTTTAGATAAGTCGTCGGTCCACCCTCTCCCGTACATACAATCCCCTCGTTAATCCTCTCCGCTCACTTTTATTCTTCTGTATTCTTCATCCTTGATTCATACCCACCCTATGTCTCCCTCTTCCCCTTCCTTCCCGTTCCATCTCAAATACTTGATACTGTTACTCCTCAAACTTTCATTCCCTTGCGCGATACTTAACCTTCTTTTCCTCTCTCGTTATAGTCTATATTACCGTTTCCAAACTACCTACTATATGAAATCCCCGCCAACCCTTACCGTACTGCTGCATAGCTCTTCCGTAGCCAGGTACAGCATATATTAGAACTTCAAATCAAATCAAATCAGATGTTGCGGATGGACTTCGGCATTGGAGATCAGTTGAATTGCCTGCCGAGGCCACCCGGGTCGCGGGTCGAGCAACATCTCAGACCCGACCCGAGAAAGCATTCAATAAGCTTCACGTTTTGTCAGTCTGTCAGATACAAGTTTACGATTCAGAGGAATGACGAAAAGGGTGTGAGTGGGGCTCTGAGGCTCGGACGAGAAGGTTTGAGCTCAGAGAGTCGCGCTCGGCACTCCGGCACATCATTACAATTGATTTGAATCAATGGCACGAAATTAGTCTGAAAATACTGCTTGAAAGATTTGGGGTTGAAATAAACTTAGGTCGCAAAAATCGGATTCCGATTATAACTGGTTATAAGTCTAATCAAGGTTGAATCAAGGTTTATAGGCGGGTTACATATAAACCGACATAGAAATTTATGACCCCATCTCCGAATGCTTCGATCTTGGCTTATGACTGCCTATAAAGCCTGATTAGACCTATAACCCGGTATAATCGGTTATAATTGAAATCCGATTTTTGCGACAAATTTGTCTGGACGTATTCAACCAGGATATTGAAAAGTTCACGGTATGCATTCCAAGCACTGAAGCAAGCTTACCCTCCTATGTGGACCACTGTCCACATACTCGACATGTTGTAGATCAGCTCGGCAACTGTGCCAGCCGGGCTAACCCTGGCTAACCGAAGTCCGTGTTGCTATACAGCTGTCAAAAGTGGCAGATGTGCGATGCCAGCACTGATGGCGTACCCGTGGGGGATTACGACTGATAGTGTACCCGGACAAAAGGGGGGAGCAAGCTCCCCCAATAAAAATATCTTGAATTATTGGGGGAGCTTGCTCCCCCTTTATCAGAGCCGTCACCGAAAAGCAATAAGCTGTGCTAGACGGCTTTTTGATGGCGTCACTGCACTTGTCAAGATTGGCATGCTCCGAGTGATACGATGTTCTTCCGAGTGATCCAGACTGATCCCTACTGATCCAGACTGATTGCAGCGTGATGGCGCATCCTTTTCAACTGATGGTGCACCCGTCCTTGACCCTGCCCGAGGCTGCTTAACGGAAGGGAAAATACAGTTCCCTATCTCATACACGGTACAGAGAGGCAAGTTCTGGCGCCATTAGTTTTCCAGAAAGTTGCTGTAAAGAGGCGATGAAAATAAATGATATCAATGTTGCAGCTTGCTCAGTTATAGTGTCTACTCTAGGTATTCTAGCATGATGATAAGCTAGTCAGAAATTTGATTGGTGGTTCATCCTCCAGAACGTCAGAACGTTGTTGCCCGGCATACACAAAGTAGAGTACTACTAGAGTACTTATGTGCGTGAAAAAGAATCCAGCCGAAGTATGCCCCCCAAACAACAGCGCAACATTAATATTGTTAATTTGTGTGCCATATAAGAATTTACACAAGCTCCCCCTGCTGTAAGCCGGTATATTCCGGCATACAAATCATATTGTAAGTACATTGGCCAGGTCCTTAGTCGGGGATGGACATGGGACATGCCGCAATCTTGAATACCTGCTGTAACCGAATTGGGACTTAGAAATCAAGATGGATTCTCATTGCGGGCTGTACTACACTACAAAACCACGGCGGCGGACGCGTCATACTTACGGCATCAAACCCGGGTCCTTTAAACTTTAAATTGCGGCACTTTCGGCGTCACTCGATCCCACGCCCTCCTGACCGCTTGCCACGTACTTGACGAAGCTTCGAACGGTCTTCAAAACATTCCTGAGCGCTCCCAGGCTCGAGCGCAAAACCAAAACTTGGATTTATCAGTGCACTTTGGGGAAGCACAGTTGATAATTCCAGTACAAACCATGGGAGACGTTTGCCACATTCAACGTCTACCTACCGAACTTTATATCGAGGTCTTTTGTTTTATTGCCCAGGGCATGAAAAGGAAGCTAGCCGGCCGAGACGTTCGCGTTGCTCCGTGGCAATTGGGGCATGTCTGTCATACTTGGAGGACGATTGCTCATGGGTATCCACAACTTTGGTCGTGCATTACAATCGACTACTCGACCCAGGCTGTAATCTGCCCCGTTGCTTCTCCCATCAGACTGCCAGGCAGAGTTGACATAGAATATCCTCTCACCTGGCTTCAAACTCAGCTTACCCTTTCCGGCGATGTGCCACTAGTGGTGCGGTTTCGCCTCGACCATGCAGAGCTCGAAGACTCCCATCATCTGATAGCTCTCTTTGATCTCTGTGTTGTACACAGCCGCCGATGGGAGCATCTCACCATCGCTGTGGAGAATAGTTTAGGATTCTCAATCTTCCACGGAATCGCTCGTGTGCGCGGACTTCTGGACCGGCTTCAATCCCTTCATATCACTGGGCACTCCGAGTGGGAACCGGAGCTAAACAACGTATTCTCAAACACCCCATGTCTACGGAATGCTGCGCTTCCCTCTCCACGCATTGCCATTTCATGGCAACAGTTGACAAGGCTCGAAATCCATGCCAACGTAGAAGAGCTACTGGGCATTGCGTCATGCGTCAGGGAGAATTTGGAGGAGCTGGTCTATGGCAATACCTCCAATGTGTTTACTCATTCCCATCCGGTCGCGACGCTGCCCCGACTACGGCAGTTATCATTGACCTTACATGATGATGTGCTGCAGTATCTTCTAGCTCCCTGCCTGGAAGAATTGGCGCTCGATGCGTACGTCAATCACGTCTCTGGGTTTGTCTATCGCTCAGGGTGTAACGTGCAAAGCTTATCGTTTGCCTGTCTTTGCCCGCCCATTGAGATGATAGATGTTTCCGCCATCTTCAGATCGGTTGGCGGGCTGCGCAGCCTGCGAATCAGTATCCGTATTGAAGATACCGAAGATGAGGACGCCGAGATTGACGATGAAGATCACTACGACCAACAGGTTGAAATTTTGGTGGAAAACCTCCGTGCATTGACTCTCACCAGCACTTCGAAAGATCTCTGCCCCAACTTGGTGCTATTACAAATCGACAGTCTGGTATATGAGTACGCAAAGCCGATGGGGGCTTCGCTGTGCAATATGCTAGAGTCTAGATGGGGATCTCCGCATTCGACCCTCAAGACAGTTCGAATCCCGGATCTGTACCACAGTCCCTCTGTGTGGGAGAGGTTGACTGTGTTAAAATCTCAAGGGCTTGACATTGAGGACCTCGACAACCTCGCGCCTGACTCGGACTCAGACTCCGACGAAGACTGGATTTACTCGTACGAATAACGTTGCAGCGCACTATGGCGCAATGCGTAGCTTAGGGATCATGTACTATGTCTGTGGACGGGACTAAAAAATCACCTTTTTTCAAAACGAAAAAAAAAAGACAAAAAAAGGGAAAATAGGACTGGATAAAGGAAAGTTGTTCGTGTGTGTGACCCACTTGGGGCTAAGACGCATCCAAGCTAAATTTGAAATGTCGAGAGCACCAACATTTGCCTTGAATTTGTCAACGACATCCTGGGCATTCCAGCTATCTACAAAACACTGGAGCGCTCCGAAAAAAAAGTTCCCATTGATGCGATGACGTCAATTGCCATATGAGGTAGGCACTGCCGGATCCATTGCGTCGACGGCTGGCGCGTCAGGGCGGGGCGACCTCGTGTTGCAGCCTATGCTCTTGATTGGACATCCCGTTGGCGGCCATGGTAATCATGAGCCGCTTGTGTGCAGGAGGGATGTAGCGGAAGGTATTGTAGGGCATGGTAGGCGAGAGAGACGTTCCAGGAGCAGTGACGAAAGGGCGAGTGTCGTTGGAGAGAGTGGAGCGGGCTGGCCGCATTAGGCAGGAGCTGTCAAAACCGTTGTGTGAACTTTTTTTCGGAGCGCTCCAGTGTTTTGTACATAGCTGTCATTGTGAGTAGCCCGACTTCGAAGATTACAACGATACTATTGTGCCCAACGGGTATGAATTCTCCCAATGGGTCTGAATTTTCGATATTTTCTGCTCCCCCGTCCATCGTTTGGCCCCGGTTTTTTTCGGGATCTATTCTTTCGCCAATTCTCTGCGAGAACCCCAAAGCACTTGAGCTACGACGAAAGGGAAGTGGTCCAAAAGCAATTACCGGGTTGGCGAGTACTTTGATCTCAATCATCACCCCATCAATTTACCTTGATGAATCGGTACCCTTTTCTCAACACCTCGTCCTCTCTGGATCCCAATAGAATTCTGCAAAGCCATATAGGCTCCATTCGGTTGCGTCACTTCGGAGCACTTGACGTCACTTGAGATTATTTCTCACCAAAACTTTGGCGTGGAATTTTTCCCAAGTGCTCCAAAGTGACGCTAAATGACGCTAAGACCCAACAGCCGAATGGAGCCATAGAGAAGAAGCATAAAAACTCATCCCGAAAATTCCGGAGGCCAAAGGGTCAAAGGGGAAGCAGGATTATCGAAAATTCAGACCCATTGGGAGAATTCATACCCGTTGGGCACAATAGTACAGCCGTTTTGGAAACAATATACGGGTTTTGATCGAGTGGTGCTTCGTTTGTGCTTACGTTTGTTGACAATTCTGTCATCGGCAAAGCCGGGAGCACCACTTTGTGGGGCGCTGCCGTACCACATCAAGTGCCGCTGGTCCCTTGTTTCGGCCCTTGCTCGCAAGTCATGGCCGTGTCGAGCTTTGGGCAAATAGCAGCTGAGTCTTAATCCTAAGTTCTGTTAAGCTCCTGTTTTTTCCTGGTGTTCTCTGGGTGGCGGAAGCAAAACTCAAATTCGGCCGAAGTGGAGCTGGTGATGGGAAGCACAACAAAGGTAAGCACAAACGAGTGAGCACCAGTTGATCAAAACCCGTATATTGTTTACAAAACGGCTGTAGATAGGCAGGATAACTCACGGCTATGATATCCGCTGTGACGCGACCAGGCTTTCTGATCACCCTGCGCAGTTCTCCCGGCCGAGGGGTTTGGAAGGGTAAAACAATGACCCACCGTGGGAACCTGGACCGTTTTGCCATCACCCTCGGAATGGAGAAGTTCCCGGCTTTGTCAGCACGCGCGCGCGGTTTTTCCGTGTTGTTTAATGTGTTTTGGAGTTGTTTTGGAGAGTGCCGGATCTGTGGGAATCCATCCACGTGACCTTCGGGGACTTTTCGGTCGGTTTCTAAATTCTAGAAAAATCGGTCATTTCGAGGGCTTTATTTCGCCGGAAATATTTGACTGCCCCCCCCTGGACAAAAATACCTTTTGTATGAAGCGGGGGCTGTTTTTATGCTTGGAATGCACAGATCCTCGAGAATCTTCGAAGATCTTCGAAGATCTTGGCAGATTTGCTAAAAAATCGAAATTCAGTTCAACTTTCTTTGAAGATCCTTGAGAATCTGCGAATAATTGAAGTGTTTTTTGCACGTTGAGAGTTTTTTTTGTGTTGCAGATCCTTGAAGATACGTGAAGTCAGTTTGTTCCGCAGTTGTAGCCGCAACTAATTTATTCTCGCACCTAATTTTGCCCGGTCCCATTTACGTTCGTTCGTTTCCTGTCCTACTGTTATTTCTCTTTGAGTCTGACTCGAGCTCCGTCACAGAAAAACACCTGTCTCTTGCAAAGCTACCTATATACGGTTAACTACGTTCAGAATTCCAGAGTTTCATTTCCGCCAGTTGGGATATACAGACAAAACTCACATCGCTTAGGGTGTTCAAGATTCGTTATACCAGTTTTCCAGCAAGGTATTGCTTTGGCGTCTACATTGCGAGTTTTGTAATGAGAATATATGTATCTGCCCAGGTATTCCGCTACATCCTCTCTCATACCGTGACTAATAAATTGTTTTTAATATGCTAGATCATCCCTCTACTCACCAATGTTCTGATAGACTGGTCAACTCCACATCTGCAATGTGAAACTCAGACGGTTCTCCCGGCGGGCTCCCTTCTATTCCCTCTACAGCGGCGCTCAGAAATGTCTCTTGGATGTTTTCGAGTCGGCTTTCATCATCCCCAACGTACGCCAATGTCACGACTTCTTCAGCAGCACAAACCACCGATCTCGAAAGGACAATGATGACAGCGTCTTTCAGCGGGCCCTCTGTCGAGGTGCTGTTCTTAAGTGCTTGGTCGACACTTGTCAAGATGACGGAATTCTGGTCTCCGACTCTCTCGACGCCGTTTTACGCAATCCTTGGGTCTACTTCCAGCTTGGGCGGTCAGACCGCGTCGGACCTGCGCTCCTGAATAACGCCAATATCACTCTTCGACCTTTACGGGCGTGGCTGAAGGATCACGTTGCTGGCAATCCCAAGATCGTGGACGCCGTTAGGATTTTGGGAAATGAGACCTATACAATTTTGCAGGAAATGACTGCAGGGCAGGCTCATCCGGATACTCGAGAGGAATTGCAGTTAGCCGCAGAGGAGTTGAAGTCACGCAGTAAAACAGCGAGATCGCCGGTGAAACGGACCACTCGCAAACCATACGAAGCTCCTGAGTTCGAAGCAATACTTCAGGGCAGCTCGCTACCACTCATCGGTCTTGCCGGTCTCATAATTCGGGAGGCGCTCAGTTGGCGGCGTGACCTCCCTCACCAAGATATCCGCTTGCGCCGTCTTCTGCTCGGTCAACCTGCTGCTCAAAGCTCTGCAAATATGGAGCGCAATCCCGACCACCTCAACCCGTGCCGCGAGTTCAATCGCTACACCGAATTGTTCAAGGCGCACTGCCCACCGGAGAAGCTCACCGGACCCAAGGGTCTAGCAAACACGTTGGCGTGGTTTGGAACAGGACAGGGCGTAGGCACTGAGCAGTTCCTGAACACCCTCCACACTAGCGGTGGGTTTTGGAAGGACGAGCTAGTGGGAATGATCCAGCAGTTCGCGACAGCGTCTGAGCGTCGTCATATGCGAACTGCACCACCATACGACAACCCTAGGGCATGGGGAAATCAGCCCAATGACACTCTCGCTGCTCAACCAGCGAAACGAGTCCCTCAGACTCCCATCGCAATGTGAATCCAGGTCTGAAGCGCAACCGCAAAGGGTTGCTCAAAAAGCAACAGGTTTCTGCTGCGAAACCGAAACCGGAACGACTCACTCTCGAGGAGAAGTTTGGGCCTATGTTCTCACCAGAGGTGGAGGACGCTTGGCTGCAGCACCTGGGACCCTTGGCTAACCAAGACCCAAGGGGCCGCTCTCCTGCCGACCTTCCCAGCTGGACCGCTACCCTCGAACTCATCAAAAGCATCAACATACCGGCATTCAAGACCGGCTTGACGGCTATGCAGCTTGTCAATACGCTCGCGTTCAGCGGCATTGTGCAGATGCCCACTGCGATGGCGATGGCGAATTGGATTGCAGACAATCAAGGGCTTGGCGCGGTTGCAGGGCTCCAGCTGCTCGGCTTCAAGACCACGACCAAGAATCAGATACGAGCCGCTTTCATATGCTTCCACAACTATCTTGACAGCAAGTTAACAGCACTCGACAAGCAGGTGCTGGGCTTTCATCCTCCTTTCACCGAGCACGTACTGTGTAAGATACCTCGGTGGGAGAAGTACTTGAAGGCTGACGGCTGCTCTTCTCCCTCGCAAATGCTGGAGGAACTCGGCGACATTGAATGGATCTCTGGCAGCAACGCGCAAGACCCAAGTGCGATGCCATTCCCGCTCGTTCCCAATGAGAAAGATCTGGAGCTCGCGCTGGAGAAAGGCGGTGAAGAGAGGAAGGAATCGGTATGTTCAGAGTGGCTCAAAGATTCCGTTTTCTCAATCATTACACAGGACAATGAGGACACCGATGAGCATGAAAGCGAGGAAGAAACCGTGCTCAGAGTAAGATCCATTCTGTTGATGATACTGCACTTTGCTAATTTCTCACAGCCGCGGGCAGCACAGAAGCGCAAGAGAGTTATGTCGATGTCTGAGGGTGAAGAGGAAACAATCGGACGGGTGTTGGTAAGAATTTCGAGTCTCTGGGGAATCAAGTTGAATTAAGGGATCGTATCAGGCACCAAGGACATCGAAGAGAGCTCGTCGAAGAGTTACTTCAGAGTCGGGAGACGCAGATGGGATGGAAAGCTAAGAGACACTGTTGTGTATTACTATTTGTCTTTACTCTTCTACCTACCACCACCTGCTACATACTTGGACTTCGTATCGACTCATCCCTACTCAATAATCAGCAAGCCTCTAGCGCAATATATGAGGCTAAGTACACCGCCAATTGGGGGACACATGGCCGCCATATGTCGTCCAGAAGTGGTTCACATGTCGAGTAAGAGTGGTGGCCAGCTGGCGATGAGCTGGTATCCAGGTTTGATCGCTAATGGATCCATTGTGGAACCACTGGGGAGCTGGCCGCCAGCTACGGCTCACCTGGCATTCATTCTTTCGTAAATTTGACACACATTGGAACGGATAATAAATAAATTGTATTGAGCTCACATAACATACAATGGTACATAAATGAATACTATAGCAACAATGACTGAAACCATACCTTTGTGGCCTGTCCCCGACAGCAGAATAGCCTCGCCATAGCACCCCAACACTACTATCATGGCGCAACTATCGCGGGACAGCTTCGAACACGCGTGGATGTGAAAGAAGACCTGGTAACCATGATTAACGAGGAACAATGAACGTCGAATGAGATACGCGCACCTGTCAACTCTCATATCCAGTCGCTGTAACCGCCAGCCTTGAGAAGTGACAATATGTAGTAGCGAGGTTAAAGCAAAGGCTTGATGAGGATTTGATAGAGGTTCCAGCAAGGTCTTGAAAGAGTTTGTTCCTTGAACGTTGACCTTGAGTTACGCTTGTCACTTGAAGTGCCTTCCAGCATGGCCACTTGAAGACTTGAGCTCGCATGAGAGGCTTGTATTTGAATTGGCATTGAGGGATGTTTGAGGATTTGCGCCAGAGGCTCGCATAATAACTTGATCGTAGACCACCTTTGCTGCATCTTCAAGAGGGTACTTGAGTCTTGAGGTCGATTGTAGCGAGCAGCGAAACGCGACACGGAGGACAGACAGCGTACGAAGCGGTACGAGGGGGGTTTTGGCAAGAAGGCGAAGGCCGCCGTGGAGCAGCATTGAAGGAGGAAACCAAGATTCGAGAGGGGGCGCTGGAGGGGGACATGGTGGAAGGAAAGAGAGAAACGAAGCGAAAAAGCCAAGTCAACGCACACGTGAGCTGTCAAAAGGTGCACGGACCTTTGATTTCTCACGCTAGCCAAATCGTGATCTGGGTGGTGATTTCAAGTCGATTCAGGCTTCGATAACCCTTACACTGAATAGTGCGAAGTGTATCGCAGCTCAGTAGTGTATTCCAGGAATTTTCGGCCATAGTCTGGTGCAGTTCTAGTTGCTTTGCTGAATTAAGACTCTCGGATGATTCGGATCCAATACCTTAATCGGCAGCTGGACGTTCCAGTGGAAAATGCAGCTGTCAGCGATGTCGTGGCAAGCTGGCACAGCTGTCGCCAGGTGAGACTTTCATCTGCGGGCTACGTGGGGGCACTTTGGCGGTGTAGGCTTAATCTCACCCAGGAATACATAAATGGTTGGAGCCTTAGTCACGTAGAAATTGAGCATAGTACGGATACCCATTAGCCGGTTTCGCGTGAAAGCACTGATGGCAGGATATTTATAGCCAACACCACGTAGCCCGAAAAGATCTGTCCCGCGCAATTAGGGGCGCTCAATTCTTAGCTCGTCAGCTCGTCTCGTCCGTAAAATATCGATTTTTTGATGAGGGGATCAAAATTTGATGGGAAGTGGAGAGAAATGCGGAGCGGGATCAGCAGCTCATCAGCTCATCATGCAATTAAATAATTTCTGGGACGAGACGAGCCGACGAGCTAAGAATTGAGCTCCCCTATTCCCCCCGTAGAAATTTTTGAAGACATTCAAGCACAGCTCTAGCTTCTCCAAGATCTGGAGCTCTGCGGCATGCCCCGGGACGCGTAGCTTCTTCATGTATGTGATTCAAGAAAGTCCGGGGGGCACAAGGACGCGGATAATCGTCGTCGAAACCCGGAGACGATGCCAAGAGCTCGTCCTCATCCTCGGGCAGATCAAGAAAGTCAAGGGGATCATCTGCAGAGGTAGCCGGGGATGGTCGGTATTCCGGAGGAGGAGGAGATGTATTGGTAGAAAGGTGATCATCGTCTTCATCATCAACTTCCTCTACAGTCACTTTGGGCAGTTTCCATACAAATGCACGCGCTGCCGGTGCACCCGATGTAAATCCTTCACAGCCTGGGACGGGAAATGAATTCATTGATGCCAGAAAGGGATCGGACGCGTCCGACGCGTCAAGTGATCCATTTTGACGCGTCAGACGCGTCAGTTGCACTAATTGACGCGTTTTCGAGCTCTACTTGCGCGTTGTTTACTACCTGGAGACAGGTATAATACACAGAAATGAGATTAGAAGGGTTTCCGGACTCACCTTCACGTCCGGGTTCTCTTTCTGTCTTTTCTTCGGTGAGAGCCATTTTGTCAGCTTCTTTGGGCTGGCTTCTTCCCATACGCGCTTGGTACCATTGCTTATCTTTCGAAGTAGATTTGTAACCCGCGCCTTCTGGAGCTTTGACGGTGGCGGCATGGCCGATTTTGACGACGAAACAGGCCAGAATGTGTGCCTCGGAGCACTAAATTGATAACTAGTCAATCAAAACCGTATATTTTATTGCTTTTTTGCCATCCAATACTTGAGACACTTATTCTACATGTTTTGGTCGGAGGGTTTGAGCTAATATGACTTAGATATTATTTTACAGATTTTTCTTTACGGACGTTCCGAAAAAGGCAGTTGTCACACCGAGCCACGTGATGTTCGTCGAGGGTGGATGGGGTCTACCTTAGTGTTGCCGCGGTTAGGTTCGGAACCGATTCCGAACCTGAACCGAACCCGAACCGCACCTGAATTCAGGTTCGGAAGGGCTGGCTGCACCGAACCGAACCCCAGGTGCGGTTCGGGGTTCGGGGATTTTGGAAGCGGTTCGCACCGGTGCGAACCCATACTCAAAAACGGAGGATTTTCAGTGGAAATGTAGTGAATTTTGAATGACTTGTAGTTCATTTCTCATTGCATAAGTCCTTGTAAGTAAGCTATGAAGTTCTCCAAACACCTGAACAATGGTCAATATGATTCAAAACCACTTCAACTTCTCGTATGATACCCACTGGGACGGTGATATTATGTGGACTTGAGGTGTTTAATGGGTGTATTCAGCAATACAGTCAGCTAGAACATTGAATTACCAAGGAAATGTTCCACTGCTAGCCACTCGAAGCCAAAATTCGTCCATTTGAACCGTGGGAAATAGCATCAGGTTCGAAAGGTTCGAACCTGTAGCGAACCGAACCTCGGGTTAGGTTCGGGGTTCGCCAGATTGGCCGAACCGAACCCCGGCCGCAGTTCGTATTGCGGACTCTAATTATGGGAATCGGGTACGTGAAGTCACAACCCCATGAATCTGAATTCACTACTCGAGTAGATAAACCCGTGAATTGTTGTGTTGAGGACGGACGACGATGGGCGGAAAAGACAAGAGGGGAAGCTCCCCGATACATTAGAAATACTATACTTAAATAACGGTTGTAATAGGGGTCGGGTCGGACCGTAGCAAACCGATGCCAAGCACCGATCGTCAACAGTTGATTTCATGGTCCGGCCCCGTCCGCCGAAAAACATTACCCGATTGGGTTCGCACGTGGAGGCGGAATTGAATCAACTGCGATGTTGCTCCCGGTTCCCACGAGCTCCAAAACTGATGAGGAAAAAAGGCAAGGCAACTGAGCAGACCTTGAAGTGCATATACAAGGGTACCAAGCAAGGACGGGGAAGGAGGAAAGGGTGTGTGACAGGATGGGGGGTTGTTACCGGACGTTATAGCGTGATCGTTACCTCAAAAGCTCTACCTCAAGGTCTGGGTACCGAGACAGCGGCGCCGAAACGCAATCCAGCAAGGCGGGGTGGCCCCTGGGGAGGCCCCCGGTCACTGACATATACGTCTGTAACATTCATAGAGTAAAACAAGGTCCGATCTGAGAGGTCTATTTCGCAAACCAGCCATCTAACAGAGGTTTTGACTAGAGAGGGCGACGCAGCTCCTCTAAACTAAGCGTTTGCGCGTGTTTTTTTTTAAAAAATCGCGGTTTTTGAAGCCGCCAGCTCGCCATCAGTGCCGAAAAATAGAGTAAATCAGGCCGAAATTCGGGTTTTCAATGTTACAGACCTATATGTCAGTGACTGGGGGCCCCTGGGGTGGCCCTGCCGAAGGCGGGTTCGGCAGGGTTCTGCCGCATCCGCGTGACAAGTTTTGTCCCACGACCGTGGGACTCTTTCTCACGACTCAAATGTGCGATACGGGGAAGGCCCCGAACCTAGGCTGGTAGCCTGGTATGTACTTCTCCAAATAGCTGTCGCGGAGTTTGAAATTTATAGTGGGGACCATCAATCTGGTCCTTTTCCACCCGAAGCCTTGTATTTAAGCTACAAAAAATACTTCACCATGCTTTGATATGATACCACTGTATACCTGTGTGTTTACTCGGATGACCTTGCCCCATAGGACACAGGGCTACTGAGAAATGGGTGAGTCACAATGTGTCACACAGTTGCATCACTCGGCAGAGTTCCGGTAGGTTCCGGTACCACTCAGTGAAACTCCGCGTGCTTGCCACATTCAAGCCGAAACGTTGTCCCACGAGCGCGGGAATTCACCCACGGGTTCCTTACTTCCTATCCAATGACAGCTTCATTGATTTTTGAAGGTGATGGGAACAAAGACTGTCATTGGAATTACGGATTAGGAAAGAGCTCCGGCTCTGCGTAAAGTACGCCAACAACGCAGGAAGGTCTGGGTTTCCGAGAATGGGTCGATTGACGTGGTGGCTGCCCACTGTTTTGCGGCTCCACAACAAAAATTTGCGTACGCGTTAGCTGAAGAAAAAAGCAATTTTCTACCGTTTGCCAAAGTGCTCTATTGACCATTCACGGAAAGACCTCCGAAACTGCAAGGAACGTCTGAAGTAGACAGATAAGGCCTTACCTGGCCCCCGGATACTTTTCAAGAGGTCGGACCGGGCCATAGAGTTCACAAATGCGGGGTCTGGATGCCGGGGATTGGGCGTGACGGTCCCCATTTCTGTCCATACCACCACCACCACCGGATAACGGTGAGGTCTCCCTTGTGGTGAGACATACACATCGACTCTCTGTCGGTGTAGACAACACATCCCCCTCCTCCTCCTCCCTTGCTGGGCTCCTCGTTGCCCGAAACCCCTGGTCGGCATCGTTACCGACATGGACCCCGACGTATCACTTTCCCCCCCTCCTTCTCGTCGCCACCCGCTACGGCGCCCTCACTTTCCGGACCCGACGCACAAAGCAGCTTGCGCTAGGTTCAGGCTTGCCCGCAAACGACGTTCGACCGCCGCTAGTCAGCCACAGCTCTGGCAGGAGCTGATCGGGCTATGGAGGCATGTCAACGAACTATCGGCTGCCATGCTCGAGCAGAGCCGCCACATTTCCCAGATTGTGCAGGTCCTCACCCAGCCCCCTCCGAGCCTGTTCCCCGTGCACTCTGAGGAGGACTCGGGACTATGCTCAACGACGCCGGCTGCGCCTTCCCGGATGCTATCACTCCTGACGTCATCGGTGACGACGTAGCTCCACCCCGCTCTTCGCAGCCTCCGTCGAACTCCGGCGCTCTCCCTTCACCTGCAAATTTCGCGCCAACTCTGCCTGGGTATAGCAGTGCCCCGCTGGCAACCCCAACCTCCCCTTCTGTCCCCTTGCGTCAAACACCGCGTCGTACACGGGATTCAGATGCTGCTCTTCCAAAACTTCGGGGCATTTTTAATCGGAAAAAGGCGCCTAGTTGACGTGATGAGAAAAGGTCTGCTGGGATAGACGGGTCTTAGTCTCATGCCCCAGATTGCAGCACCGTGGACTGTTCTTCGAACAGATCGTACAGTGTTGCACTGTTTTTATTTTACCACCACTTTTCGAACCGACGAGGTATTTACTTGTATTTACCTGAGCTTTTGTAAGCGTAGTCGGCCGTATGTATACATCGTATCTTCGTATCCCCGCCACCAATGTAAAAGGATGGGAGTGGGACACTGCTTAAATAGCCAAGCGTCGCATACAGCAGTCGCTTTAGAGGCTTATTGTGTGCTGAGTCTACGACTCATCCTATATGTATCACCCAATCCTGCAACTGTTCCACACGATCAGGGGAGTAGGCAAGTGCCTCCTGACAGCCCTTGCCTATATATAGTCTCGGATACCCAGACGTTTACAAGCAATTCGAGTCGTAGGACACTGCTCGGATATCTTTCCGTATATGGTCAATAGAGGATAGTTTTGACAGTTGACTGATCTTTGGCCTGTGGGAAAATGGTTGTACTACGGCCCAAAAATTCTCCCACCCCCCAAAATCAATCAGCAAAATCATCCTCTATTGACGATATACGGAAAGATATCCGGCAGCAGCTAAGTAGTGAATGCTGTAGTACGTCTGGGTATCCGAGACTAGCCTATATACTCCTTCTGGGACTCGGCTATTTAAGCGAGTCCCACTGTTGATGTCTTTTGCATCACAAGCAATCAAGGCTGGATCAAGGCATCAACGCTACATCAATCCTCGGCATTTAAAGCCGAAACTTGTATTTAATGTGTTTAATCGCTTTCTGAGGGTATTTCTAACCTGAAAAAATTCTGGTGGAAACGTAGCTCCCCCCAGACCCCCCTCTTTTAGCCTGACGGCATATATTACTAGTTGTTTTCAGTATCTCGAGTTTTTCTTTGCTGTTTTTCTTCAAATTTAATTCATGTAGCGCGGGGGGGACCCTCCCGGACCCCCCTTGACGCTCGCCGCTAGGCCCACTGCGTGGTGCTGTCGCTCGCCGCTGGGCCCACTGCGTGGTGCTACCGCTCGCCGCGGCGGCCCACTGAGTGGGCCAGGAATATTTTAAAGGGTCGGGGCGTGTTTTTTCTGCTAATTATGCAATAATTATGTGCCATTGATCCAAATCATTTCTACTGATGTGCCGGAAAGCCGAGTCCCACTATCAGAGCTTAAATATCTCTTTCCGAGTATCCGAGTCCCACTATCAGCCTTTATCCGGGGTTTACCCGAGTCCCACTCCCATCCTTTTGGCCATTCCTCCACACCATTAGAGACTTTGCGGAAGCCACCGGTGGCTATTTGTGGCTCTTCGTGTGCAATAGTTTTTTGAGCCTCCCGCTCGAGTTAGCCACCCTAGCATCCCGTGAATAGGTAGTACAAATAGTGGCTAATCCACCCAGAGGCTGTCATCCGGTCCCGAGAAAAATTAGCCACCAATAGCCACCAGTGGCTACCGCAAAGTCTCTATTTACTACCCGCACATTGGACAGTTTAAGGTTCGAACTCGTCAGCTGAGTCGGTCTCAATAGCTGCGTCGTCAGGTATAGCATCCTCCTCCTCGTTTGCTTGGTTCTCCATCAATATCTCCGCCTCTTCCATAGCCTTCCTCCGGATCTCACGCTTTCGATTGATAGTCGGCCCAGATGCTTGGCCTCCCACAACAAATTCGGCAGAGTTGGATTTCGAGTTGTATGTGACCTGAAGGCGGCAAGGCTTGACCACCTTACCGGCACGTACTCTGATCTTGAACTAACAACATGCACTGAGTATCGTGCTTCTCGGCATTGAAAAATAGAAAGAACTTACAGTGTCACCGTCCTTCAGGTCTTTCCTCATGCCGCTCAAACCAAACATACGAGTCTGGCCAGCATCGAGGCTGCCGATTGTACAACATAATCCATCATCAATGAACTCTCCTTGAATGGTGCAATTGAAGGTTGCCCCATTCTCAATGGACAGCGCATTGGCCTGTTGAAATTATGAAAAAATGGAAGTTGCAATGGGCGAGATTCTCGCCTGGACAGGACGGCTCATTTCCAGCGAGGAAGAGTGGGGTACACGGACGGGAAGGTGCTACTTAAACAACGCCTGGGGGTAAAATAGGACCATTACACGTACAGCATATGATTGCTCATTACCCTTGGGAGCTTCACGGAAGTCCCGCAGCGGCAGAACTCCCGGTGCAGAAAAGAACAAGGGCAAGCCTTTCAGAGCGAATTGAGGGGACACTTGGGAGACACGTGTTCTGCAGTTCAAGCTCAGGCAACGCGGGGAACTACTTAACTTTCCCCGAAGAATGGGATTGGGTGACCAACTATGAGATGATCTCAAGGTCTTGCCCGCGATTCCACGTTGCAGAACTTTCTTTTCGGATCATTGTGCCATATCGGTGATGGCTGTGCGATACCGAATTCCTAAATCAAGTAATAATCTAGCTCGACGTCCTCGCCTCACTGCCGAAGACCCCGTCGAGAACAACACACTGCTCCAACAGACCATAAACGGAGAGACGGTGTCATACGGCTACTGTCGTTGGCTCAATTCAGTATGCTGTCCAGGGGACACGACCTGACTTGGCATACCTTGTTGGTGTGCTTGGACGGTACAGTGCAAACCCCAAAGCATGCCACTGGGAAGCCGCAAAGCGTGGCCTGCGCGATGTATACTCGTGACTTGAGTTGTGCTTCGACGGCTCGGACATTGCTGGGGATCTTGACTTCCACGGGTTCTCTGACGCCGACTGGTCTGGTGACGACGAGACTTCTCGATCTACATTCATATCTGGTCGAGCATTGGGCTGGTCCAGCAAACGGCAAGGCATGGTTGCCCTATCCTCAACTGAGTCAGAATACTGTACCATTTCGATCAATTCTCCCCGCCTGTGACGCGTGACCCAAATATTCGAACTTTGGATTTCTCAAACCACCCTGGAGCGCCGTGACACCCTAAAAAATTCGTAAATTGTTCAAATTACAGCACTCACCTCCCCAAGCATTTTTAGAGCATTTGAGGCAAGTATGAATGAAAAACAACAGCTTGAAACCGAAATATTCACAGGGTGAGCAAAATTTGCAAGGTTTTGAATGGTTTCACTGCCAAAAACGATGTAATCAAGCCAGCCGCTATACTAAACGAGACTGGGTTGCACACTGACCATTAAACGGTGTTCAGGAGGAGGAAAAAACAGGCTGGGGGCGAAAAAATCTCGAATTTTTGACGATTTTTCAGAGATTTTGTGAGTGTTTTTCGACATTCGAAAAAGGTCTCGGTGACCCGTGACAGGTACAAAAATATTGGTAAAAAATCCGCCCTGTGACGCGTGACATACGAATTGAATGAAATGGTACAGTACATTGGACTGTCAGCCGGGCAGCACCTAGCCAGTAACTTACTAAGGTAGACGTCAGTCACTCACTAAGTTATTACAAGCTTAAGCACCCCGCCTTCGGCAGGGCCGGCTCGCTGCGCTCGCGTCCCTCCCTACGGCTGGTGCACAGCTTGTCGGGGCTCCGCCCCAAACCCCGCGCGGTTTTTTTTGCTGGATTCCGTGCCCGCGGCGTGCACTCGCCGGCGCGCGGCGCCGGGGAAAGCGTGTGAGAAGTCACCTGCTTTTCTGTCAAAAGTCACGTGACTGATGGCCTGGCCCTCTTTTCAAGTACAAGCTTAAGCACCCCGCCTTCGGCAGGGCCGGCTCGCTGCGCTCGCGTCCCTACCTACGGCTGGTGCACAGCTTGTCGGGGCTCCGCCCCAAACCCCGCGGGTTTTTTTCTTGCTGGATTGCGTGCCCTCGGCGCCGCACTACCGCTCGCTGCACTCGCGGTGCGCGGCGCCGTCGGGAAGGTTCGTGGGAACCGGGAGCAACATCTCGACAGCCGGCAGCGACATCTCGACATGGTCCCGTGGTTTCGTGTCAAAGTCACGTTACTTTTCACGTGTATAGGATAGGATTATGTCACTTAGAATGAGCTGGGACCACGCACCGGACATCACGCACCGGACATAGCCGTGATGTTATGTCAATGGCCTCGCCAACGGTTTCCGGCGCTCCGCGGTCCGAACACGAATGATTTCTTTCGTTCTCTATACTGCACCAAACAACGCCCGTAAACGACATGTATTGTACTAGGACTCGGCGGCGGTGTTTCCCGCACATTGATGCGCCGCTTTTCGAATTTATCTCCTCAAACAAGCGCTTCTCTCGTTTAAAGCAACATGTCACTTAGAATGAGCTGGGACATGCACCGGACATCACGCACCGGACATAGCCGTGATTAACCGTTCTTTAACGAGATGGCGAGTCGGCGGTGCAACATCCCCCTTTGGTCATCCTGATTTTCCTTTGCTCTCCTCCAGTGCCCGTCTCACCAGTTCAAATTGAGTTCAAATCGATCAGCTGCATTGTGCGGTGCAGCGTGACTTTTTTCAACACTCAGTCTGCCTCCTGAACCGGCCTTATCTGGAGTTCATTTCCGCTTCATTGCTGTAAAGCTGCGGAATTGTGCATTTACTGCGGTGAATATTCTTATATATGGAGCGATGCAACAACTGTTCGCCCTTATACCACTTCAAGCTGTCTGCCTACTTCTGCCCCGGCCGCCGGTTTATTATTCCTTCAAAATTCAAAAGATACTAAGTACCTCAATTATTTTCGGTCGCCGACTCGCAACTACTCTTTCCCGTCCTCTAGGCCGCGGTTTGGCGATTTCTCAAAGCTCTTGCACGTCCGAGAACTGTGAATCCGACAATGGCTTCCCCTCATATTGTCGAAATTGGATTGAATTACTGGTTATGAGCTAATTTCGAAGGTGACACTTTGCCGAACACCATGAGCAATATTTTAATTTATTTTCGTGCTCGCCCTAATACCATGCTTCGACACAGTTACAAGACATTCAACCTCCCTGCAAATCCAGCTCGTCAAACTCACTGGCGCTTCAAACCAATAAGGTATGTCACAGTAGGGGATTTCGCGGATTTCGAGCATGATTTCGCTTTGGCGGGTCATTGAGTGGTTCGGCTGTGTACAGTGGAATCAAGCGCTGGCGAGTCTTTCTACTTGCCGTATCCTGTCCTTTTCAGTTCTTCTGTCTCCGTTTTGTCTATGTAGCCCGGAGCGTGGCTCAGCCTGCCGCAATCGGGTTGCTTTGATTTCCCTGTTTGAGAGTGAACGTTCCGAGGAGTATTTAGTGTGTGTAAATCGGATGAAGTCATAACTCGCTTTCAAGTTGCAGCTTTCATTGGCATTTGATGTCTCCTCGTTGAGTTGAGCGTTCAATCAGAACGGTTTTTGCTTTCAGACAATTTTCTCTGTTCACACCTTTGACGCCGGTGTGCGTGTGCCGTGAATTCTAGGTATGTTCCGCTTGCGGCTTGAAAGCAGCATGGATCACACATCAATTGAACAGGACTAATTATTCTGCCAGATTCAGCTGTTTCTCCTGCCGGGTCATCTGAGTGAACTGGGTTATGTCAATGGCCTCGCCAACGGTTTCCGGAGCTCCGCGGTCCGAACACGAATGATTTCTTTCGTTCTCAATCTATACTGCCGCCCGTAAACAGCATGTATTGTACTAGGACTCGCGCCGCTTTTCGAATTTATCTCCACAAACAAGCGCTTCTCTCGTCACCTCTCGTCACTCAAGCGGCGACAATCAGCATGGGCCTCTCACGTCTTGTCTTTCGGACATCTCGGCGTGTCCCACAAGAAATCGTGGCCTTGGATTTTCATGGGACACGCGCAAATTGGCTGGGCGCCTCTCCCACAGCGTGTCCCAGGCAAAACTGGATCCCGGCCCGTCATGGGACACGCAGAGCAGGCCGCCGCCCAGGGCGTAAATGTTCTCACAGTAAATGTTCTCGTGCCGCGTACTTACTTACAGCTCTTTCATAAAAAGAATACGGGTTTCGTCATTTCTTCCTCTTTGATTTTTTGTCTACACTTGACGATTCTGTCAAAAACTCCACAAATTGTTGCCTCAGAAGGAACTGCCGTAAGGAACATAATTGGGTCAAACCAGCTTGCACGATTGCTGGGGTCCATATGAGGATTGTAATGTGACACAAATAACAGACCAATGCTCTATGGTACCCACAGAACCTTCTCGGAAATATACCGAGGCCGGGCGAGCGAGAAATCAGATTCCGCAAATAGACTCAAGGTCAAGCAAGTGTCAACACAGAATTGAGGAGCAACAAATGCCGAAACCCGTATTCTTTTTCCGAAACGGCTGTATGATTCCGCGGGACTTCCTTGCTATTCCCTCCCGACCGCTTGTGATGGCGCGTCAATGGGATCATAAATTACGCGAAATGTACGTAAATTCTGATAACTCTGTCGGAAAAATGGCGAATTGCTTCGAAGGGCTTCCAACTGATTAGGACCTTCCTAAGCCTTAGGATGGCTTAGAACTGCTGGCGGGGTGGGTTATAATCCACCCTAAGCTGGTTCGAAGCCCTTATGAGCCAAGCAGTGTCTTGAGGGGATTAGAGGTGTCAGGGCAATTTTAAACGAGTCAATAACACTGTGAAAACATCAGTACATGCTCGCATCCGTGTAAATTCATGGATTGTGACATAAAATTGCCCCGCCGTGCTGGGCAGAAAACTGTGAAAAAACGTCCTAAGTCAGTATGCCGAGATGCCGAGCAATGACGACAGTGCTCCACATCCGCAGCACACACGACGAGGCCGCCTCCCTCGTCTCTTGTCTCCTCCCACCGCCACCACCACCACCACCTCAACAATGCATCTTGTCATTGCCGTTGCCCTCACTGTCCCCGTCGGCGCCGCCGCCGCCGTTGCCCCCCCCTCCCCTCTCCTGCCAAACACCCCTACCGATTCTTGAATACTGCGACTTGGCTGCGACTGACGTCGCGTTCAGTGGCGACGACAACGACAACAGCTGCATTGGCTAGGCATCGAGGAGGATTTCGGGCATGCTGGATGCAAGGCCTGGGCTGGATTTAGGAACGGCGGTACGTCAACAGCATGGATTGACTTCACACTGGCACTGACCACTGTCGTGAGCTAGGAGCAATTCGTATGGGAAAATGAGCGAGAATGCGATGAAAGGTGCGTCGATTATGACTACGCAGCCTCTTCCCGGTTGATCACAATTACGACGACGACGATCGGTATGTTTTCGCTTTCACAGCGCTCATCTTAGATTCTTGACCATTCTCAGCGTCAACCGGCGCCGCAAGCGTAGTCATTTCAAGCGGGGTCGTCCAGACGAGCTCGTCTCGAGCCGGATTTTCTCCTTGACCACTTGCCGCATATAGTTCCCCTCCCCCGCCGTGGTCGTCAGCGGCTAGCGGGAAGTAGTATTGTGTCATTATTCTCCAATTTTGAAATAAAATTGTTTCGTCTATGTCTCCCTACGTGTGATGTAGTACTGGTATAGATACAGGATGGCTATTGAGTATGCCGGGGGATTCTGGTCGATTTCAGCGGATTCTAAGGTGCTGGAAGGCTCCAATCGTGTAATGGATTAGAGTGGCTTAGAGGTCACCCGAGTGTCTTAGAGACCATCATGAGGTTTTAACTGTAACATTATAAGAGACCCCGAGGCTTGGGGTCTTCGAACACCTTCTAACTACTTCCACGCCGCTATAAGCCATCCAGGATTTTTCCGACATCGTTAATGGGCGTGTTCAATGGCCTTTCAAAACCATTTAAAAGCATTCGGTGCCCCCACCCCGAGCCCACACACAGCCAGCGTGTCCCGGGCTGGCGCTGCCAGTTCCCTTATTGGGCCGTGTCCCATAAAAACTAAGCTTTGGCCACAAAACATTGTATTTGACCAAATGGAAGACAGCCCTGGTCTCAGAATTCATAAATACTGTCTTGTGATGGAGCAGTAGACCATTCTTCCAACCCATTTTTTTTTGAATGCAGAAATGAGTTTCTCAGCGATTGGAGCCAATTTGGTTTGGGACGATTGTGGGAATTTGCCGCTAATGTAATGCTCACACGCACCATACATGTAGGATCCCATCGATTACCGGCAACCCGCCAGCACCACAACATACACACTATACCGTGAACATTGGCTACGTCTTGGGGCATCATGCAACAGTGACTAGATTTCTCATATCCCTATCTCCAGTTACTTATGTCTACATAATGACCAATTTTTTCCGACCTGAGCAAAATACAGCAGGATTCGTTTTCGAAATTTTTGCCGCGTTACGCGTGACGTGACACGTCATGTGACCGCTCGTTGTGAGTGGACGTCTACCTTACTAATACCTACAGTGGCGGCAAAATCTGATGTCACCCCCAAAAAAGGAAATTCTCATCAATTCAAATCGTTTTCTTTTCTGTGCTCCTTTTCTGTGGTCGGACCTTTTACCGTCCGAGGGCATGTTCTTGAACTTCAAGAAAATTGGAAATGCCGTCATTTATTGCAACAAACAGTGCAAAACAGCTGCAAATTAGAATCCGTCCGCCGAGAAATCAGTTGTGCTTGATGGATTGGTTCAGGCCTTTGTCCGATGCCGTTCAAAACATGCAGGAGAACATTCCGATGCATTTCTAAGATAGAGAGCGTGGGATCCCCGCACCCTTAAGCACGTTATGTAACGCTTATTAATCGTTCCCACGGCCAAATCCCCAGTCGCGTAAAAAATTTCATGTTCTTTCCTGCCTGCGGAAGGGCTGACCTACAGACTCAGTAGACATTCTCGCTGTTTCTGCTCTGAAATTTTGGTTTTCGCTTTGAAAACCACCTACCACACTGCAAGGGAGGTCCTGTCACCCGTCGCGCCGAACAGGTTGACAGGTCCCACCCTTAAGCGCGCCTGCCGAAGCGTGCCGAGATGACTATCCTGTGGCTGTGCTTGCCAAATTTTCCTCCGAGATTTTTGAAAAGTCTCCCGTTTGGTGAGAAAACCACATAGGAACACTCAGAAAAAAAAAAGTGGTCTGAATTTTTTTGTGGGTCATATAGCAAAAGACCAAGGGAGATTTTGGTAAATCAGCCCAATAAGAACCCTTCATTGAACCTCTATCTAAGACTTGTATTAGGCAAAATTCCCAATCTGGACCTTAGCATCGTGCTATAAGCCCTCGACGTCGAGCGTGACAATGTCACAGTGTGATGCTGACATAAGGGTGCGGGGATCCCACGTTCTCTATCTTATTACATACTGCAATATTCGGACCATACGAGTCGGTTCAAGACTGTGGACCGCACGAGTATAATATACCCCCCCCTGTACTTTTGTCAATACCGAGTAGAACTCTGTTCCCACTCAGTCTATTGCAAATATCACAGAGTCTTTGGCTCGGAGGTGCGGAGCTCGAGAATGTCAGTATGTACATATAAGGCAAATCAAAGCTATACAGAAGCAAACAGCCAAGGCCATTCGAAACTCTGACCGCAAACGAAGATTGCATTTCAATGCCGAGCATGCCTCAGCGGAGGATCTCGAAGACTTCAAGATAGAGGAAATGGTGGGCCAGATGAAGGAATTAGCTCCGGATCTGTGGTCGTTGATACAAATCCTCTTGACCCGCGATGAGATCGATGCTCAGGGTGATTTTATTATGGAGGATTTGGATGAATTCGACGAGAGCGGCGAGTTTGTGGATTCTAGGAGTGCGAAGGAACGTGAAACCATAAGAAATATTGTTGGTGCCTTGCCATTTCTACCTTAGCCTTACTCAAGCCATCTAGAAAACCGCTGTAATTACCAGTATTATGATGCAGAGCCGTAATGCAAAATGCAATGCGCTTGAATGCGTCTTCGGAGTTTTCTTGCACTCTACAAACACGCCGGAGAAAGTGATTCAAGCCCTCCGACCTCGCCCACATGGGCATTTCCATATCCCAAACGGCCATCCGCCGTGCTATTCATTCCCTTTCCGCCGAAACGGCTTCGACGCTACGAGAGATGGGGCAAACCCTCCTCGTAGGCTATGCATACGATAATTTCGACATCAATTTTCCGACCCTCGTACCAACCATCGAAAAGGCTGGCGATCCCCTTACCCATCTTACATCTGGCGCACTAATTCACCTTGAGCACGGTGTTGTGCTCGAAGAGTGCTCAGAGGAGCTCTGGCAAAAATCCCCATTGAATCCTACTCTACCGGAAACAGCCGCACAGCCTAAACACGATCTCAACTCCCTCCATCCCGAGATTGATGATCCCTCTGGCCTAACCCGTCGCGAGCGGTGGAACGCGTGGAAGTTTCAATCTGATTTATACGAATATGGACCGTCCTTGCTCGCACATCACAAAAACACTTGCAGCACCAGAGTCCGTTGAACAAATTCCTGTTGTTCGGATGCGTTATGCTCCAGCGCGTTCCATGGACATCAATCAGTCGACTCACGCAGGGAATATCAGCGCTGTGGAGAATCTCTTATCTCAAGGTAGAGTGGGCCCACCTCCGGATTCGGCCAAGGTTGCACAGTACAATCGGTTGCAAAAGCTAGTCTCGGTTGCCAAATATGTCGTGCTATTTTTCGGTGATCTTGGCACATACGAGCGAGTTCAGGGTGTTCTCCAACGCCGTTCAATTGAAGGAACACCATGGCGTCGACATCAGTTCATGGTCTTTGTCATGGGATTTTTCCACCTCAAGATGGCTTGCGCCGATGCCATTTGGCGCATCTTCATTGAACCGAAGCAGGGACGACAGGACAGCAACAGTCTCATGGCCTACGTTACTCAGCCTCGACCCCGCAAAACTGGCAAGATAGGTTCAAATCCGGGCTTTCGTCGCATGCACGAAGTTATTCGGCACATGGGAATTGTTCTCCGCCTCGATGCTTGGCGAGTTGAAGCGAAGCGGAGGAATTCAGCATGGACATCACTCGAACTTTTTGCGGAAGCGAAGCCCTCGAAAGATTTACTCGACGAGATGGCACAATCTCTTGTTGAGAACTTTGTTGCGGGCGGCGATATCGACATGTACGAGACCCGAAGTCGGTCGGCAGACTCGCGGGATGCACAACACGAGAACATTCTCTTCCTGCACCAATATTTCTTGCTTTACGAGGAGATCTCATATGCGATGAACCATGGAGACATTGGCCGGCTTGAAGCACTTTTCCCTCCCTGGATTTCTATCTTTCGTGCAGTCGGCAAACACAAGTACTCCGCACACATGACAAAATATCTGACTGACCTTCATTTTGTGTATCCTGCGAGACTAAGGTGAGCCTGTGTTTACTTCTCTGTGACAAGAAAAAAATGTTTGACACTTATTTTAGTCGCGCAGTGGGCTATAATTCTCTAGTTAATCCTACAGAAACTGCGGATGGTTTTCGAGGTGTTGATTGGGTTGAAGAATCCATGATCAACCTGTACACCAAGGTCAGTTCAGTACAAATTTCGGAGTTTGTTATTTTCTCAGCTCACCGAAGAATAGCATACATTTGGCGGCAGCGGCTCAAATTACACCAAAGCACGGGTCATTGAGGAGTCTGATCAGAATTTACCATAGCTGCCATCGCAACATAGAGCGCAACTTTTGTCTTACCAGCTTGTCGAGACGACATGCCCCTCCAAACATGGCCAAAACTTTTCTCAAGATGCTCGAGTATATCCACGAACACTCACCAAACGAACACGTTGCTGGACGAACTTCGACACACCAGATTGCGGATATGCTTGACCGAGGACATCATCTTGTGTATAATATTGTGGAGAGGGCGGCAGTTGATGACGGGATGGTAGATCAAGCAGTCGAAGACGATGATTTAGAAGTAGAGTACACATGATTGTAAAGCAGTTAATCAGTAACGGGAGGATACAGAGGGTACGGCGGGTCACGACGTCTATAAAAATGAGTCGTTTTCACAGTACGAGCAACGTGGAGGAGTGGGAAAGGCGAATCAGGTAGCGGAATATGAGATGATGTAGATGGATGAGGTGCTGGAGTATAAGATGCAGGCGAGGGCCAGGCAATACCAACGAGGACAACCATTGGGGAGGTCCTCTCTGCACTCTCGATGGTCTGAAACTGGATCAAAATCAATGCGATCCCGGCAAATCAATACAACACGCACCTGTCTTATTGCTGCCGAAGTACAGCCTGCTCGGGGTGCGAAAACATTTAATTGATGTTCCCCGCCCGCGTTGATCATGTCGTCCAACTCTGGAGACAACTCGGTTCCGTCCTTCCGCTTGCGCGTCTTCTTCGCAGACGGAGCCTTGTCTTTCCGGTACAACACTCGACGTTCTTCTAATGTTTCTGTATCGTCGACCTCCGAGTCCCCGTCCGAGTCCGAGTCCGGCTCAGGTGCAGGATGACTAGAATCGGCGCCAGATGTCGCGGGTTCACTGGATTGAGCCGAACCGATGATAAGCGTAGCAGCAGTGGAGGTGTGGGGGGCAGGTGGATGGTGAGGACGTGGCGGAGAGGCGACAAACCCGTGCCGTGAGGTTCGAGATGGGGGTTAAGGTGGATGAACCCACGCCGTTCGATGTTCCATCAGAACGTCTCTTCTTCGGCGCGGGTTGAGCCAGCTCTTCCTCGGCTTTCCCGTTTGTTCTTAGCTCTCTCGTCTTTCTTTGCTTTCCTCGCCGCTTTCTCTTCTTTCGTCTCGTCAAAATACATGGGTTCCACAAAGCAAATAAATGCTTTGCATTGCGGATCGCGTGCACCACGTCCGAAGCGCTGCCACAGTGTACACATGTCACATGTTGCTCGCCACTGGATCACCAAAGTAATATTCGGCAGATCAATTCCCTGGCAGTGATTTAGACGTTGTTTCTGGGAGATCGAGTGAAAATTTACCATGCCAAATGACTCCGTACAGAACAACCCAAAGTTAGCACCTGCATTGAAGGTATTTAGCTGCCGCCATCGAGTCGGCAATGCTATCAAAAAAAATTACAAACTTCCAGGGGAGAGGACTTTTGCCGTCCCAATCCGGGGGAATTATGAAACTATTCATAGGGTATTTCATTTTGCGGACAGTGAGATGAATATTTGACCTATCATTCGAGCGCATAAAGATTTCGGTGTTGGCCTCTGTCATGCCGAGAGTGCCCCATGACATCGTTAAGAACATCGGAGGAAGGGTAGCCGATGTGATGAAGAACGGAAGATTCTTCGGGAGGAGATGTCGTATCGATCCAGCGTGCTTGTATTCCGGACGAAAGGTGCCCCATTTGCTGACACACTGAGCCTCGTCCCAGACCGTGCTGATGATCTTGGAGGTGAAAGCCGTGTTATTCCACAGAGCCTCCCAACCCCCACCGGGCTTCATCAGAGTCTCGATGTTGGTAACAATAGCGCGGTAGCGCCCCTCGGCGATGGCCTATGTTGTGAGATATCGATAGAAGCAATTGAAATGATCTACTCACTCGAAAGTTTTCAGCCGTGGCAGTTTCTGCCGTGATGGTAATGGCGGATATCCCAACTTTTGCCAGAGAATCGACGTTCTGTTTTCCCAGGATATTCAGAGGTGTTACCACAATCTGGATCCCGTCCGGAATGAAGACAAGAGGCATCCAGAAGGTCAATGTCTTCCCAGACCCAGTTGCCGCAACAGAAGCGACATCTCGATCCCGCTTGAGGATTGCGCGAACAACTTTGAGCTGGCAAAGACACGGTCGGTATCCGAAGACAGCTTCGATTTTGTCGCGTATTTCGCTGAGTAGAAGTTGGTCTGGTTTATACTGAGACATTCCGGCAGATAGAGGAGGAACGACGCGTCGGGAAGAGCGGAGTCGACGCGACGATAGTTTGTTGATGATGAGGCTTGGGAAGCTGACGGTGATGGCGGCGTCGTTAAGCGGGTGGCTATGTTGTTTACAGTTGTTAAACGCCAGCCGCCGTGGAGGGGTTGGGGGCAAGAAGTTCGGATATAATTGACAGTTCCGATCATATATTTGAAACTCTATACAGTGCAACTGGTGACTTCTTGAATGCCGGTGACAGGTAACACCGGCCCTCAGAAAACTTTCTCATTACATTTTACAATGTGATTGGAGAGACTTGGGAACAGTGGAAAAACAACTCTAGTATGCTCTGAGCATCCTCTGATTCAATATCTAAGCAATCAGCCAAGGTTTGGTTTTTAGAGGGTCGAAAAAGTGAAACAGGCGTGGGAAAGTCATTCGGCAGCCACCGCATCATTCAGAAACGCAAGAAAACGACTCGGATGTATCTATGAGTTGTCTATAAGAGTGTTTTGAGAATATCTAAGCCCTAGATATGA
The DNA here is from genome assembly GCA_037176885.1 of Favolaschia claudopus. NCBI lineage: Eukaryota > Fungi > Basidiomycota > Agaricomycetes > Agaricales > Mycenaceae > Favolaschia > Favolaschia claudopus. The sequence goes on along the minus strand of JAWWNJ010000160.1, from coordinate 448,139 downwards.
TATTTACATCCATTATAATGTTGTGGGGGACCCGTCGATGAGACGAGTACTTTTTCACATATGCCGCTTGCCGAGGATTGAGTCCATACCGATAAGCGTCGCGGTATCGATTGCAATGTCGAAAGAAGCGTCGGATTGTGTCGACAGAAACCTCATCAAGACACTCCGGTACCAATTTTTTGGCAGTGGGAAAGGTGCCATCTGCACGCTCCCGGAAACCTGTGCCAAAACAGTTCAGAAACCTCTGCAACGCTCGCTTGTGGCGCTCCTCCGCATACGCCTTAACGCCGTTGAAGAGAATGAGGCGGTTCGCCATTTTCGCGTCCCGAGCCACTTCACTGAGGACGTAAAACCCCGTGAATTTCCCTTAGCCGTTGTGTGAATTTGATGATTCACTGCATTTTCAAGGGAATTCGAATTCACGTAGTTGAACATTCACTTACCTGATTCACGTAGCTTGTATGGGTCCTGTCAAGTACGTGAATTTCCCCTGAACATATCGTGAATGAAATGTGTGAATCCGAGCTACTGGACTGGTATCCAAACTCCGTGAAATTCCCTCAAGAATCAAGTGAAGTAATATACCCTCAAATTGGCCCAAAAAATGACATTCCAAGCTCCGGGACCATTCCTTGAAATTCACTCAACAACCCCGTGAAATTCATGGGGTCAAAGGTGGCCCGAGCAAGGTACATGGTTCTGGTCATCAGTACTGGTTATTTCCACATAAGGTAAAGACAGTCAATGCGACTGTAATTAGGGAACTTTGTGACTTAGAATCAAAATAGTAGAGTAAATAGAATGTCAGAGTATTAGCGCAACAACAACTTGAAATAATCTGTAGAAGGAAGACAACAGAGAGGACTGGTTGGCCCAAGCGGCAAATTAGCATTTTCACCCCTTTTGACTTGATTTTCATGGACTTTAGAGTCACTCCGGCAGCGGATTTGGATTTGGATTTGATGGGATTTGGAGCTGATGGGTGACGATCAGTCACCAATCAGTCACCGTTGCCAACTGATGACGGGACTGTTCCCGCCAAACTGCCAGCGCATTGTCTCGTCGGCATTTTCCCGCCATCCCGCTCCATTTCCCGCCGTGCCTGCGCTGGCACTTAAGAGGTCTGCTGTAGCAATAAAATTGGGCAGGCAACATATAGTAATCAAAGCACACCGTTTTCACAAAGTGCGCCGTTCTGGAGGCAAGCAATGGGCTCAATGAAGGAGCTCGTCGTCGTCGCCGACGAGCAGGCATGTTGCAAACACAACGGCGGCTAATGTCGGACATTCCGCGGACCACGTTACATACAGACATCAGTTCCACCATCAAATCCAAATCCCATCAAATCCAGATCCTGCTCCGCTGCCGGAGTAAAAAATATAAGAGTATTGTACGTGAATAGGAACCAAGTGAATCCTTTTTCATGAGAACTTCACATGAAATTCACTCCAAAACTAAGTGAATGAACCCCATGAAACGTTCCATTCACTTAGTCCAACTACGTGAATTGAACTGGGTGAAATTCACAACTTCCCAGTGAAACTCACCTGGTTCTCGGATGAATTTCCCCCGAAAATGAGGTGAATCAACTAGGTGAAATTCACGGGGTTTGCCGGCCACAGTGCTTCTTGCTCAAATGCGCCTTTGCGTTGTTTCGTGGGGCAGGCATGAGAAGAGAAGAGCAAGATGACAGATCCGAAGGGAACGGGTGCAATTTCTCGGCCAGCTGGGCCCGAGAAAGTGAAACACCGTGGGAATATTCGGTCTGAAGGCGTAAATTGTTGTATTTTGAGGCGCTGAGTTCGCCGAAAATGGTCAAAAAAATCACAAATTTTTTCCCGGCCGTACCGGCCGGTGTAAGACAAGTGCCTAGTTGCACTGTATTACCATTACAATAAATTCACTGTGTATCCCACCTCAAGTGACTCCCCCAACCCCGTAACGTGCGGGTAGGTAGGAGCCTGAACAAGTGTCCAGATTCCGGCGTATTGACAAAAGACACCCCCAGTCCGAGTACCCGAACTTCATTCCAGACAGCTCCTCTTGACTTCTACAGGATTGGCCTGAGTTCTCGAGAGGGAGAGATGTGTAAGCAAGCCATTGATGTATTGGGCGTGAACTCCGAAATGGAGCTCGCTGCACTCCGCCCGAAGACGAAGGAGCCGAGGCAGCCCCTATGCAACTAAAGAATACAGAACAAATCCGTAGCTACGTGAGTGCGCAGGAAATAGCAAAACTAACTAGGGATGGGTGGGTGGGCAAAAAAGAGGGGTATGACGGCGACGGGGGGACAAGACTAGAAGCGGGGAAGGAGACTCGAGGTCATGGAGGGGGAGGGGCTGGAGAAGAGAAGGTCTCAAAGAGACGGAGTCACCGAGCCAAAGGCGCGATGCGGAGGCGGGCGAGACGAAAAGAATGAGGAGACACGTGACTGATGGGTGATCGCTTTAGCCAATCCCTTCGGTCTGTCCAGACCACCTAGGATTGGCCTGAGTTCTCGAGAGGGAGAGATGTGTAAGCAAGCCATTGATGTATTGGGCGTGAACTCCGAAATGGAGCTCGCTGCACTCCGCCCGAAGACGAAGGAGCCGAGGCAGCCCCAAAACCAACAGCTCACCATGAAGCAGCGAAAGGTGGGCGAAATACAGGGGGAAGCGCCACAGGCTCCACAAAAACAGGGAGGAGACGGACAGCAATGGGGAGGCGAGAGGGGAGGAAGGGGGAGGGGGAGGAAGGGGTGTTAGGAACGCACAATGTCGACAGAGGGGAGAGAGACAGCGACGCGGGCAGGACGGGTACCGGACTTGGGGAGGGGCCAGTGTGGATACAACTTTGAAAGTGTGAGCCAGCGGAAGAGGGAAAGTGCATCAGCAACAGAATGCTCGTCCGTTGAGATCCAAACCGGGCGAAAAGTGAAGTCCTGTTGAACAGCCAGGAGAGCAAACTGGCGGAAGAGAGCTTGCGTAGGCGGATGGTCAATAGAGCCAGACTGCAAGCAGGTCGAGATGGCCTCGTTATCAATACGAAACACCACCTCCAACCCAGCCCAACAGTGGCCCCAGAGCTCCGCAGCCCTCAACACAGCACGCATTTCCTTCCAATGGATCGGATGACGTGCATACTTCGCTGGTACAGGCTCAGTGAAGAACAGATCACCACTGCCCCAATGGCCACCCAGACCTAGCTTACCACTCGCATCTGTAAAGATTTCGACAGTGGGACGTGGAGGTCCAATAGCAAAAATGCCATTGAAAGATGGGAGGAAGGTATTCCACCACGCAATGTCGAGGCGGGCAGAGGAAGGAAGACGGCGGCGGTGGTGGCGGGGGAGGAGGGAAAGGCGGCGCATGAAGTCCCGGATACGGCGAGTGAAGAATCGACCAATTGGAATTACCGACTGAGCAAAGACGAGATGGCCGCAGAGCTGCTCGAGGTCGTAGTGGCTCGCAGATCGACGGGACAGGCACCCATCCAAGAGAACAAGGAGGCGAGCAAGCTTGTCCTGAGGAAGACGAGCCTGCATAGCGATACTGTCCAGCTCAATGCCGAGGAACTCGAGGCAGTGAGTTGGACCCTGCTCCTTGTCACTGGAGATTGAAAAGCCCAAATCGGCAGCAACGGTCCGGAAGACCGCGCGACCATGACGAGCGTACTCCACACCCTTCGCAGCAGGAGTAACGTTGAACCAATCATCCAGGTAGTGCTGAATGAGCTTCATGACATCATCACGACAGAGCAAAATTCAGTGATGAGCCTCCGCAAAGTAATTGTACAGGCGTGGGCCTGTACGAACACCAAACGGCAGGAAGATGTCAAGGAACAGGCGCAACTTCCACTCAAAACCCATCAGATGCACATGGTCAGGGTGAATCGGAATATGCCTGAATGCAGCCTCCAGATCTGCCTTATACAGGAAGGATCCAGGGCCAGCTTCCCGTATGCGATCAATTGCCCCCATAACAGCCTCGTAGACCAGATGGCCATACTTAGCTGGGATCGCGTCATTGACGGAGGATCCATGGGGATACGAGAGATGGTGAATCCGACGACGTTTCTCGCTATATTTCTTGGGTACAGAACCCAGCGGAGAAAGGACGGGCTTGACAGTATCAGCCATGTCCGTGATATCAATGATACGCCCAAGAGAAACCTCATGGGCAATATCCTTGTCCACCGTCTCGGGAAACGCAAGTGCAGAGGGAAGGGGTGCAGGGGCCGAAGAGGAGGGGGAAGGCATACTTGCAGGATCCACACCAAGAAGAACACCATAGCGAATTGCAGATACAAGGGTGTCTGCAAACTCACGGTCTGCATAATCAATCAGCGCACTGGCCCAAGCGTCAGGATGTAGCTTCGTGGGCGGCATTTTTTTTTTTTTTTTTTTTTGAATCCTCGTTATTTTGCCCTTTGTCCCTAGAAACATGGTAGGCATACTCAGTACTTTAAGATGTAAAAGCTAGGTATCTGAATAGACCGTTTTCAAACAATTGTATCGACCGGCGGCAGCCTGTTATTCATGCCCACATTAGGCAGTGATAAACGTATGCGCATGAAGCGCGATTGTAAAGTAGTTGGGGGGTCTAGGCCTCACAATGGGGGCACTGGTGAGTACAATAAAGCAGGAAGAGGGAGGAGGGATGGAAGAAGGGAAGAAGGAATAAGGCTACGATGGCGGTGATTGAGCACCGTTGGCCGGCGTGCAGGGGCGACGGTGATTCGCTTCATAAGGTGTAACACGGCACCAAGTGCCGGCCATGAAGCCTCCATTGCGAATGAGGTAGGACGCCGCGTCCAAGGAAGAGAGGGAAATTTTCATGGTGAGTGTCCTTCGTGTTTCGAATTTCTCTGGACGGGTCAAGAGAGAATAGTGTTTAACGCCTGGAAAGCGGTCAACGGGTTCACGTATCGCCCACGTGTGAATGAGCGATTTTTCGACCATTTCAGAGCTGTAGTAGGCCCGAGGCGGATGCGACAAAGGCATGGGTACCCCATGAAAGACAACAGAGTGCCAGCGCTCGTCCGTATCGAAGACAGGGCAGTCATAATCTGCGGGGAGTTCCAGAAGTGGGCGGATAGCAGACCAGATCTTCTCGGAATGCTGCGCAAGAGATCTCGCAGTGCAAATGTTTGGATTTGGATGCAATATCAGGTTTCCTTTGCGACTCCAATGTGCGCTAGTTATGCTAGCATGGTCATCGCCAAAAACCTTGACCAGGGACAAGGAGAGAGCGTTGAAGAGGTCAAGGGCCCTTGCAGGAAAGGGCTTGACCTCTCGATTGTCGAAGCGGATTATAAGAGAGGAAGGGGCGTCTTGACGGACATGGTCTGCCTTCGGCGTCCTTGGCAGCGGAGGCTTGGCACTGCTGTCACGCGTGACGTCGGCATACGTGGCGGTTTTTTGGGCGGCGTGGTCAGCAACAAGGTCGCTACTAGTATCTGATGTAGTGGTAGGCAGTGTGGTATCGGATGGAACGGGAGGTGGTTTGTTCTCTGTGGAATCGGCGGGATAGTGACATGATAATGGGCTGGAGTAGGCAATATGGTGTCCAAGGAGTGCAAGAACCCCCAAAATGTGTGGACTGAACGCAGGTGGTGATGTGGCGTTGTGAATCAGCATGCATGTGGCTAGAGCGGAGTCGAGTAAAGTCTCCAGGCGATTATGCTGCTGAACGAGGTCGAGGGTCCCTGGCAGAGTGAAGTCCTGCCCATGGGCGAGGTTTTGATGGTGGTGGTTTGCTGATGAGATCATCCGTGGGCGGCATTGCCTTTGAATGAGGAGATGTGAGGGGGAAGAGCAGATCAGTGTTTGGGCGAGCCGGGGGAAAAGGAGGCATTGGGGGTATCTCGGAAAGAATGGGAGCATGGTCAGATTCGACGACGTTGGTAGATGACAGGGGAGATGAGACTTTCCTGCTCATTGAGCAGGGAGAGCCCGAAGCATCTCCCCCTCGCTCACCCGGCTTCATTAACACACCAACAGGGGGATTTTTCTGAGGCGGAGTAGGCCGAGCTACATCTGGGGGTTTTGACGAACGATCCTTTCGGTCTGTCCAGACCACCTATGAAAGTTTGGCCAATCAAAGTTTCCTAATGCGGAAATCGGTAGCCATTCAATATTCAATGGCAATAGGGTGTTTCAAAGTTAACAACTTGGGTCTGATTTCACGTCCGATTTGAGGTCCAACTTGAGGCCCAACTTGAGAAGTCGAGGAACAAGTTGGGAACTTTCGGACTTCAGGTGTTTCAAAGTTAACTCGTCGAAGTCGAGATCAAATTGGCTTGATATGCGGGTTAGCCGAAGTTGGACACAAAGTTGGAGTGAAGTTGGAACGAAATCGGACCTGAAGTCGAGGTAACTTGCACGACTTCAGGTCCGATTTCGTTCCAACTTGATTTTTCGACTTCTCAAGTTGGCCTCCGAGTTGGACTTCAAGTTGGACCCGAGTTTTTAACTTTGAAACACCCTAATGGCTCTTTGCAAACCCTCTAGTGCCGGACAAGCAAAGTCGACAAGTTTGGTCTTCCATTTATGGCAGGTGTGACACCCCCCCCGATGTCTCGATTTTTGTGTAAAACAGTCGCTAGGCAGCCAAAGAACAGTTTTGCACGAGCCGATTGTCAAAAAAAAAAAACGAAAATTATGAAATGATAGCCGAAAATTTGGCCGTAACCTCAAAATTGATGAGAAAACCCTCGGACATAGCGCAATCGACTCCTTTCGTTGAGTAAGTTATGATTCTGATAAAATAAAGAAAATTCCACGAGCGGTTTCTGAGAAATCTGCCTCTCTTTGTCTGGGAAATCGCACCGGATTTGGCAATTCCGTGTCACGTTACACTGTCAAAGGTAAGATTGTGAAGTTCTTGAGGCATTGTCTGCAGCATGGAGTGCACACCTATTGAAAGTCTTTCGACATGGCACTCAACCAATATCCTTCCTTTCTATCATGACCCAAGATATTTTTCTTCAGCTCAGAGCTGCCTTACACAAATTTGAAATGGCCCACTTGGGCTGCCGAACTCTGCTTGTGTTCGACAATTATTCTGCACATTGTATACCAAGGGCCTTTTCATTCCAGAAATTTTGAATCTAGTCAGAATATGAAACTACAATGAAATCGGAGTAGGATTCCACTCTACTGGCAATGAGGGGCACAGTGAGTATTGAGTTAGAGGCAAAAACATTATTACTTAATTTGGGAATCTGTTATTCCCGGTATGGTATGTTCTCACGAGTTGTCAATGTCCGAATAAGTAACAGATTTCTTTTGGGTTCAAAGAGGCTGAGAAGGGTGTAAGACCATTCAGTGGTTGTTACTGAACACATTCCTCACCATAGGGTGCAAAGCCGGGGAAAAAACACAAACAGCAGCGATTTTGATCGGCGGTGGAAGAGGGCGAGTCTATATTGTTGACTATTGTTGATCGACTTTGCCGAAGCAGTTGATCTGCGTGCACATGGGACGTCGGCACAGCAGATGGCGGAGGGAGCACTGGCGCAAGGTAGGGTCCCCGTCTCCCGGCGCGCGCCGCATACGGAGGATTGAGAAAAAATTCAAGTGTACTTACCTGTTGGCCCCCGCCTGAATACAATTAATTCTCCCGTACACTGTGGAGGTCTCGCGACCTCCAGTGTACAACTATTTCAATATTCTTGATTTTTTACGCCCTTGACCGGGCTCCCCGAGAACGTTGAATTTAGCGGAAAGTTAATTGTACTCTGTGTATACTCATACGCACCTTTGGTAGTTTCGTGCTGGGACTACAAGACAGTGCAGAGTCGCACAGAGGACGGGGCTGAGTAAAATCGCGTCGAGTCCACTCGGATTCCGCAGATTTATTCAGGCAATATTGTTATTTGGTGCTAATGGTATTGATAAACAAACCAACATGATATACTGGGATCACGCCACCTGATGAGTCCTTTTGACGAAACGTTGTGCACCCAAACGTCGTGGCACCCAACCTCTCCTCGCTAGGCCTCCCCAGCTCATCTCCTTAGGTCGGTCGATCGCTCGCTCGGCGCCTACGGCGCCTCGCCTCGCTCGCTCTCTCCCTCCCGATTTTGATCGGCGGTGGAAGAGGGCGAGTCTATATTGTTGACTATTGTTGATCGACTTTGCCGAAGCAGTTGATCTGCGTGCACATGGGACGTCGGCACAGCAGATGGCGGAGGGAGCACTGGCGCAAGGAGCGGATGACCGAGGACAAGATTCCTGAGCAATACAGGGAGTTTGTCAACGTGTTCGCAAAGGAATCCTTCGATTCGAAAAATCGGTCATTTCGAGGGCTTTCTGGATGCCGGAAACGCGTTTTCCCGGCCGAGGGTTTTCCCCTTAGGGACGAGCAAATCTCGTGGGAATTCTGACCGATTTCCCATCACCCTTGGAATGGCGGGGTTGCCAGGCAGGAAAAATCGGTCATTTCGAGGGCTTTCTGGATGCCGGAAACGCGTTTTCCCGGCCGAGGGTTTTCCCCTTAGGGACGAGCAAATCTCGTGGGAATTCTGACCGATTTCCCATCACCCTTGGAATGGCGGGGTTGCCAGGCAGGAAAAATCGGTCATTTCGAGGGCTTTCTGGATGCCGGAAACGCGTTTTCCCGGCCGAGGGTTTTCCCCTTAGGGACGAGCAAATCTCGTGGGAATTCTGACCGATTTCCCATCACCCTTGGAATGGCGGGGTTGCCAGGCAGTGGACCGCGGATTCTCGTGATCAAAACGTGATTACACGTGACATTCTCACGGTTTGGTCCTCCCAGTTTTGCAGAAGTTTAGCCAAGAGAGAGCTCCAGAGGTGATATGCACCCCATCTCTAGCTCAATTCGAGCTTTCAGGGCGGAAAACCTGACAGAGGGTGCCCTACGAACTTGCACAAGCCGTGGGAATATGGGTGCCGAAAACGCGTTTTACCGGCCGAGGGATTTCCCCTTGGAGAAGGGAAAACAATGGCCCACCGTGGGAATTTCGACCGTTTTGCCATCAACCTCGGAATGGAGAAGTTCCCTGGTTTCCCTGAGGACTGCGTGACATACAAAGATGTCGAATTATCATGTTTGTGGCTGTACTTACCTGCAGCGGAGTTTGCATACAACAACCACACGCACTCCTCCACGCAGCAGGTACCGTTCATGACGGACACTGGTCGGCTTCCACGGATGGGCTTTGAGCCTCACGAGGTTAGAAGCTGTAAACGAGTCCACGATCGGATTGCGTCAGGGGTTTCCGAGGCGAGACTGCAGTTCGGCTGATGATGCTTAGGGTTGATATGGAGCATAGAGAGATTCTTGGTTTCAACTTGAACACCTATGGTGTTGACATGCAGGAGATACTCTAGAGTACTTACCCTGTCAATGAGTTCAAATTTGTTGAGCCTTATGAACAGTTGTACAATTACTCAGAATAAGTTAAGTAGACTGAATGGCAGATGCATATAATCACCGGCATCTCTCTTAAATTTATCTCTTCTTTTTCTGTTCCGGGCCCTTTGGCTTTGTCATACATACAGGCAGCAATCTGGAACTTTGCCGCAGCTACGCTGATGTGGTGGAAGTTTGGGCACATCTCTGACTAAGACTGACTTCCCATTTTGGCAGGATCCAAAATATACGCAAACAAACTTGCCCCCAGTTGCCCTGGGGTCAAGGTCCAGTCAACTCGAAGCTATGTAACTTGACTAGCTTGACTCTTGACCTTGCCTGGGAAATCCGTCGCAAGGCAACTCTCGATGGCCGGGTAGACTCGACACCGTCCGAAGTCTTAGAATTTTAAATACTAGAGAGCTGCCGATTCAGATTTTGCATACAAAAAACTTTTACAAGGAGCTACAGGAAATTTTGGCCAAGTCTTTGAAAATCGTGGGAGAAAATCTGTTCCGCCTTAGCTACCGGTGATTCCGCACCAGTCCCTTCGGTGTGTGATCAAACGACTGTCTTTGATCTTTTCACCGTGGACTGGTTTGAGTCTAATGGCCGGGTTCAAACTATTCGCCGGATAAGCACTTTTTATTCCAAGTCTCTGCCAGTGTTCTTCCTGTCCTCAACGTCTCTGGCTTCTTTACTTTGTCCACTCTTTTCGCAAGCTGCTCGCGTCGTATTCCCTCACGCTCTATGGTCATCACTTCCTCGTCCCCGTTGCCGTCGGGGCACAAATCTCCGGGTGCAACCTTCAAACCTTCGGCAATCTGAACATGACATAAGTATAAATGTCGGAGCATGGACAGCCCCAGGAGAGCTTCGTCTCCTCCCTTCCCCGGTTTAAATTTCATTTTATCTGCTTCCTACAGCCTTTCACTCTGGGCATAGCGCCCTGGGTATGGATTTATATTCCGCTCACCACACTTCTGGTCCATCTATGTACTCGCCCGTGGTTCTGGCCGCACGTAGAGTAGCAGGACGGCGTCCCTACTTCACATCTGCGACTTCTCCCCTCATATTCAACGGCCTGCCTTCTCGTGCTTCAGTCTCGACCGCGATAGAAGTACCCTTACGCGCAAAGCATGTGGGTGCGGAGATGCGAGGCATGATGAGCGTCTTTCGCATCAACCCATTTGTGTTTCCTATACAGGGGGGCAGTTCACAGGCTTTGTATGAGGCACGACCACTGGACCAGGAACCTCTCTCCTTTGAATTTCAGCTGGAGATGGTAATGCAGGAGGGAGGACAAAACGAGTCGGTGCACCAGCCAGCGCAGCAGAAACGAACCGAAGGCCTCTCACTTGCCAGCAGCACTGCATTGAATGTGCTGAGCGAGCCGTATCAGCCGGATTGGATGCTTACGCCTGGTGAGCAACAGCCAAAAGCCCTCAGCGTGGCAGGTAGTGATGCAGTTGCAGCGATTGTTAGCGGGTGCAATTGCCCGCATTGCTGGTCGCTGCTACTTGAAGAGATTCAGAGTTGTGTCTACTGCCTAACGCAATACTTGGATACGGCTTCCCCTACATGAGTGTAGGGTCAGTCACAGAGACAGAGCGTAGCCAGACTAGTAAAGAGCGGTGGGGATATAGTCGGTAGAGTACATACATGGAAAAAAAGAATCCAGGCTCAAACTAGCCGTTTGCTATAACAGTCCAGGGGTTGCAAAAATCAACCGGGTTTTTTTTTTTTTTTTTTTCTTTCTTCGGCTGCCAGAAGGTCCAAAAAAAATTGGTAGTGTCTAGTAGTCAAATCGTTCCTGGGGCTCGGAAGATATTTACTTTGTGCGAGAGACACATTTGGGTCCGAATCGCCCCAAGAAACCATACATCAGAGGCTCCGGATTTGGACTGAAATTTCATAGTGAGTACACTGGGAGGAATGCAAGTGGCTACCACCACCACCGGGCGCGTTCCTTCGCCCGTGCTCTCGTTTTTAGTTCTTTTTTTTCCCCAATGGCCAACGACGACCCCTCGCCCTTCAGTGAGGCTCAGCTGGCCGCAGTTACGGCCATTGTGGCCCGGGCCATTGCCGACAGCTCTCAAACGCCGCGAACGGTAGCGGAAATGTTACGTTCCCCACTACCAACGCCGCCGGTGAGCTTGGTTCGCTTCCGCCTCCTTTCGGTCCCCGACGATGTGGTACCGCCGCGTCAAGCTGGCGCACATCGACGCCATTGTAAATGGCACCTTCGAAGCCGACGACCTCCCCAAGCTCTCCTCCATCGCCGCCGCTGCCCCCGCTGCCCCGTGCCCATCCTCTTCCACCCGACTTCTGGTGTTGCCGCCCCGGAACAACCAGAGGAAGCCCTCGATGCGGGTCTTCCCCGCGCATGGGTCAAGGCCTTCCCCTCCTTGCCCCCAATCCTTGATGCCTGGTAGACCTACACCGGCATCCGCTCCCTCATTGACACCACCAATGGTGGTGTTGCTGCCACCCTTTCTATCTACACCAGCCAGCTCATGGATTTCACCACACAGTATGAGTGGTCCGCAGTCTTGCGTTACCACTACGAATTTATTCGTGTGCGCATGGCGGAGAACTTTCTCCCCACGCGCTGGGTGACGCCCGATCAGGGCCTCGTCTCCACCAGGCTGGTTCGCTACCCACTGCCTCCACCATTCTCCTCCCAGCGCAAACGCGACCTTGCTGAGCGCCTTTCCGAACCCAGCGCACCTGCATCCCGGCCGAAGGTTGACGAGCACTGTGGCCCGCAAACCCCATGAATTTCACGCAGTTGATTCACCCAATCTTCACCTGAAGTTCACCAGAAAAGCCCATGAATTTCACGCAGAGCTTGTGAATTTCACGGGGTTCAATTCACCTAGTTGGACTAAGTGAATGGAACGTTTCATGGGGTTCATTCACGTAGTTTTACAGTGAATTTCACGGAATTATAGAGTGGAATCCCGTTTCACTAGGTTCAATTCACCTGAGAATTCATTCATAAACTACGTGAAAATTCGGTTGAAAGTCCGTGAAAAATCAATTGGGCCAATCTTGCTTTGACCAGACATCGCTGGAATCCTACTACATACTATAATTATCTGTACTGACTACTATATATGACTTTACTTAGTTGCAATACAAATTACCGAACACTATATTATATAGATTGAATTTCTTGATATGTATAGGGTGAGCGCAACCAGTACTGATGACCGGAACCATGTACCTTGCTCGGAGCAGCTCTGACCCCGTGAATTCCACCCAGTTTGAGAGTGAATTTCAGAGAGTCCCAGCTTGGCTAAAATTGCAATTTTTCAACGATTCCAGGTGACTTGATTCAACCAATTTTCAAGTGAATTTCACGTAGTTGGAATATAGGTATCCCAAGCCAAATTCATGCACTTTCATTCACCCAATAACAAGGTGATATTCACGTAGCTCAGCATGGCATACAGGAAGTACGTGAATCAGGTACCTGAATTTCCAACTACGTGAATCTAAATTCACCTGAAAATTGGTTGAATCGCGAATTTCATGCAACGGCCAAGTGAAATTCACGGGGTTTTACGACCACAGTGCGAGACTTGCTACAAGTTTCAGGACGCCGCTGGTTGCCACATGGGTGACAAGTGCTCTCGCCGCCACGTCTGCATTGCGTGTCAGGGCGCCCGCCCCGCACATGCTTGCCCCCAGAAGCGGAAGTAGGATGTTTGGGGCATGCCGACCGAGTCCGGCCTCTGTAATCCTTCGGTTCCTCTTCGTCCACTGGCTCCTCGCACCCCACCCTCTCTATCACCCCTTTTGCATACCGCTCATCTCGCTGCCCGTCTAATGCCTCCTCCCTCTCCCCGTCCTAATACACACATCACATTCCCAGTTGCCCCTACCTCTGGTCCTTGTGTTACTATGTAGCTCCCTTAATCCCGCTATGTTATCTTTCTTACTTCAGGATTATCCTGACCCCTCCTTCGTACAACACCTACATAATATCTGTACCTATGGTGTGTCAATTGGATACACCGGCCCCCGAGTGGGTCGTGCCTTCTCACGAAATCTGCCTGCTACACCGTCCGAGCACGCTATAACCGCTGCAGATATTCTGGCAAATTTCTCTCTGGGTGAGCTTCGCCGTGTCGACTCCCTCCCCATTCATGAGCAGCGCCGGGTCGTTTACTCACCTGTGGGCACTGTCCCGTCCATGGAGATGTTGGCAAATCGTGGCTGGTGCATACGGTACGCGCCAAGATAAAATCTCCGCAAAAAAACTGACAAGTCGGTTCAGTTCAACAAGGCGATGGATAGCTGACAGCGGTCAAATACCTCCAGTCGTCTTTGCAACGATATTGGAGCTGTCTTCGTTGCCCATCTACACCCCCGCGTTGGCGATGCTTTGGACATTCAAGATATGGCGCTCCGTGCTGGGTACGCTGACCTCATTGGCGGGAGAAAGGACGACTCCGGCAAAATGACATTTCATCCATTTGATGCACCCGCCCTGCATAGCGACGGCGCGGACCGCCTCAACGTCGAAACATTCTTGAAAAACAAGCTTGTCATGCATGTATGTAGTTGTGAAACTTACATTTGCAGGTCGCTGCCGCTGTCATTTATGGGAAGAAAAAACCTATCAAGATGGCGACCAACAAGCCATGCGTTTCCGGGCCCCGTTGCATGCAACAGATGCACAATATCTCGAACTCCACACCAGGCTTTGTTGCCTGCGCAGGTGCTCTTGTGAGTTCGAATACTTTGACAGCCGAGCTTTCACTTACTTCTATGCGAGACGCTTTGGGCCCTGTCGATAGACGTCGAGCTCAAGAAGAAAGGTCAGCAAACAGAAATTAATTGGTACTCATGCAACGAGTCGTACCTGCGTTACCTTCTCGAAGGGCTTCGCAATCGCTTCAAGCCCGTTCTCGCACTTTTCAGAGAGTGGGACGCGGAGCTTTTCCCGGACAGTGAAATGAGTCTTGGGGATGTCAGAGTCACGAATGGCGCTGCCGCTGGTGACGAGCTGGATGCTGCGTTGGATGCGATCAGAAATGCCGAGGTCGAGGAGGAGGAGGACGTTGACATGGACAATGCGGGGGATGGCGAGACCGGCGACGGCGAGGAGAGTGGTGATGACCAGGAAATCACTCGAGCAATGCAATTGGAACAAAAAGAATATATTGTTTTGTATGAAAAAAACCCCGATTTTAGCCATTACATCTCCTCGTTAAAACCTTTCGCTTCGTTGGGGATGGTGAGGCGATGTTCTCCTTGCCCGAGATGTAAAGCTGGGGGGATTTGGTGCCATAGATTGCAGACCGCACAGATTCTTCGAGCTCCCGACTATTTGCATCCCGTTCCGGAGTGGGGAGACGCAAGGAGCTTTGATGGATGAGGGGCGAGTCGATGCGACCGAGTGGGCTGTCGTTCCCAACACATGCGTCGTGATGGACGCGGAATCGCTTGGGCGGGGGAGTACTCGGTGGACTGGCGGTTGCACGCCGAGTCACGGATAGTCTGGGCGCGGCTGCCGACGGGATGTAATGGATGAATTGAATTAATGGAAAGTCCTGTTACGCACCGGGCATACCGCGAATCTCGTCCCGCATGAGCTTCAACTCGCATTCCAGTTGCTTCACCGTGTCCTCCAGCACCAAAATCCGGCCGGATACGTCTTCATTTGTCGACGAGGAGACATTGGGAATCGAGGCAAGGGCTTCGCGTTGGCGGCGAGCCTTACGAGATGACTTGGCGCGTTGCGTGGCGGCGATGCGCTCAGGTTCTGAGTCCGAGACGTGTGAGATGTCTGAGGACGAGCGACGAAGGGTAGCAGAGGTAGGAGACATGGAGGTGGTGTATAGGGGAGTCGGTGAGTGTCCATGGCAGCCGTCAGACCGTGTCATTTGTTTGGTCGTGCTTGGCTGTGGAGCTGACCTCATATGTTGGAGTTCACTTCCTCAACCAATAATGCGCGCGTGGCCGAATGGTAAGGGCTGCGTTTTCTCTTGTACTCCACGCCGGTTCAACTCTGACTGCTCACGATTGTTACACAGACTCAATACAATTTATTACACTCTACTTCAACTCAAGTTCAAAGTTGAATTGACATTACAACTTATGGATCTCACTTCAAAATTAAGTACTACAAACCTGCTTGCAACCAAGCGACTTCGGACTGAATAATAAAATTTTCTTGTTTTTCATTAGTTCTGGAGTAGTTGGAGATCGTGCCCGAAAAGACATTATCGGGCTGTCAGGCTGTCGGGTAAGATATGCCCCGATCGTTTCCGAGCCCCTTCGATGAGGCGGCTGTCAGGCTGACGACCTGAAGCTCCCCGATAACAAACGACCGCGGACGACCGTCGCCGGTAACAGGAAAAAGAAATTTGCGACACAAAGCAGATGGCGAGTGGCGCACTGTCCAACACCTCTCTTATCCTCGTGGCTCGTCTATCAACGATAGCATCTCCTCTGACGCAGTAACGCTCTCCTACACCTCGCTCGACACCTTCTTTGCTCCGCCGCCTGGGTCATGGCACTCTCCTATGGAAGATTGACTTCTGGTTGACACTAGGGTTAGTGTAAGGGGAGAAGGGCCCAGGAGCCAAGTCGATAACAAACATGGGGATCAGAGATCCCCTGTGGACTACTTATATACAAGAAGTGACGTAAGATATGACATAAGTGAGCAAAGCATGATGTCTTGGAGACAGAGAACTTCTGCCCAAGTCAGAAGACGTCATAGCTGGCTCATTCAAGACTCAAACATCAAAACGGATTTCAGGACGCCATTCGACGGAAGAAAAGCCTGTGTGAGCGAAAAATTTGATTTCTGGGCAATTTTCCGCTGATTTTGTGACTCATCTGGGACATTCATAAGAGGCCTCGGTGACCCGTGGCAGGTAAGACAATAAGTACCTTTATTTACCTTAATTTACGGAAATGCACGGTAAATCGTGGCGATTTACCGGTGCCCGGGACAGCATCATCAGCGCTGGATCAAGTCGATCAGCGCGTTTGATCCCCGGCCTCTCCTCTCACCACACCAGTGACACCACCTCCTCAAGGCATCGACGGTCAAGGTCACGTGTTTGTATTGGTTTCTACAAGCTTAAGCACCCCGCCTTCGGCAGGGCCTGTTTTTTGCTGGATTCCTTGCCCGCGGCGCCGCACTGCCGCTCGCTGCACTCGCTGGCGCGCGGCGCCGGGGACCGCGTGTGAGTTTCAACATCTCGACAGCCGGTTGTGTTGTAGGATGTTGACAAAACCCCGTGATTTTCTGTCAAAAGTCACGCGACTGATGGCCTGGCCCTCTTTTCAAGTATAGGATATGCCTCATCCATACGCAGCAAGCTGTGGCCGTGACGGGTCACAAAAGCGTATTTTTCGACCATCTCCCTCATATCTCGACAACGGGGACGAAAATAAGAAATTTGTTCCGCGAATCGACGGAGAGGTAGCCTGACTATGTTCTACCAAAATTACAAGGTGATTGGGGAAGTATTGACGGAGGAGATAGAACTTTAGTCAGACCACTCACAAAATTGCGATTTAACAAGATTCCCCATCAAAATTCTATCTCCTCTATCAATATTGCCTCAGTCGCCTTGTAATTTTGGGAGAATCGAGCCAGACTTCTCCGTCGATTTACGCAACAGATTTCTTATTTTCGTCCTCGTTGTCGAGATATGAGAGAGATGGTCGAAAGTGTGACATTGTGACAGGAGCTTGCTGCTTATGGATGAGGCATATCTTATACTGTACAAGTCGAGCCTCCGCTTCGCTCCGGCCGACAATTTATCTGCCGGTGGAGGGTCTCTGGAGCTGATCCGGAAACGGCTAGGCAATCAAGGATGAAATTCCGGTACGTACCAAGAAATTTGGTCAAAAAAGCCATGGCGGCAGAATAGATTTGACAGCCAAACAGAACTTGAAGAAATGCCCTTGAGATGCGAAACCGCTTTAATTGCACACTGGACTCGACGATGAGACTTTCGAAGCGAATTAAAGCTGTGAATCAATGTTCAGTCGTATTCAAAATTCGAATCCAATTTTGACGATATGAGGAGAGACGGTTGGCAGATGAAAAAAATCTTGAGCGTCGAGAAACTCCCAGAGATAGGTTCAGAAGACCGAATAGAATGATTGCAACCTGAAGAAGCTCGAGGAAGATACTCAGCGTTGACAAAAGATCCAAATTTGGTCTGTGGATGAAGCTTCGAAGCAAGGCACAGTTAACAAAGCTGAGACCAGAATGCACGGAGGAAGCATGAGACAAAATTATGGGATGAAGAGACACCGGTGAGGATTATTTGGGAAGGCATATATAGGAGCATTCGCCGCAGCCTTTGCACAGTTGCGCAGTTTACAGCAATATTCAACTTTGAAGCGGAAATGATTTCCAGATCTGGTCAGCTCAGAAGATCGAAGCATTGAAAAAGACCGCACTGTACAGCACAATCAGTGCAGCTGATTGCTTTGGGTTGGCAAGACGGGGACCGGAAGAGAGCAAAGAAAGATTGAGATGAACAAAAGGGGATGTTGCACCGCCGACTCGCCATCTCGTTAAAGAACGGTTAATAGGACAGATCATTCTTACCTTCCGCCTCCATCTCTCGCTCCCTGCCTTCGTCGTAGCAGTGGACTCAGGCCCCAGCCCACGAGCAGCTTACGACCCACTCGCACACACACGCCTTGTGGTGCCTTCCACGCCCGGAGGCTTCGCAGGTCCATCAATGGCGTAGGAGATGAGGATGCTATGGAGGTGGATGACGAGGAGCCTGTTGAGGGTGCGGTGAAGGAGACCGAGAGGTCGGATGGTGCTTCGGTCAGCACTAGCGCGTCGCGGAAGACGTTGGCTGGATTCTAATTTCAAGCCCAAGCTGCGTCCTGAGCCTGAGCCGAAGACGAAGAAGAAACGAGGCCGTGGTCAAGCACGCCGAAATAAGAAAGCAAATGGCACGGGCGACAGCAAGTCGGCGAAAGCGTTGCACAAAGATCTTGAGGCTTACAAGAACGGAGAGCTCACCCTAAGACTGCAGACCCAGTAAAGCAGGGCCGTTTGAGAAAGAAATTGGTGGCAGACGATCCCAAAGTCGAGTTCCATCCAACAGATTTGAAAGCATTCTGTCTGTGTCGAATACAGTTATCGGGAGCTGAGCTGAACTCCGAGCTCCATGGTCGAAAACACGGAAATGATGGATCAAAAACGGCTGTAAAAGGAAATTTTGGCCGAGCTACCTCGAGTTCAGCTCGGCTCAGCTTAGCTCCCGGCAGCACTAAATACAGTTGCGGCGAAATCAATTTACTTACCTTTTATGGAAATTACCATCAATCCTCTGCTTTTCATCAGATAGGAATGGGTTTCTCAAGCGCAAAGTTGATAGAAATGCTTAGAGACTCATGCCTGTATGTCTGATGTAAAAAAATCTGTATCTTTGTATTGATTTTGCCGGGCTCGCCGCCGAGATTGTCTAAAAAAAGTTCAGCCAAAACTGGTTAGAAAAATGACAGGTTGGGTTCGTTTTTGTGCATAGACCTATTCAGTACAAGGACTACAGGCCCTACATTCTATTTTCACCCACTAGTGCGTTGTTTCTCTGTGTAGTAGGGCGGTTCTGATGAGAATTTCCATATTTGGTAAGTAAATTGATTTCGCCGCAACTGTACGTGCCGATGGCGGTTCCATATCAGGCATCGAAGTGGAATAACCACATTTGTGCCCGGTGCTGCATCCCGAGAGGCTCAAAAACAAGGGGAAGGGTCGGCAAGGATTGGCTGGTATTGGGTCGCTGTTCTCGTGGTGAAGGCAGCAAGACACGACCGCGTAAACGCCCCGCATCAACTGAGCCGTTTCCAGGTCTCACGGGTTGTAACCCGAAAGTGCAAGCACGTAGACATAATGACGACCCTATCCATCCTTCGCAACAACCTTTCTTTGTCATTTTCTGGAACGGGCTTTGCTCTATCGATCACAACGCGCCGTTCGGTAGCTCCAGCTCTCCTGGCGTGTTCAGACGTCTAGCGAACGCGATGGTAGCGGTATATCTCGCACGAGGAATTGGCCCTATTAAAAAAAATGGGTCGATGATTTTCTCTTCTTCTGTTATCTTCGCGATGGGACGGGCTTCTCGTACGGTCTCACAGAGATTTACGCGCTGGCAGAAGAACTTGGTTGGCCGTGGAAGCCATCGAAGACACGCCCTTTCGCTCAACAATTCAAATATCTGGGCTTCATCTGGGATCTGGTCCAGAAAACAATCGAGACTCCTGCCAAGAAGAAGCTTCGTTATCTCGTGAAGCTCGAGCCTTGGCTCTTCGGTGCAAAATTCAGTCGCAAAGAGGCTGAAGCTGTTCACAGCACCCTTGCTCTCTCGCTTTGCCGGATGGACGATCGCATCTTCCAGCTATTTCGTCATTCGCTTCTTCCTTTGAACACAGTGCTTCCCCTTTCAGTCGTCGCACACCCAATCACTCTGTTCTTGCCGACATCGCATGGTGGAGAGCGGCATTATCTCTTTACTTCTGCGGTTCAGCCGTTGTACGCCCTCCCGTGCTCTCCACCATCGATTTCTTCGTAGACGCCTCTGCTTCGTGGGGTGTTGGAGTCGTTCTTGACGGCGTCAATGCGATGTGGAAACTTGCTGCGGGTTGAGCCACACCTGAGCGTAGCATTGGATGGGCGGAGATGGTGGCAGTTGAATTTGGCGTTCGACTCGCTACTATTGTGCCCAATGGGTATGAATTCTCCCATTGGGTCAGAATTCACGATTTCCTGCTCCCTCTCTTTACTTTTTGCCCCCGGAATTTTCCGGCATGTATTCTAGTAGTAGTAATGCATAAGTCTACCAAAGGGCTTGAGGATTCGTGAAGAGGAAGGTATTAAAATACGTTTACCGGGACATCAAACTCAGTGATCCCGCGACATATCTCAATGTTCTGACTTACCTCTTCACTGTTTAAACCCGGGAAACTTGGAGAGACCTCATACAACATGCACATTCATCTTGGCCATTCGGACGTTCATTCTCATGTTCGCTCTGATAATCAAGGCGTTGTCGGCGCACTTGCGGCCGGTAAATCGCGAAGCCCGGAACAAAATCGTGTTTTGAGACGAATTGTTTCGTTGATGCGCTCTCATTCAATTTGGACTACAACCACATATGTCCCCTCCGCTCTCAACCCAGCAGATAGACCCTCGCGTGGTTAATTCGCTCCCGAATTCCGCCGCGCAACATCTACGTTTAAAATTCCCCACTAGTACTGTCTCAAAGATCTCATCGAGGACGTCTGAATACTTCACTCAACATACTTTGCCCATTGTTTTAGATTTGAATGTGCCGATGGCTCTTTTGAAGCTTTCCTACTCAATGTCAATTTCAAGTTGAACAGTGTATATGTACGGGTAATGCCATTGCCCTGCATTCCTAAGACAACCAAATATTCTGTGACTCATTCATGGCCGATTTTTCCGGCAGCGTTCATCATGTCCGAGTCCGGTAAAACCCAAAAGAACAAGTTCGTCGCCGCTATATCCTCAGATCCTCCGGTTCGCCCAGCCACTCGCTCGCGCAAGGCAAAGGTCCCCACGGCCTCTAGCATCGCCGCGGAAGGAGGCTCTTTGGACACGTCATCGCTCACGGTGCCCGATTCGTCGACCCCGCCGCACGCTCTCCCTCCAACGCCCACCTCGCCCACTGTCCCACTACCCAAGCCCGCTAGTAAACGCACCGAAAAGACGTCTGAAGCGAAGCAGCAGCAAGCCGAAGCTCTGCATTTCAAGAAGCAATTCCTTTCGCAGTCGCGCGAGCCCGTCGAAGACGCCGACTCTTTCGATGCTAGATCTAGCGGATGTTTTTGGAGATGTATTGAAATGGCTGCAGTCTAGTATTACCCAGGAGTCTTGGAAGATCCTGAGCGCTATCCAGGAACGCCTCGCCAACCACGTCACTATCATTCGCGAGTCCGAGACGACTTCCTCCTTCAGCGCTCTTCTCCTCCAAGCCGTCACGCCGGCTCTCAAGCAGCTTTCTGAGAAGTCTGAAGCTCAGCACAAGGCTATCACATCGCTTTCGAAAGAGGTTGCGTCCGTTAAGACCGACAAGGTTCTTTCTTACGCCGCTGCTGCCGCCACAACCGTAAAACTCCCTGCTCCACTCATCACCAAGCCGAAACCACCACCCTTGCCCTCGCCCAGCAACGAACGCATTCTAGTTCGGTTCGACGGTGACGTGCCGCTTCTTTCGGATGCGCCGTACTCGGAGATCGTGGCTGCCGTCAACAAGCATCTTGTTGGCTTGTCCCTTCCTACTGTTCTCTACGCCGTCAAGCAGGATGCCTCCAGCATCTTCCTCGTCCCCGCCTCAGCAGCAGACACGCAGATTCTGGACAAGGAATGGGCTTGCTGGGGTCACGGTGTCTTTCCAGGTGCTCGCATAGCGCCCGTCGCTCTCCATTCCCACCTTCAAGTCAACGGTGTCTTGTTTCGCGATGTCACTGACATGAAGGACCTCAAGCGTGAATTTGAGCTGTGTAACCCGGACCTAGGGCCCGTCACAGGCCTACCCACCTGGGTCAACCGTCCGCCTTCCGAAACTCAGACTGCAGCGATCTTGGCCGGTGGACGCAAGCCGAAGGTCGCAGGTTCGGTCTACTTCCTTCTCCAGTCGCGCGATAAGGTCGAGCTCGCCCTCTCTCGTGGCCGTGTGGTTCTCTGTTCCACCAGTCCCATGGTCGAGCGCGGATTCCCGCACCTTCGCATCTCGCAGTGCTGGGGGTGCCACAAGTACGGTCACACCCGAGCTCGGTGCAATGTCAAGAAACCTTCCTGTATTGTCTGTGCAAGTCCCGTATCTGATCCTTCCCATTCCGCCTCTTGTTCGGGCCCCGTTTCCTGCCTCAACTGTGGCGGCAAGCATCGAGCAGACTCGTACTCTTGTCCCAAGCGTAGGGAGCTCACGCTGGTGCTTGCGGCAAGGATGAAGGAGCTTCAGGAATCCTTGGATAAGTCGTCTATATATCCCCTTCCCTACGTTCAGACTGCTTGCTCATAAACTTTTATTGCTTTTCTTCTTACTTCCTTGATTACTTCTTGACCCACCGCTCCTACTGTTGTACCCTCTCTCCACCACATCTATCACCCATATAACCCGCGCCCACGAGTCTCACCCTACCAACTCATTCTCCTTTCGATACAAATTCTCTCCTTCTCCATTTTGCATTATACTCTAAAAGTCCCGTATTTCCTACATTACGCAACCTACAGACCCATTACTTGTACTGCTGCATAGCCCTACCGTTGGCCAGGTACAGCATAGTATAGAACTTCAAATCAAATCAAATCAAATCATTCTCTCACCATGCGCACCGATAACCCTTTGGAATCTTCCGGGTATTTCATGCCTAATCGTTCCCTCTCCGCAACTCGCGTGTCGACGCAGTTTGCGACATCTACAACCACACCACCGTCTAAACGTTCCACATATCTACATTCGACTCCATCGCAGGGCGACCATCTCATAAACAGCACCCCATCCCCCGCTTATTTCGACCTCATCTTCCGTCACCTCGTCATTCAAGAAAAATTCAACTTTCAGATCACGCAACTGCTAACGTTGAACGCGCCCTGGCGGCCCTTCACCATGGAAGCGGAATGGAAAGGCAGTTCTCGACTACATTATGTTCTTGCGGGCGTCGAGAACCTTGCTCCCGACTCTTCCAAACGTCCCCGACGACCTCCTATCAATGCAGCGATGCTCCGGGCACTGAGCGACGCAATCACGCTGACATCGCGATTTTTGCCGCGGCATGTGTTGCCTTCTGGGGTCAATGCAGACTTGGAGAGATTCTAGAGTACAATCTTCACAGTCTCCAGCCGCGCTTGAATTCCTTCCTACACACCGGCACATCTATAAATAGAATCGTAATGATCGCGCCACAGTTCTCGCACCAAAACAAAGAAGAATGGTGACGATGTGGTCTTCGTCGATCAAGCCAGTCCAATTAACCCCAATATGGCCCTCCGCACCCACCTCACTGTCAACGCACTCGATGATACGCTGCCACTCCTCTCGTATTGCTCAGCCGCAGGTCACACTGTTTTAACGCGCTCCAAATTTCTTTCTCGCTGCAACGAAGTTTGGATGCGTGCGGGATATCCCAGAACCACGGGCCATAGCTTTCGAATTGGCGGTACTACAGAACTGCTTTTGGCTGGCGTTAATCCTGACGTCGTGAAAGCAATGGGTCGATGGTCTTCAGATGCATTTCTAAAATATTGGCGCTCTCTTGAAGAATTAGTGCCTCTTCACGCGGAACATCTAGGAAGGAGAGTCGATGCATAATAGAATTTCGCTCTGCCGCCTTCTCATGGGTTAGCCGATGCTCCTGCCTCGTCTGGGCTGTCTTTGCAGCGCTCGCATGGGTTATCCTTCGGCACCCCCATCGGCCTTGCGACCTGGAGTTAGCGGCTTAGAGCCGACCTCTTCACCCCCAAATTATAATATTATTGTCTGCCCTTCCTTCTATGTTTTCAGAGCGCCGCAACTGTAGGAACAAGACGGTAAATTGTGTGCTAGCTGAAGTACTTAACCGATCTGAATGGTTTTCAGCTATTCTATTGATCTTTCTGCCGCCCTACTCTCCCGATTTCAACCCTATCGAGTAGAGCTTCAGCTGTTGTACGTCTTCACATTCACCCCCCACGCCCACGCCCACTGCTCCGGTTGAAGGAGATACAACAAAGCCTACCTACGCGACTGCGGCCAAGGCCGCCACCCCTCCGACGGTCCCTCCAACGGCCCCGCCGTTGAGACTAGTCTCTCGTAGACAGACACTCTATATATACCAGCTGGGTGCCCTCGCTATTCTGTTAGTTACCGCGCCCCTCGGACCGCGTCAGAATGTTATTAGCTAATATTATATAAGCCGGGATTCGCCGGTTTCTTTTTCCCTCCTTCCTTTGGCGTGTTTCTATGCTGAATACAGTCTCAGAGCACCTCATATAAAGGTTCCTCTCTCCCTGCATAGTCTCTGGATTTTTTGAAGCAGTCTGAGCG
Source organism: Favolaschia claudopus (assembly GCA_037176885.1). Classification (NCBI taxonomy): domain Eukaryota; kingdom Fungi; phylum Basidiomycota; class Agaricomycetes; order Agaricales; family Mycenaceae; genus Favolaschia; species Favolaschia claudopus. Next base: position 423,733 of record JAWWNJ010000160.1, on the reverse strand, counting down.
CAAAATACAACTCATTTCTTAGTAGTTAGTTTACTTGTTGCGGTATAGAAATGGTGAAACAAAAAAAAAAATTAAATTAAATTAAGAAATTTGAACTCACGCCGCGAACTTGTGAAGATCACTTGTCACGTCACGCTTACGGTAGGCGGGATGGTCGAGGTTCAATTTTGGAAATTTCCGCGGAGCCGAGTTCAAATCTGGGAGGGAAGGGACCTCATTTTGTCTTTTGTGCCTTCCTCTAACCCCTCAGATACCCATGAGTTAGTCTACCTGAAATCATTCTCCGTTGCCCCAAACAGTCGAATTCCATGTAAGTAGCTCGAATTCTGTTGCCGTGCCGAAATGATGCGGTACTGATCGATGATCGGCACGTTCATATCTGATGTTCAATGGTCAGAAAACGTATCTTGAAAGGCGAGGTAGACTCTACAATGCATTACTAATCATCGATACCTGGACCCCATTTTATTGAGTCAGGAGCTAGTGCTGTCGCACCGTGCAACTTCGCTTCGGTATTTCGGCGCAACACGATGGCAAACAAATTTCGGCCAACATGTTGTCTAGTGGATTATAGGCTTCAAGTCAGGTTCTGTACTCAAGGATACCCGCAAAACAAGCAAAGAAAATATTCTTCATCCCGGACAGCGGCTCGGCGATCATTTACATCATTGATCCATCATCAGGTTGACTTTATTTCGATGTAAAATGCCTAAAAAATGCTTTCTTTTGCTTGTTTTTAGCTCAAACAGCTCTGTCGCACTGACGAGACCCTTGATATGAGGTTTATAATGGTCCCCGAGCTACCAGGTACTCGTAGTGAGAAAAAGTCATGGACGGTCGGTTCTTTGACCGATCTCGGCTGTCTTTGCACTCTTTTCTATAATTTCAGGTGCTTGGTGTATGTAGACTACACTTGCAACAAATTACTGACCATCACCGAGATCAAATATAATTGATGTTTGGCTAAAAACAGCCAAACAATCAGACAACTCCGAAATTGATTTTTCTAACTCAGCAAGAATTTTTTTTCACAGAAATACCTCCCACCCAGGGTGTACCTCTAATAAAACTATTGAGATTCAGAACTTGAATGAAGCAAAACGGTGCAGCCATTCTTGAGATATCGCGCTTGACTTTTTCTCACTACGAGTAGTACCCCAAAATGCCTGAAACTGGATTCCATTTCCCGGATTTCAACTCCGCTCCGCGGGAATTTCTGGAATTGAATATTGAACCTCGACCATTCCGCCTACCGTAACCGAGGGGCTCAAAACAATCCCATAAACCGACCTTCAGGAAATGGATCAGTAAAAAATAGCGGAGGAGAATATCATAGAAAGAGCTACATACTATGTATACGGGCACTACAATGCCCATGGCAAAGTGGTGCTTGAATTCTCTAGATTCCGACGGACTCGGCATCTGATTTGAAGTTTGGACTTCCGAGTTCCGAACTGTCAAAACCAACCTCGACCATCCCGCCTACCGTATTATGTCGTCCCCATGACTCCCCCCACACAGCCTCAAGTTCCCTGTATAAGTAGCTGTCGTAGATAGTTTTCTCTTGGTCAATCCAGTGCTTACACCAGTTCTCCTTTGATCCCCCTCAGAACCGGACGTCCGTCCTAGACAAATAGCACGATTAGTTACTCAGCGTCGTGCAAGCTAACAACAACAGCTCAGATTATGTACTTACCTAGACAAATAGCACGATTAGTTACTGTAATGGTATAAGTGGTCCTTTGGTACATAAATAGCTGCAGCCTACCTCAGCGTCGTGCAAGTTAACATCGACAGCTGAGGAAAAGCTTAGCGCGTTATTGTGACGTGACATGTCACCGCAAGCGATGACGCAGTTGGATTCAGAGCGTGCGGAGCCCAAAATCCATTTGCAAATCCATTTGCGTCATAGTTGCCTATCTTTAGCTTTTAGGTTTACAGCCGTTTTGTAAACAATATACGGGTTTTGATCAAGTGGTGCTCATTCGTTTGTGCTTATCTTTGTTTTGCTTCCCGTCACCAGCTCCACTTCAGCCGAATCTGATTTTCGCTTCCGCCACCCAAAGAACACCAGGACAAAACAGGGGGTTAACAGAACTGAGGATCAAGACTCAGCGCTTGACATGGCCATGACTTGCGAGCAAGGCCCAAAACATGGGACCAGCGGCACTTGATGTGGTACGGCAACGCCCCACAAAGTGGTGCTCCCGGCTTTGCCGATGACAGAATCGTCAACAAACGTAAGCACAAACGAATGAGCACCACTCGATCAAAACCCGTATATTGTTTCCAAAACGGCTGTAGTCACGACATGGCCCGCGGGGAGAGAACCAGAGCCTGCGCTGCAAATGACACCCATAACGACGAGAAAGACGGGTCATGATATACCTTTCTCCGGATGCATAAGTCCTCGACTTAAGCTGAGAACATCTGGGGGCTTGTCGGGTATAGTGGCTTGCTCCAAAGAGCCGTCGTCATCAGACTGTTTGGTAGACTTCATCTGCGAACATAACATCGGCAGCCAAGCAAAGTATACCTTCTTCGCTTTACGGAGATGCTTTGTCCGGTTTTTTTGAGCAGCCGTGACGTTCTGAGAATTCCTGGGCATAATTGACGGTTTTATTATGTAGGGACTCGAGTGAAATTAAATGACTTTCGGTGTCAGTCTCCCGATACAGCCGTTTTGAAAACTTTACCGTATACGGGTTTTGGCATTTCTTACTCTTCGCTGTCTTGGTGACCCAGGCCTTCGGGTGTGAGCGCATTTGGTATAGTGTCGGAAATATCAAGATCTGAAAATGTGCGGAAGGCACAATAACTTCAGTCTCCCGCAGTAGGTGGCAAGCTTTGGAAAATCTTGTCTTAACATTGGGTACAAACAAAATCAGGAAAAACCCAAAATTCTATGATGTACTCTGGAAATCTATGTATGTCTATGAGGTACAAGAGCCACCTCCCAGGTTTCTATGGCCAGCTATGGGAACTATGTGGCACTCTGGAGACCGCCATAGAAACCTGGGAGGGGGGTGTTGTACCACATAGCATTTGGGTTTTTCCTGATTCGGACCGTCCTAAGGTACAGTGCCGGACACGCAAAGTCGACAATGTTGATTGCCGGCGAACGGGAATTTTGGGGATAAATCTGACTTCAAATTCGGATTCGCCGACCCCTGAAAAGCTCAAAAAACCACCTCCGAAGTTTTTCCCACAACATTTTGGCTGTGGCCAAATTTTGCACTGTGGCCGGCAAACCCCGTGAATTTCACCTAGTTGATTCACCTCATTTTCGGGGGAAATTCATCCGAGAACCAGGTGAGTTTCACTGGGAAGTTGTGAATTTCACCCAGTTCAATTCACGTCGTTGGACTAAGTGAATGGAACGTTTCATGGGGTTCATTCACTTAGTTTTGGAGTGAATTTCATGTGAAGTTCTCATGAAAAAGGATTCACTTGGTTCCTATTCACGTACAATACTCTTATATTTCACTTGTAAAGTCCATGAAAATCAAGTCAAAAGGGGTGAAAATGCTAATTTGCCGCTTGGGCCGACCAGTCCTCTCTGTTGCCTTCCTTCTATAGATTGTTTTCCAGTTGTTGTTGCGCTAATACTCTGACATTCTATTTACTCTACTAGTTTGATTCTAAGTCACAAAGTTCTCTAATTACAGTCGCATTGACTGTCTTTACCATATGTGGAAATAACCAGTACTGATGACCAGAACCATGTACCTTGCTCGGGCCACCTTTGACCCCATGAATTTCACGGGGTTGTTGGGTGAATTTCAAGGAATGGTCCCGGAGCTTAGAATGTCATTTTTTTGGGCCAATTTGAGGGTATATTACTTCACTTGATTCTTGAGGGAATTTCACAGAGTTCGGATACCAGTCCAGTAGCTCGGATTCACGCATTTCATTCACGATATGTTCAGGGGAAATTCACGTACTTGACAGGACCCATACAAGCTACGTGAATCATGTAAGTGAATGTTCAACTACGTGAATTCGAATTCCCTTGAAAATGCAGTGAATCATCAAATTCACACAACGGCTAAGGGAAATTCACGGGGTTTTACGTCCTCAGTGTTTGGGGGTCAAAAATCGAAACTGTATGTACCCCTTTTGAGCTCCGAGCGCAAAATTACTGATCCTTGGCAGGTGTAAGTGGAAGGGTGACGGCCTGAACTACAATCTGGGCGGTAATCCGTGCAAATTTTCAGCACCAACCCACGGCAGCGGCACGGCATGGTGGTCGACAAGCATGTTGACACATGGTCTGTGACTTCTATCACAGAGAGTATATACTAGAAACGAAAACGAAAACGACTATATATAGAATAGCCGATAGATGGCCGGTGGTGCCCGTCGGCAGCAGGTTCAGAAACGAAAATGAAGCAGTCGGCACGGAACAAGTCAAGGTCGGCTCTATGACGCCAAGGGTCACGGTCACGTACATGCTTGATCGATCGAGTTATGTTGGTCCCGTTCCGATGCTCGGCTACTACTTAAAAGTAACCGAAATTGCCGTTTTTTCTTGGTTTTTTTCCCGTGCTCGTGCAACTTAGCTACTGCCGGCAGCCAACACAAATTAAGAGATAAATATAAAATAATAATATTTGTTTACTTTATGTAGTCCATTCTTGTTTCCTATTTACCTTTAGTGTTCGTCTATATCACGTTTGCCACGAATCTCATACTTGGGTATCGTAAAAATTTCTATTTTATGATTTTGAAGTGGAGTGATCTTCACTCTTCAATTAATTTAGAGTGCTAAAACACGCCGTGTGCGTGACCTGGTACAGCCACTCGGACGCGTTCGGCAAGCGGCCGATGACACAATAGACCACGTACATTGATATACTGTGACTGTGACATCAATCCAGTCCTTTCGGCTTGTTTGCCGTGTTGAAACCGGTCATTTTCGTTTCTGAATGCTGGCAATTGATGGACTTGATGGCCTGGAAGGCCGCCTGATCATTATCAGCTAGCCGCGTTTTCGTTTTCGATTTTCGTTCATACCGGTGATAGAATTGATCAACATGATGTAAGTTGTCCAAATACGGCGATGTTTCCCAAGGCATTTGTGCCAAAACGGCTCGTGAAATTACTTTGATGTTATCAGGGACAGAACCAGCTCAATTAACGGAGTCGATTGCGCTATGTTTTGTAATTTTCCCATGAAATCTCGGTGTTCGGCCAAAATTTTCGGGTCAATTTTTTTTTTTTTGATTTTGAGTTTGGGGGAAATCGGCTCGTGCAAAACCGTTGTTCGGGTTCATAACAACATGTTTACACAGAAAACTAGCCGCCTGGGCATGTGTCACACCTTCCATAAATGGAAGATCAAAGTTGTCGACTTTGCGTGTCCGGCACTGTACACCGCATCCACCCGCGACGAACATCACATGACATTGCCCTTTTCGGCGGACTTCAGTAAAACCCCTCCGTTCCATACCTTGTAGTGCGAATTTAGCAAAACCCTTCGACCAAATTTATTGTACACATGTCATTTAATACTCAACGAAATTTCAAGGCTATAGCGAGCCTTTCTGAGGTCGAGTTCCACAAACAAGATTCCGTTACCCTGTGTCACAATGAGAGTCACTCTGGAGTCACCTTTGGCATCAGTGTCATTGAATCGGGAACTCGTCTTTCAATACCTCGTAAATCATCTAGACACAAGTGAAAGAAATAAAGATAGGAACAAAATGGAGAATTTGGTCGAAGGGTTTTGCTAAATTCGCACTACAAGGTATGGAACGGAGGGGTTTTACTGAAGTCCGCCGAAAAAGGCAATGTCATGTGATGTTCGGAAGCCGTAATCACGCCGGTCTGATGGATGTCGCTTGTCAGCGTGACCCCCAGAACCTCTTACCCATGCGCTTGGGTAAGAGGTTAGTTGCTGCTTCCAACAAAACGCCAACCCCGGAACAACCGGGATTCAAGTTTCATGGCCAGGCACAGGACCAGCGCTTGTGCCCCCACTACCAAGCGCCGGTAGGGTTGTGCTCTTTCAATTACGGTCCCGGGGCCGAAGGGCCGGAGTTCTCTCCCCACCGGGGATTGAACCAGCGCCCTTATTCGCACCATTCCGGGGGTTGGCGTTTTGTTGGAAGCATGGGTAAGAGGTTAGTTGCTGCTTCCAACAATCAGTTGCGTTCACCTCCCACCATCATGTCCACCAAATCCAAAGAAAAGTCAAAGTTCCTAGCCGCCATCTCCACCGACCCTGGACCTCGCCCAGCCACTCGCAAGCAGACAAGGACTGCCCAGACCGCCACTATCACCGCGGAAGGCCCCGCCGCCGTCGCTGCCACGTCATCATCTGTTACAGTTACCGTTCCCGCTACCTCGCCGATTCTCCCTCCCTCCCCAAGCTCTCCAGTCAACCAATCCATTGCATCGACAAAGCCAGCTCCTACAGTGCGTACTGAAAGGTCGACCCAATCGAAGCAGTTACAAGTGGAGGCTTCGCGAGCTAAGAAGGAGTTCTTGTCGACTTCCCGGGACCGTATTGATGACGCAGATTCTTGGCAGAGGTCTTTGGTGATATCTTAAAGTAAGAACACAAAGGTAAGAGCTCAGTCGGGACACGATAGGTGTAAACGACTGTATATTGAGTCGGGACAGTACCTAAAGTAAGAACACAAAGGTAAGAGCTAGAGTACGAGTAAGTAAGTAAGTCGTAGGCTAGTAGGAATATAGATAACTCACCTCAGTCGGGACACGATAGGTGTAAACGACTGAGGTGCAAATACAAGATAGTAACCATCATATACTAGATACCAAAAAGGAAATACGGAACAGTTCGGGTACTGTGACGTCGTATATTAAATACCCCGAAGTATCGTTTAAACCAGTCGTAAGGTTACGATAAACGGGTGAGTGGGTTTGAGCTCCGTTCAGTCCAAATCCAATCCCAATTAGGCAAGTTGTCGATTTTGGAGGCAAGTCGATAGAAGATGAAGACCCCGCTGTATTTCGGCAAGTCGTGGGGATTTTCAAGCAAAGAGGTAGACCTGCAGATGGAGACGTTAAAGCAAAGTAAGGGTTGGTGTTACCGTTCTTAATTGAATCCAGAAGATTTTAACAGGAGGGCGAGTGTGGCAGTAAGTTCGAGTTCCAAGAGGTAATTCTTGCTAACTCGGGTGGTTCAGTCAGTAGGTTGGCACCAGGAGGTATTCAGAAAATGGGGGATAATTGGTACGATGCTCTCGAGCAGCAACTACGAATAAATACAAAGAGGAGTACCGGTATTCTGGGTTATTACATGTGGTACAGAATAAATTGAGAAGAGGTGCCCATATGGCTTGCACAGCCAAATATCAAGGAACAAGATGATCTGGGAATCGCACGCATGGCCGTAGTAAGGTACAGAGTATCAGTTTTCACCTTGAAATGGAGTCCAACCAATAAAATTGTGTCGGAGTGAAATGTGGACAATTTCTCCACATGAAGCTCTTGGGATAATGGGATTGGCTGGGACTTTATGATGGAAGCAGTTGCGACGATATGGGAAGAGTAGGGGCCGTATTTTGGATATTCGCCTCGCGAGAGAACCCGGGATGAATATTTGAAAGTTGATGTTGCGCCGACTGATGCGATCAACGAACTTTTCCACGGTTCAACTTGTCCGTCCCAGTTCCTCCGTGGCAGGTAAAGACATGAAATTCGGGCGCAGGGTACGGAGAGCAAGAGGGATGAGAATGCGACAATGAAATTGATAGGTTGGTATATGAAATTCCGTGATTAATGTGTACACAGCGTAGCTGCGTCACAGTACCTGGCGGGCGTACCGAGCGGGTCTCTACAACATATCTTGAAATGGCTCCAGACCTCTAGCGCTATCACTCAAGAGTTCTGGAAGATCCTCAGCGCGATACAGCAACGACTCGCCAACCACGTGACCATTGTGCGCGAGTCGGAATCCACCTCCTCCTTTAGCGCTCTCCTGAGTCTCCTCCTCCAGGCAGTTACGCCATCCCTCAAGGAGCTCTCCGCGAAATCCGAGGCTCAGAACAAAGCCATTGCATCGCTCTCGAAGGAAGTCGCTTCGTTCAAAGCGGAGAAAGCTCTTTCGTACGCCGCCGCGGTGGCCGCTGCTGCCGTGAAGCCCGCCACTCCCCCTGTTCCCAAAGCAAAGCCATTTCCGCTACCCGCGCCAAGCGATGAGCGTATTCTCGTTCGCTTTGATGGTGACGTCCCACCCCTCTTCAATGCGCCTTACCCGGAGATCATCGCCACTGTCAATAAACACCTCGCTTCCTTGTCCCTCCCTAGCCTACTCTTCGCGAAGAAGCAAAGCAGCACCAGCATCTTTCTTGTACCTGGATCTGCGTCGGCTACTGACATACTCAGCAAGGAGTGGTCTCGCTGGGGTCCTGCGATCTTGCCTGGCGGCCGCGTTGCGCCGGTAGCATTACATGGCCACCTTCAGGTGAACGGAGTGCTGTTTGATGAGGTTGCAGACATGGGAGAGTTGAAGCGCGAGTTTGAGATCCGGAATCCAGATTTGGGCCCAGTCACCGGTCTTCCAACTTGGGTCAATCACCCGCCTTCCGAATCGCAGACAGCCGCCATCGTGGCCAGCGGGCGTAAGCCAAAACGTGCCGGTTCTGTATATTTCCTTCTCCAGTCACGCGAAAAGGTCGATCTTGCGCTCTCACGCGGCCGCATCATCCTGTGTTCCACTGGTCCCACTGTCGCTCGTGGCTTCCCGCATCTTCGCATCTCCCAGTGCTGGGGATGTCACAAATACGGACACACCAAGGCTCGATGCAACGTCAAGAAGCCATCTTGCGGCATATGTGCAAAGCCCTCGGCGGACCATCCTCACGGCGACACCTCCCAATGTTCTGGCCCTGTGGAATGCCTCAATTGTGGTGGAAAGCACCGCACGGATTCGTATACCTCCCCGCGTCAGAAAGAGTTGGCGGTAACTCTGGCGGAGCGCATGAAGGACCTTCACCAGGCTTTAGAGTGCGTTCGGATCATCCTGACAGCAGGATCTGGAAGCAGAAAGCAGGATCGGCAACCCGGGTAGAGCGTTCCCGGACGTGTCTGCGGCTTGTTGAAATGACGGCATCGGTGGGAACTCAAGTACAGAGACACCATCTTTTGGTTCCTAAACGCGTTGAGACGTTTAGTCTTAAAGGAATGAGCATATAGTAGCATTCTCTGGTATATGACGCGTCAAAACGCGTCGAAAGGCGCGAACAGATGCGAAATAAGGAAAATGTTGATAGATCACGGGACCTGTGCATCAGGCGGACCGTTGCCCCGATCAGGCATCATCCTGCTCGATCAGACATCATCCTGCTTCCTGCGTGCTGTCAGGACGATCCGAACGGACTCTTAGATAAGTCGTCGGTCCACCCTCTCCCGTATGGTGGGGGACGTGACTTCGTGACAAACTTTTACGGTGAACATTGTGACGCTAATAACTCGTGTGACAGTCGCCCAAATTTCTTGATATTGCATAAATGGCTTCCTTTTGAAGAGTAGAAGAGATTGTAAGTTATGGAGCAGATTTACTCCCCATTGACTTTCGTGATTTTGACCACAAATTTGGCCATCCTAAAGGCGAAATTGATCCGAAATGGCTCTGCCGGGGGCAATTTGATGGCCCATCAATACCCAATATGCCCCCAAAGAGTAGTGATTTGAGTATTGGGTCCAAAACAAACTTATAAGTCTCAAAAGCTCTCCCAAGTTCTACCTCAACGGTACTTCCCCCCTTGAAAACCTGTTTCTCCGGCAAAAATTTGGCCATTTCCCATCAAAAAGTTCCCACGGTCCAAAATTTTGGAAAACACCCACTCTTGGGTATTTCGAGTTGATCTGGCCAGGTTTCAGGTCAAAATTCCAAAAATTCCGGTCTGACATGAAGTCACGTCCCCCACCATACATACAATCCCCTCGTTAATCCTCTCCGCTCTCTTTTATTCTTCTGTATTCTTGATCCTTGATTCATACCCACCCTATGTCTCCCTCTTCCCCTTCCTTCCCGTTCCATCTCAAATATTTGATACTGTTACTCCTCAAACTTTCATTCCCTTGCGCGATACTTAACCTTCTTTTCCTCTCTCGTTATAGTCTATATTACCGTTTCCAAACTACCTACTATATGAAATCCCCGCCGACCCTTACCGTACTGCTGCATAGCTCTTCCGTAGCCAGGTACAGCATATATTAGAACTTCAAATCAAATCAAATCAAACCAGACAAAAACAAGACTTTATATACGTTTGAACGACTATCTTCAAAGGAGTATATAAAGTCTTGTTACGAGACTAGATGGGGTGTACCTTAGATACAGTAGTTGAGAAGATCTACGTGGATGTAGCTATAGTAATGATGGGATCAAAATATTGTGATTTGTTCTTCTACAGCCAGCAATGGCGAGATTCCCAAATTTTAGCCTGACGTAGGATTTTTTCCGCGGAAATCTGAATCGGCCAGATTGTAGCCCTCAAACCCCTAATGCATCTAGGGCTTTAAATGGTGGAAAAATATACAGGGAATGTGTCGCCAGAAGGCTCACAAAACAGCAATTAGCCTGTTTGCGATGCAGCCATTGAATGGCTAATGGCTACGCAAGTGCCCGAATTCCGGCGTATTGACGAAAGCTACGCCCGGTCTGAGCATCCAATTTTCATTCCAAATAGCTCTTCTTGACTTCGACATAAAAGTTTAGCCCATCAAACTTTCGTAATACGGAAATTGGTAGCCATTCAATAGGGGAGCTCAATTCTTAGCTCGTCGGCTCGTCTCGTCCCAGAAATTATTTAATTGCATGATGAGCTGATGAGCTGCTGATCCCACTCCGCATTTCTCTCCACTTCCCATCAAATTTTGATCCCCTCATCAAAAAATCGATATTTTACGGACGAGACGAGCTGACGAGCTAAGAATTGAGCGCCCCTAATGGCTCCAATGGCTCTTCGCAAACCCTCTATTTTGGCTGATTTTCGCCATTTTTAGCCATTTTTGCTCTTTTGCGGCCCTTCTAAGTTAGCAAGCCAACGCCTGTATATTTTTGCACGATTCAAACTAGCAGATGGATTAGGGGTTCAGGGACTACAATCAGGCTGATTCGGATTTTCGCAGAAAAAATCCTACGTCAGGCTAAATTTCCGGGATTCGCCATTGCTGGCTATATAGGGACAAATCACAACATTTTCATCCCATCATCATGGTAGCTACATCCGCATAGATATTTGCAACTATGTAGGACTTTGCTTCATGCAGAAATATGTGCTCAACGTTGAGAAAAGCTTGAAAAACCATGGCGCCATCACTTTCCGAGACCACGAGTACCACACATTCGTTGGATTCTTCTGACGATGTCCAAGTTCTTCAAAAAACGATCTCAACCAAGCTAAATGTTGGCCAGCATTGGCAAGTCCAATGTATTCACTCTCAGTGGATCATAGGGCAACCATTGATTGCCGGCGGCTTGACCAGCCAATTGCTCCAGAGTTTACAATGAAAACATAACCAGCCTGTGTCCGATTCAGCCATCTTTCTGGTTTGCATCCGCCCCCCAAATCGCAGTTTACCGATTCGCTGCGCTCATTCCGATGTATACTGCGCTGCCTTGGTGAATGAGCAACTCGTTGGTTTCGCTGCCGCCGATCGTTGACCGGATGGGGTAGGTTAGCGGAACGACGACGCCTTTGACCGCCCGAGAAATATTTTGTTGTGAGGAAGAAAGGATGGAAGGAGCGGAAACTTACTGTCTCCAAACAAACGTAACAGGTGAATAACTTATATCCGTAGTATCTCACGAACAACTGCAACCAATAAAGGCAGTCTTTCAAGCCCATTGTAGTCCAGATCCTCTCCGGGCGCCTTTGCCTATACGACACTATCTACAGTTGCAAATGTCCCTACCATAAAAGGAAATTCAAATCAAACCCCGACCTTTTGCCCAATCACACATACTTTGAAGCAGATTGCTGGTGATAGAAAGAATGAGGAGACATCTAGGACCTACCCTGAACTTTCAATCTTTTGATTTCTCCCAGTAACGAGTGAGTTATGGCTCCAGCTATCTGAATACAATCTGAGGCAAACACGGCGGAAACAGCCGCAGTAAAATTTGCTCAAGCGATGTAGTACCATATATTTGGCCAGACTATCGTCCTATGGTGCGCATCGCTTAAACACCACCAAATAGGTCCCATCATTGATGCGATCAATGATGTCTCAAATCGCCGGAGAGAAATTAATCAAAATATATATTGTCTTTCAGCGTTGGGTGGAGGTCAGGGCCACGTTGTCAAGCTTTTTCAGCCTTCAAGTATGTAGCAGACACACTATAGGCTACTAGAAGGACCTTCAAAAATATTGTTCTTGCTTGACATGACCTAAATAGGGAGTGTTCCGTAAGTACACGTGACTGATTGATTGATTGCATCACTGATGTCTCAAATCCGCCTCAAGAAAAATATATTTATTGTGAGTTTTGGATGGAATATCCCTCTAGGGAGTTTACTCTACTACAATGGCGGCAAAATCTGATGTCACCCCCCAAAAAGGAAATTCTCATCAATTCTACTCGGTTTCTTTTCTGTGCCCTGTTTTCTGTGGTCGGACCTTTCACAGTGCATTCCAGACATAGATTTGAAACACATGCACCCCTTTTCCATCTTAGGATACCTCGAAAATTGACACTTTTTGGGCAAGACTTCGCAACCATCTTTGGCCCAGTTCTCCTCAATGAATGGACCTATCTTTCTCAATCTTGCCTCCACAGGCAGTGGATTTGCCGTTCCAATGGATCTGTGCCCTTGTCGCTACCAGACGGCGATGGCAAGGGCAGATTAGGGGGCGGATTGATAAGAATTTCCTTTTTTGGGGGGTGACATCAGATTTTGCTGCCATTGTACCTAATCGGAGTGGTTTGGCCAGAGGATCAGTCGTGGGAAGCTTCTGATCAGATGCTATAAATTTCGTTCTTGTTTGGTGGTGTTTAAGCGATGCGCACCATACATCCTCTGTTCGACCGAAGAGGGCGAGATTGATTTGAATTTCCTTTTACAGCCGTTTTGGAAACAATATACGGGTTTTGATCAAGTGGTGCTCATTCGTTTGTGCTTACCTTTGTTTTGCTTCCCGTCACCATTGCTCCACTTCAGCCGAATCTGATTTTCGCTTCCGCCACCCAAAGAACACCAGGAAAAAAGTTTCTAGCGATGGACGACGACCTCGAATTCCTCTATGTCGAGGAGCCGCCACTTGAACGGGACGACACATATGACCACCTCGGAAATGAGGCAGACTACCCAGACCTTCCAGAAGACGATGCTTTAACAGTTCCCGAGGCCGATCTACAGCAGACATACACAAAATCTTCGCAACAATTTACAGCCTGGAGGCCTACTCATCAAGGTGTTAGCAGTGCTCGAGACTCTAAAAGAGCAGAGGATTGATCTCCCTATATTCTTGGACGCAGTTACTTGGGGGGATCAGGACTGTGTCTCTAATCCAACTGTGCAATATGCTCGCTCGTCGCTGATGAACAGTGAGGAGCTTCCAAAGATGTTGGAAAGATGGTACCATCCTCCCCGCCGTTCTGGGGGGCGCCGACCTGCAGGTGCTCGCAAGATATTGCTTGACTTTGCATTCAATTGCATCTCCGATACAGTGGACACAGAAATGAAAATTGCTGCACCACTTTTTCTCTCGCCGCCGGAAGATCTTTCGGAAAAGCATCTCACAGATCTGGATTCCGGAGTCTTGAAAGACGAGGTGCAGAGGTCTGCACCGATTCTCTGGCACCTCTTGCATCGAGCGGCATATACTCCCGAGCAGGAAGCAAGGAACAAGCACAAAAATCCCGATATGGTATGATTTCAATGAAAACTAACTGCTGCTGCACTTACTTATGTTTACCTAAACTGTTCTGCAGATGGTTCCACAGGCTCAATACTCTAGGTCAAATCGGCGTGGTCGCATCGCAAAATTATGGTCCATTTACTTGAAAGCATGCGGCCTTTCTGCTCGTGCTTTTGACGCACTCCATGCGTTGGGAATTCTAATGAGCCATAAATGGACAGCCGAGGCACTCGGGACTCTTTCGAGTAGGGCCATGAAGCTCGTCCAAGCACTCATACACATTTTTCCATTCGCCATCTCTCATGACAACATGAACATTGCGCGCCGTGTTTTCTCTCAACGGCTGGACAATCAAAGCAACTTCATCAATGGGTGTGCATACACCGTCTGGATCCTTTCCCAACGTGCAGCGCTCCCAGCAGATGCTAGCCAGGTGCTACAATCCTTCCGAGCAGAGAACTGCTTACAGGTCTTTGACTTCGCAGAGGTGCTCTATGGGAGCGAAGAAGCAGACGATCATATGGAAGAGTTCACTGTGGACTTCGTGTTGCACCTTCTGCTCGACACCCCTGATTTTGCTGATTACCCCCATCGTTCCGACCCTTCCTTCAATCACCCTCCTCCTGTTCATCAGCTACCAGGCGGATCGGAGAACATCATTGAGTTGACAGGGACTCAACGTATCATTGCTTGGATGGGTGATCAGCTTACTGTCGAACGGCTGCGGGGTCTGTGGAAATACCGACATGAAGATCACAATTCTTTTGATCGCATGGATTACATGATCCCTGTCTTTGGCTGGTTCCATCTTGTCATGGCTTTTGCAAACTCGATCCACAAGCAGTACTTGGGCACCTCAGCGGTAATCGGTAGCCTGCGACAGGCTTTTGATGTGCTGAAGCGGAAAGGGTTAATAACTCAGTCAACCAAAGGTCCGTTTTGGCATAATCTCAGCGAGGCACATCTCCGGGCATGCTGGCTGGATCTTGGAAACATCGACAATCTGGCAGCCCTGAAATCGAAATCTCCCGCTGAACTTCGCCAGATGGCAGCTCGACTCATCCGGAAATATGCCTCTCGAGAAGCTCTCAACCGGATGGAGGAGATGGGAATTGCGGAGCGAGATGGTATTTATCAGCAGTGGACTATGTTCAACATGGATATTATCCCCTATTTGCTCTTGCGCAAAGCTATCAAGGCTGGGGATATTGGACTGATTGAAGATCTTCTTCCGATTTTACTGTTCAGATTTGCAGGCTCCGGGTTTCCTAAATATACGATTGAAATCCTCGAATTATTGCAAGGACACCGAAAGAAATGGCCTCCTGATGTTCGGTATGAGTTACTATATTCTCTTTGATGCAGTTCTACTTCTGATAAATTCGAATAGGGATTACATTAAGAGGTTTTGCTGGTTGATGACCCGCACAGGAAAATCAAACAGCTGGCTTCCTTACGATCTCGCGCAAGAAGAGAATATCTGTGATATCAAGGTTTCTTTCTTCAATGTGATTGTCTATAAATTCGAATCTCATCCATCTCAGGTCAATTATCGATCACAGGGACGGGTGCAACCATGGAGCATATGGGAAAAATTTCCCCGGCAATACCTTCCCTTCGAAAAATTCAGCGGCACATGGAGAAGCAATTTGGAACAAATGCCCGTGGGGCACGCCACGGAGTCCCTGACAAGGAAAAGGATGTTGCAATGCTCACTAAGCATTACATGGCTTCGAAACTTCATACCTTTATTCCGGGACGAGAACTCAAAACAGCACGCTCAGCAGATTTTGTCACAGAAGGTGCCGAAAATCTTGAAAAGTTGAATACCATAGATGAGTGGTTTAAACGTCGGACACACGCGCGGGCAACCGGGGAGGACTGGTCAGAGGAGATGCAAGATATTTTACTTCAACCCATGTTGTAAATGATTTTATAATTCAGGCTCAAATACAAAGACTCTAAAGTTTGGAGCAATAAAAGTTGCTCTCAGCTGACAGTTAACGTTATCAGGTAATAAATTGATTCAGATGAATATATCATATCTTTTGAAGAAACACTAGCTTGAGGTATTACAGCGAATACGACAGCCCGAGCATCGAGTAGGGAAGGGAGGAGTTGTTTGAAGTGAGATGTCATGCTTTTGGCGGGTAAAGCTGACAGCGTGACATGAGCGCCTAGTGTCCGCGGTCAAACTGCACCAGACGTTATAGAGCACCCACCCGCGATCAAATTCTCAATCATTCTGCCTCGCCGACATCTCTACATCTCAACATTTCCCTTCTAGGGTGAATCCGCGAGCGCAGCGAGCGGTGCGGGTGGTGCTCTATAACGTTTGGGAACGAGACTAATATTTTGCCCCCCCTCTAAGCGACAAGCATTGTCACAACTGACACAAGTGGCAAGTCCTCCTACGTGTTGCCTCGGATCGACTTCCGCAGCACCTTCCGCACAATCGACATAGATTGCGAACAGTGGCAGTTTTGTCGCCTCACTCTCGAGGCCTTGAAACGAAGCAAAGACGCCCCTCCGTTTGCCCAGCCTGTGGATCCGGTTGCCCTCTCTATTCCTCATTACCCTATAATCATCAGCAACCCTATGGACTTGGCGTCCATTGAACAGAAGTTAAACTCCTCAAAACCCTCAGCAATGCGCGGGAGTCCAGAGTCCAGCCCTTATACCAGCATCGGCGACTGTATCGCTGACATGCGTTTGATTACTCAAAATTATCTTCTTTTCAATGGACCCACACATGCCATCAGCAAAATGGCGCTGCGATTGGAGGTACTCCTCAACAAAGAAAATCACTGCCCGCGAGGTACACCGTTTGTTTTCCGGAATTAATCTGTCTTATCATCTGCATGATAGCAGAGGTCAGTCGCGCCTTCTACCTCTTCGCGAATGGATTATGCAAGTAACGTCTGTGAGACGGGGGACCAACTCGCATTTTGTCGAAAATTGATTCCGATGCTGCATGATCGACAATTAAGACTCATTGCTGACCCGTTTTACGAGCCCGTTGGCACGCCGGCATTTTTCTCGAAATCATTGCGCGCTATAATCTACACACATGTACAGACCATGTTCGTCTCAATATTCCCAGCTACCTAACAATTGTGAAACTTCCCATGGATCTTGGAACCATGCGCGCTAAAATCGACGATGAAAAATATGAGACCGCGGATGATTTTTTGAACGACTTCAAGCTTATGATGCGGAACTGTTTTGCATTCAATGCCCCAGGCACTCCTACAAATGCGGCTGGGTTAGGGCTGCAGAATGTCTTGGAGGTACTTTGGCAGGGCCTACCACCCAGTCCTGCACCAGGTGCTAACAACTTCTATACCATTGCCCGTTGTAAATTTCCACTCAGAACGGCACGAAGGATGAAGTACGCGAGTTTTTACGTTCGAAGAGAAAAAGAATATCAGCGAAGCCGTGAGCCTTCTTCAGGGGGACCAGCTCCAGCGGGCGATAGAAATGTTGCAAAAGGGCGTGCCTCAAGACGTTAGTCAATCGAGACCGCAAAAAGTAACTTGGGTGAGCTTACTTGTACTTTGATGGACGGTTCCGCCGGCTGGGGTTACTTTACTTAACTTGACTTGACTTTACTTAACTTAACTTTACTTGACTTTTCCCACGCTTGGCGAAACTAACTTGTACTTGTACGGTTATAATGTGATGCAATTTGAGACATCTGAGACCATTTCGGACGCATCTTTCAGTCATTTATAGGCAGTACTTGGTCTTCCAGGTGCTCAGTTCTCCTTGTAAGTCATATTTTAGAACCATGATATCCTTGTCGCGTTGTTCGCAGCTGATTTCAATTGTCCGAAGCGATAGATGCCTCTGTGAGTCTACCCAGCCACAAACAGGAGTCAAATAGGTTATGAGAAGGACCCAGGACAATGTGATCAACCACCCAGTTCGCGATTACGCTGGCATGAATAATTTCCGAATTAGGCAATCTGCGTAGTTGTTTGCGGTCGCTCAGAATGCAGATTATTTCATGGGAGGAGCGCAGCTCAACGTATATATTGACCTACTGCACACACCAGTAGGTACAGGTGGTAAGTTGGTGCTTCCCTTGGCCGCAACTTAGTTAAAACTTACCATCAGGTGTAATACCGCTCAACTACTAAGTATCCATTGTGTCACTAAAATCAGTTTTGAGGGACTCAAACTTACTCAATATCGCAGTAATACAGGTAACTTCATTTTACTTCACTCTACTGCACTTTACTTTACTTGACTTAGCTATACTTAACTTTACTTGACCGGCCAAGTACATCAGCAAAAGTAACTTATGCCATCATTTACCGCCAAGTTCCATCAATTACCGCCAAGTAACCCAGTTAATCGCCCGTTACCGCAACTGAAATGGATTTTGAGGCATATGATTAGTGATTTGAGCATATTTAGTGTATTCTGACTCCTACTGCATGATATCTGCGTGTTATGGTTGAGTGTTTGATTGCTCAATGCTTGCTCAAATCGCTTGTACTTCCTTACTGAGACCTCCCTGTACTTTGATGATACTTTCCACAAACCAATCCTTCTTCAATGCACATCAGAGTCTACAAATTGCGGCTTGAGGTTAATATTCTGGGTTATGCGCTCCAAGACAAGATAATCATCTCTTCACGGTATTCTAGGCCATGTTTGACTACATACTGATTCAACTCGCACGATTCTCCAGTGCAATCTTGAACTTAGCAAGCTGAATACGGATACCAAATATTTCTCTGCAACTCACAATGCGGAATAAAGGACCTACGGCTTCGATGTCAGCGATAAACCGTGCTATTCATTTCCGTTTCACCGCCTACTTTACACGAAGTTGACCCCCCATCTTGCTACCAAAGCTCTTCTGGAATCGACAGGTATTCAAGCTAGCTCAAGTCGAAAAGGAAGTCAGTTAGCTACCTGTTACTTACTAAGCTACTGGGGGATTTTGGACATTGATTTCGCTGCTGAACACCATTCTCTCTCGCTATCAGC
The DNA here is from genome assembly GCA_037176885.1 of Favolaschia claudopus. Classification (NCBI taxonomy): domain Eukaryota; kingdom Fungi; phylum Basidiomycota; class Agaricomycetes; order Agaricales; family Mycenaceae; genus Favolaschia; species Favolaschia claudopus. The sequence continues at coordinate 404,893 of JAWWNJ010000160.1, read as the reverse complement.
AATACTCAATCCGAGCGAAGAGCCCACAGTGAGTAGTGTACTTATGGTTTACTTCAGGTACCGCACTTTACTTGACTTTCATTCTCTTCTCATCGCTTGGTGTAGATACTTTGATTTACTGTACTTCCGCTTTACTGTACATGTACTTCCGCTTTACTGTACTCAACTGTAATTTACTTTACCCAGTAAGTACCTTTCCGTAGTACTCCCGGTCTCAAGGGTTACTGTAGTACTCCACTGTACCGTTCTGTTCTTCTTGCGGCTTGAGCCGAACAGCTCGGTGGAGGGGCCGAATCTCGGTCGACTGACCGGCAGACATGAGGCATGTGTCAGAGCCTCGGAATTGATCTGCGGAAGTCGCAACACGGCCGGCATGTTGAAATCGGAGTTCGTCCTTTGGTATCAACTTAGCTTGGCGCACAGGGAAGAAGGCAGCTCACTTTGGGTGACTCTAAAGTTCCCACCGCATTGCCTAGATAAACGCTTCGTTGGATCCTCGGTGTGTCTAACGTAGGAGTACTCGACTTCTACATCTCTAAGTTCGATCTGAGTGGCGCCGTCGCGATGTTTACCTTCGCTTTCTTTGCTTCCCTTCATTTACTTTACTTTACTTTACTGTACTCTGAACTCACTTTACCTTGCTGTGGTTTGCTGTATTTCGCTGTAACTGTAGTACTGTACTTTTACTTCACCGTTACCTTGCTTTACTTTCTTTTTCTTTAACTTATCACATTTTATTTCGGACCCTCGCTTGACCTCAGTGACGGACTTACTCAATATGGAATGGGGTTTAACTTGTTGCGTAGCAAACCAGTGTCAGCTAGGGCTGATTTCCTTGGTTACTCGTACTTACCTGAGCGACCTCAAATTCTCTTCGCTATGCGCCGAATTGAGCTTGACATGCTTTCCTTCATTTTACTTGCACTGCACTTTGCTAGTAATTGTCCTCATCTACTTCTAATTTACTTGTTCCTCACCATATAGTCTCAATTATCGGATTCCATAGATTTGGTTGAGTTTCGGGATATTACCTTCGAATGATACAAGCCTTGTTCTACTTCAACGTAAAACCAATACTTATAAGCAGTAATCTCACCTCGAAATCTTTTCTGGTACGCAGTTGAGGATAATTAAATTACGCAGGTCGCTGGAAGTGCTGCAGACCTCACTCGCTGCCTGGTTGATCAAGTTTTCGTGTGGTGTACATGTTCAAGCAATTGAATTTGGAAGCAAGATCAAGTCTTCGGAGAACTGAGGTCAGAACGTTGTCAGCCTATCGGGTCCTAGTACAATGCAGGTAAATGCCGGTCGCCTGAATTCGGTGCCAAAAGAATATTGATCAACAAAATGACAATAAGTTCAATAGCATCTTACTAGCCCGAGTGTGAACGCCAAAACTTTGTGCTTATGAGTTTCACCGGAGGGAACCTTCACCGCTTACATCGATGGCCCCGAGATACGTTAGATTGAACGGAAAGGAAATCTCTGAAAGTACCTCGTCCGATTGAGGACGATTCCATCGAGGTACTACTAGCCGGATCGACGTTATATGTCGGAATCCGTCATTGCCGAAGGCGAAATATAACTGTAGAAAGACCTTTCCGCACAGAAGAAATCAAAATGTTGTATTCCCCGTGAGGAATTATCTAAGAGGCCCGCTCAGACTGGAAACTCGGACGTAGTAAACTTGTATTGCAAGAAATCCAAAGCGGAGGAGTGGGGTGTTTTGTGTTTAGAGGATCCCAAACCCCTCCCACGATGAATCTTCTGACTCGGAGTCTCGCGGCTAGATCGTCAGAGATTACATTAGTGAAATCAAGACGACATATCTGGCCGAATACACGCCCTGTCAGATGATTCATATAGTTGAAGTCGAGTTCTCGCATGCGGGGGACGCGATGCGGGTTATTGATCAGGGAGTTCCAAAATTCGAGCGCAGAAGAGCCACGCTTGGGCGTGGTACACATAACTGTACTTGATTCTAACCCTAGGAAAGTGTAGGAAGAAATGTACCTTCAACGACCGCTCTTCCCCCTCATCAAACACAAGGAGGAACCGAACCTGGATCTTGTATAAATTCGAATGCAATGTGAGCGAGTTCACGAAGCAACAAAGAATTAACCTTGGGTCGGAAGATATGTCCTCACCGTTTTTGCACTAGGCATAGTGTGACGAAATCCCAACTCGATAACGGGAAGAGGGTGCGATAAGGAGGATAGTACCTAACCTCCTCAACAATCCACAAGGGGCAGGTTGTAGTGGTATGTGTTGTTGTGGGTATAACTGAGTATGGTCATTATCATCGAGGTTAAGATCGCGAGAATGGGTGATCGGACATCTTGACGAAACGAGGACGGGGAACAAAAGCATAGTGAGATCAAGATTCTGCGTCACTGGGGGGTAGGCGTTGATGGGGTATTGATTCCCCTCGGGCGAGTAAGGGAAGAAGAATCTCCAGAGATCAGGAATTTTGAGTGGAATAAGGCCGTACGGCGCGAAGGAGCGCGAAAAACAAAAGACAACCTCTTCGCGTTTACTCGTTCAAAAATTGTTTCTATGTTCGCTTTCGCGCGACAGTATCCAGTGAAGTCCAAAGTTGGTGACTCATAGCAGCCTGACCTTACGGAATCTCACACATAGAAACAATTTTTGAACGAGTAAACGCGAAGAGGTTGTCTGGTTGTTCTGAAAAGGCATACGCCAGCCGAGAGGAGAGATCGACGCGCGGGTGGTCGCAATGGAAGAAGGGGGAGGAGGATGGAGAACGAAGCAAGAGGTGTGAAGGCCGAGGAACAAACTCTCGGGCTCCTTCCTGGGAAATGTCTTGAGCCTACTGTAAAAGACTCCAGTATTAGAGACTTTGCGGTAGCCACCGGTGGCTATCGGCGGCTCTTCGTGTGCAATAGCTTTTTGAGCCTCCCGCTCGAGGTAGCCACCCTGGCATCCCCTGAATAGGTCGTGCAAATGGTGGCTAGTCCACCCAAAGGCTGTCATCCGGTCTTGAGAAAAATGAGCCACCGATAGCCACCAGTGGCTACCGCAAAGCAACCGCAAAGCCTCTCTTTAAGTTTCTTGGAGCTGTCCAGTTTCTTTTTTTTTTCGACGAACTCAATTGCGCGGTCTGGCTAAAAATAGACAGTTCAACATCTCAGCCTCAGGAAAAATCAAAACTGCGCCATAGACCGCCATAGACACCCAGAGTGCGTTATAGACGTTATAGTCGTCAAAGTAGAAGACCCTTTCTAATAGATCAATACCTGGGTTTAAACTGTCAAGAGCGGTTATAAATTTTTGAGAAATCCGAATGGTTCGAGTCAACTTTCGCAGTTGGTTCATAAGTTCTCGGTGTGTGGCTGTGCAAAGCACCCTTCTCAGATTATACATACCTTCGACTAACGATCATAACGAAGGCCCACTTGGTAGCGCTCGTGTTCATGTCCGTTACCACCTCAATAGCAATCCCGCCAGCTTCTCCTCTCTGGAACGCTACCGCCGTAACAACACGGAGGCTTGTGCAATCAAGTACATCACCGCTGAAGATCTCCTCCATGTGATGCGAGAGGTGCGCAAGGAGGACGCGAATGGAGAAAGTGCTGCGTTCCGTAAAGCGGTGGTTGACGAGTTGGAACGCAAGGCGCGGGTTCACAGGGAGAAGGTCAGGGTTGCAGCGGAGAAGAAAGAAGCAAAAGAAGCCAATTTCCGAGTCATTGGTGTTGAACATGACCGCGCCAAAATCCGGGCAATGACCGTCCCGCACCTCAAAGCTCAATACGACGTGTATGAACACATCGTCAAGGACGCCATAATTCAGAAGACAACGCTCGTGTCGATCCCCCACCGCCAAGACAAGCTGGACGCAGTTTTGGCGGCATTGGACCGATACGAGGCGTATGTTTCTACTCTCAAATTCTCCAATGCTCATTTACAGCGGTTTGCAAAATTGATGACAGTCGGCCGAAATAAATATATGTAAACAGTTTTTTGATCGCTGTGGTTTTTAGCGGTATTTCCGCATTTCTGAACGGTTCTGCAAGGTCCTTGAGGTGACAGAATGAATTCTTATACTCTAATGTCTAACTCTATCTACTTGAATGGCCCTGAACGGCTCAGTGGAAGCCTCAAAGTGGCTTACTGGCCCATCAAACCACAGTTCAGAGCAATATTTGAGGCCAAAGCTGGTTTCTAACACCGCTCAGGCTTCTCTGAATCGTTTTTAGAGATTCTTGAGGCTATAGAGATAAACAATCCTCGGCTACTCCAACTTCCAGCTGCCACAAACTCCGTGAAACATCATTGGCCGCGGAATGTGTTGGTCGTCGTCAAGCGCCGCAGATAGGTACGAGCCACGTCGGGGTCACAGCCAGTAACGATTGGAAGCAATATGTGTCGAGGTCTGGGTCGTCCTCGAATGTGTCGACAAAGAAGAAGTAGCCGGAGATTTTATATTGATTGTGTTCCCATTCGCTGTCGGATTTGATCTTCCCCGCGTGAGTTATCCGCGAAAGTAGAGCCGCAAACCGCAGAGACCGAGACCATGGCGGCGGCGATGTCGGAAACGGCTGGATTGAAGGTGAAGTGGGTGGCGAAACACGAATATTTCGGACAAGATGGCAACGTGGAAAGTACGTGGAAACCAAGGGTCGGCTGCTGCGGCTGCTGTTGTCGACGAACATCACTTGGGGTACAGAGCGCCTACTGGAGTGGATGAGCATTGAGGAGGTGGGAGGGGTTGGCTTCGTCGGGTCGCGTTCGAAGAGTCGGAGTCGGCGATGGTGGAAACGAGTAAGACGTTGGTAAGACGTGGCAAAATTTGGCTCTGTTGCATGATGCGAGTCAGCCATGCCGCTCGGCCAACATTCGGCAGGCTCGGCTGCCACATAGGTGGCGAAGAAACCCCGTCGAAGAGCGATGTTGAACTCGATATGGGGGGGTTTGGGTCGAAAGGTTTGAATCATTTCTTGTCGAGAATGGCATCCTGGCTCAGATATAGCCTGTTTTCGGCTTCTACTAGTACTGAACAATTTCGGGTAGTTCAAGTTGATAGAATTGAGTATCAGAGTATAGAAATAATTTCTATAGCCTCAAGAATCTCTAAAAACGATTCAGAGAAGCCTGAGCGGTGTTAGAAACCAGCTTTGGCCTCAAATATTGCTCTGAACTGTGGTTTGATGGGCCAGTAAGCCACTTTGAGGCTTCCACTGAGCCGTTCAGGGCCATTCAAGTAGATAGAGTTAGACATTAGAGTATAAGAATTCATTCTGTCACCTCAAGGACCTTGCAGAACCGTTCAGAAATGCGGAAATACCGCTAAAAACCACAGCGATCAAAAGACTGTTTACATATATTTATTTCGGCCGACTGTCATCAATTTTGCAAACCGCTGTAAATTTCTCAGGAGCCCTTCCACCGCTGCACCAACCGTTTCTGTCGATGCTGACATGCAAGTTAATCCACCCGTTGGTGCTGGTTCGACGGAAAATGATGTTGAGATGGGTGAAATTGGGAAGGATGGGTTGGGGGAGGAAGAGGATGACGAGGAGTTGTACCACTGATTATTCTATTGCTATTTGTGCACTTTCAAGTTTTCTTACGAGTATCTTTTGCTGCATTTTTCGGGCTCGACGCTGCAAATTCACGAGTTGTGCATCAGGAAAAGATCAGAAAAGGTTATAAATTAGTTCTGTGGCTAGCTATCACATATCCAACATATGTTATACGCCAAAACTAAGAGAGAGGGGGTGTTTTTGAGGGAGGACGAAGGTGGAACCGGTCTGATTCTCGGTTTGGCTGGGAGTAAACAAGAACAAACAGCACGCTGATGGCTCAGGCTATGCCGGTTCCCACGAGTAAAGCGCAGCCACGCAACAGCCACGTGAAGAAGCGGTTGGTCACGGGTATAGTAGGGACACCAAATTCTGTGAGCGTGTGACACTTGTGACACAGTTGTCCTAATTTGGTGAAGGAGGAGAAAATTGCTTCGCAAACCCCCAACAACGCGAGATCCTGCTAATCCTTTGCATAAATCTGTTCATATGTATACCAATTTACCAAATCCATGTCTATGAACTACACTAACTCGGCAAAAAAAAATGTCCGATTGATTTCTGGCCTGTATTTCGATGATTACTGCCCACTTTGACTTCAAACAACTTGTAGTTGTGTTCATAGGATCCAGATGCCTTATTCTTTGGGTTTGGTTTTGGGCAAATTTTTGATACACCATCACGCCGAGCGCAAACATGGAAATTTTGATATCGGCCGACTTTACAAGTCATTTTGGTGCGGGGAGCTGATCTGCTCATGTTATAGCCTGAGGTCCAGCGAGCTATGCGCCAATTTAAACTGTGGAAAAATATACAGGCAAACAGGCGCTATAGCCCTCGCAAAGTGACCATTTTCGACCGAGTTGACCGGAATTTGCCGAAATATGCCCAAAATGGCAGTTTTGTCGAGCCTATAGCGCTTCAACGGCTGAATATTTTCATAAGGTTTGACTTGTGAAAGTACTTGTACTTGGGTCTTCTTTCATCCTGCACACTCAGATATTGTCAGAAAAAATCCCTACTCAAATTGAAAATCTGGCTATTTGGGAATTCTGCTCATTTGATGGCGGATCAAGGGATTGCACGGCGGCGAGGTAAGTAAGGGCCTGATCGGGTGCCTCCGATTCTGCCTCCGAATTCAATCAGAATCCCGTTGGGGATCAGAATTTGGTCACTCTCTGTCACGCATCTCTCGTCTCGCTTCCTCTCACGTTCCTCCGCGTTGTATACGTCCAAATGTCTGGAACCAAGGTCCATTGGACCAAGGGGGAGGTCCTCGGTATGCTCGACATGTTGCTTGAACTCAAGAGCGACTATCAAAGCGGCAATGGATGGAAGCCGACTGTCTGGCCAAAGGTCATCGACGCCGTTGCAGAGGCGAAGCCGGATGTGGAAGTGAAGAAGGATCAGAAGAAATGCAAGGCAAAACTGGACTATGTGAGCTTCTCTCTGATCAAAATAGTCTCCAGAGCGTCTCAAACACTGTGCTAGTTGAAGGAAATTTTCGACAACTACCTGTTCGTCGAAAAGTTCAGTGGAACAGGCTGGGACAACGAAGAGAAACATGCAATCAACACCGAGGAATATGTGAAAGAGTTTGTCAAAGTGGGTGCTCTTTTGTCTCTTTCTTTGCTCTGTGACGATGGTGATGTCTTGGCGGCTAGGAACACGGCTCACAATACGCGCGATGCTTCAAATCTCCTTGCCCTTTCTATGACAAGCTTGACGAACTCTACGACGGCCTCAAGAACCGCGCCACAGGCGAAAATGTTATCTCCTTTGGTACGAAGAAACGCAAATCTAAGAAGACGGTGAAGGCGGCAGCGACAACCCCACCAACTCCGGCTACAGATAAAGAAAATGATGCTCGTGCTGGCCCCTCCAACGACCCCGCTGCCGATAAACCCGCTGCCCCTCCTGCTGAACCCAACACTCGCACCCCAATGGCCAACCTCAACAGCCCTTCCAAGCGCAACGAACCTGACGACGGTCCTCGCGGAGATAAAGACGCAGATGGAGGTGGATATGATGATGAACTCCTCCCGGTGCGTCCTTTTCCCTATACGCCCAACCTGTTCCTAATGTACTGCAGTCCCCTCCGAGCCGCAGACAGTCCAATAGCAAGCGCACACGCGCTGACAGCGACGATGACGACGATGACGACGCCGACAGCAACAACGGCCGTAAACGCAGAAAGTCTGGCTCCAGCAGCACCTCCACCACCACCGCACGTCGCAATGCACAGGCCGGCAGCCAGCTTGCAGACTCGATGAAAGACCTCGCAGCTGCCGTCGCAAAACCACTCGTCACCTCCGCCGACACTTCTTATGTCAACGAAGTCGTCACCATTCTCAAGGACGATTCTTTGCTTCCCCCGGACCCGAATGGTCGACTCTATGAACGTGTGCTTCGTGCGCTCAGCAAGGATCCCGCTTTTGCACGCGGCTTTATCACCGAAGATCGTCCGGAACGTCGCAGAGGAATCATTGCTGGAATTTTGGAAGAGGCAGGAATTGTGGTGCCAGATGATTACTAGATGCGTTGATTCCTCCTTCTATTTCTCGTTGCTCACGATAACCCAGACTTTCGCTTCCTTTCTTGTCGATTTGATTCTCAGTCTCCACTCTCGCTGTTTGTTGTTTTTCTGTTCCTGCATCGGTGTCTCCAACTTGCATTGTATCCTCTGTGTCTCAAATAGCATTGTAACCTTACACGCATTCTCGTAGAAACAATTGTAACGATTACCAAAATACAAATGTGTTTATTACTGCAAGTCAGGATGATCAAGTACATAGTCGTTCCACATTGCCTGTGCAATACGATCCCGCCGTGCATCCGCTCTCGTCTTCTCTGCCTGATTAATCGCCAGAACAGGTACATCTTCCTCGTTATGCTCTGCTCCTGCCAAGAATGGATGCCCTTCAACGTCGTACTCCACCATTTCGTCGAGATTGTTTATCGGCTCGTGAATACGCAGGAAATTATGAAGGGCCGCTGCTGCACCGACCATCAAAGCTTGTTGACGATAGCCCATCTCAGGGCGGGAGATGAGGACGCGGAAGCGCCGCTTCAATACACCAAATATGCGCTCAATAACATTGCGAAGCTGGGCGTGGCGAAGGTTGAAGAGTTCCTGTGGTGTCTGCGGTCTTTGGTCATGGTCAGTTCGCGGAGTGATCAGAGAAATACAAGCATACCGCCGATTTCCACGCTTCCATTCCTTGAGATGATACCGGACTCCACGATATGGTGCGAGAAGCATGTCGCAATTGGGGAAGCCTGCGTCGGCAAGATAATAGCAGCCCTCAGGCAGAAGGAAACCGTTACGACGAGCATGGTCGAAAAGAAGTCCATCAGCTGCTGTTCCCCCGTACCCAGCCATGACGTGTACAAAGCGCATCTCAAAATCGCTTGCAGCCAAAGTATTTTGCGTTATTTCGCCATGCCGATCGCGGTTCCGCAAGATGTGTTGCTCCAGTACATAGGCAAGAAAATGAACCCCATCGACCGCTCCACGACAGTATTTGAACCAGGGGTACCATCGAGGATTGTCGCGGATGTGCTGCGGAGTCTCATTGGCTGGTGCATGAAGGTATTTGTCGAGGAAAGCAGAGGTAAAAAGTTCGAGGCCCTTGTTGACGTATTTGCTGATTGTGTCGCCTGAGCGCTGGAATCGTTCCTGCAGCTCCCGTTGGCTACTGCCATGAACCAGCCAGTACACGAATATTGCAAGCTTTTCCGGCGCCCTCACACACCGGCTGTCCGTCAGATCTCCGAGATTCACCAGCTTCGCCCAGAGAAGTGCAAACTCTAGAGCCGACATCCATCCCAAGCTCACGGTGACAACGATCCGGATGTCCATGGAGTACTTCATCCAGCCATTTTTGTCCGGTAAGTATAGACGTATGCATAGGACGTGGTGGAGGTTTCTCAAGGCCAAGTGTTACAGACGAGAAGGATATCACGCAGCAAGGAGAGCAACACGTCGACGATAGAGAGCTGCCAGCTGTGTAGAGTCATCCATTGAGAATATAGACCGAGAAACGCTGTGAAAGGTGCAGTGGAAGAGGAGTGTCACGGAAAGTAACGATGTGACTACTTGTGACTTTGGGATTCCAATCCGATTCGGAGGCAGAATCGGAGGCACCCGATCAGGCCCTAAACCTCCTAACCTCCGTACAGCGGTATGACTTTGCTGGATTCCCACATTGTCGATGATGGCTCGTTGAAACCATTTGTAGTAAACAAACGCAGTGTTGAAATAGCAGGCGTGAAGTCGTGCTATAGCGATGTGGAGTCGAGCCATTGTGACAACGTCGAGTCAGACATTGAGATGAAGGTGAAACAGACATTGAGATGAAGGTGAAAGGCAAGTTCGCCAATCATCTTTCCCTCTCCGGCACCATTTCCCTCCCAAACTCGCCTCACCCCGCTCACTTCGTGGATCATTCGAGCCAACGGGTTTGACCCGTTCATTTCCCAGCTGTCTACGCCTCACGAACACCCCCATGGCGAAACCATTCCTTCGCATCGTGACGCTGGGTACGGACGCGATGATCCACAGCATGCACTGCTGGCTTCCGCGAACCGCCGCCTCCAGATTCCACGCTGTATCGCGGAGTTTGGGCAAAGCGAAGCAGCCGTTGAACCGCTCAGTGACCCAGTTATTGCGGAGGGTCGCATGAGTGGTGATATATCGCTCCCGGGAGGTTTCATCCCCGAGGAGGACTTTTTGTTGGAGAAGGACTGTTTTTAGATTGTCTACGCGACGACCTGGAGGGCGTATGTAACGATATCATTTCCCCTGGATTATCCCGTGACCGTATCTCACTCAAACATACTCCACTCTCCTCCTACCCCTCCATTTTTATTTGCTCATGGATGACTTCATTCCGCATTTGTCTTACCTCGCTGTAGAATATATAAGTCGAGCTGTAGTAGATAGAGTTCTTCGGTGAATCTAAAGCTTACAACAGTCATTTCGGTTCGCTCACTAAGCTTCTCCGTGTGGCGGATCTCGATTCTTTTCGCATCCGTCACAGATTTGGTCTTGTTATTGGAAAACCCGACCATCACACAATATATAAGGGCAAATCAAAAAATCCGGCATAGTACTTTTGTTTAGTTGTGGACTTTGAACAGATTTGTCTGCGGCGGTCAAAGGATTCGGAGAGATTTGAAGGAGGAGATACATTTCTACGGTGATCACTCGAAACCGCCCACCGGAGAATTTAGACACAGCTGGTATGCTCTATCAAGTCTTCAGGCTTTGGAAACTCAGTAGCAACATGTCTTGAGGGTTTGAGCAGGACAAATGAACCAGCAACAATCATAAGGAGGTGATCAATGCAATTATCTTGCAATTATCAAAGTAAAATGCTGATAACTTTTTCATTTCACAAGGGATTCGCTGGAACCAAAGTAGGACTATGTATCATTTTATTGCCTTTGTAGAAGTACTGTCCCGGATTTTTTATTTTAGAGCTTCGGGGCTCACATGACGTTGATTTCACGGAATTTGGCGAAAATTCATGTTTTCTGGCATGCAAACAAAGATCCCTGTACACGTGATGAATTATCGGCATACGCTGAACATGGTGGTCGGCAACCCGCCGCCAATTTCAAACTCCGACAGGTGCACAATCAGTGGTCAGACGGTTTTCCTCATTGTGCAAGCACTTTGAGGGAAAATTTTGGCGGGACAAATGAATGGTGGATGCTCCCTAAAGCAAATGACTGAAGTCGTTGTTTTAATTTGTGCCCCGAAATGCACAAACCCGCCATTTTCACCTACTGATTTGGACATACGTCGACACTCAAGTGGGATTCTGTAAATTAACTTCAGTCATTTCAGTCTAGACTACGTAAGGTATAATTTCCGGGTATACCGATAGTTCAGTGAGGTTGGTGGTATTTTGAGCTCGGAATTGGACTGACAAGTTGGCAATTTTTGGTGCATTCCTTGAGAAAAGGGCCAAAAATTGCAAAAATAACCAACTTTGACCGGGTCTCCTCAGCTCAAATCTCCACCAAATTGCTTGGGACAAGTGATGAATATAGAGGCTTCTTCAGTTACATTTAGCCAGTGCCGAAGCGGATATGTTTCCTAATCGGTGATACTAATGACAGCTTTTGACGTTTGATCGATTTTGGTCATGATGGGAGCGGGGACTTAGGAAGGTCTGGGCCACTTCCATTAGGCGACCTAAGGACCCCTGATAATCCGTTTGGAGGCTAGGTACACAAAATCGTGAAATCGATTTGAATCGCGTTTTTCAGCGTCCAGACATTTTCGATTTTTTTCACCGCGAAAATTATTTAATTTTTGTCCGGACGGAGTGGACCTAGCCTCTGAGGGTACTATCAGGGGTCCTGCGACCTACCATAACCCTTCCTTGCGCGTTCTTTTGCCACTGAGAGGCTGCAAATCCATTCAACATATAATTAAAGTCTTAGCTAGCACCCTGGTACATCCATATGTTTGTAATTCGGCGAAAATCTGCCATTTTGTCGCGTGTAAGTTGAGACCTGTATTTAGCTGTATTTGATGCCTGCGCGCCGCCCCGCATCGTCCAAGAGGTTTTGGGAGCACTCGCGGAGACCAGGGTGGCGGTTACCACCCTCTGGTGGTATCGTCGTGCAAATGGCGGCGGACGCGAGCGAAAGGCGGTCAAGCGTCAAGGCGCCGGCCCGAGGTTTATGGTAGGTGACCTAAGGAAAGTGGCCCAGACGTTTATACGCTTTTTTTCCCATCACCCTTCAAAATCAATCAAACGTCACTAGCTGTCATTAGAATTACAGATTAGGAAGGAGCTCCGCGCCCTCACGTAAACGTCTGGGTTTCCGAGACTAGGGCTACATAGTGGCTACATTGGGACCCAAGCAGTCGTGAGATAACCGGTTACTTTTGCCAGCGCGGAGTAAATATATTCAACATCAGCCACGGTTCTGAGTAGGGCTGTACAGAGCGCCAAAGATATCTAGAACACTTTGAATCGTGGGCCTTTCTTCAGGAATGATAGCCCAGCAACGGGTTAGCAAACCCCACAGTTCATCATCTAGGCCGCGCGTGAGAACGTTATTGTCCATCGGTCTGAGTGGTTGCTCTCCACGTGCAGCCCTAATGACGACTTCCAATGTGTGCTTGATGTCGCTGTACGGCCTTGCGTGCGTGAAGAGCTGCAAGAAAGAGTCACATGTGCTGGGCGTAAAAGGACTTCACTAGGCCTACCTCAAGGACCGTCATTCCGTATGCGTAAACATCGGAGCTTAGGGACAAGACCCCCTGATCGGCACAAACTTCTGGCGCAAACCACCTATATGAGTCACTTGCACCGCGACTCTCGGTAAACGGCACTCCAGTAATATCTTCCACTATCTGGATACTTATGATAAACAATCACAAAAGGATGCCACCGATGAACTGACGCGAAAAAGACCGAAGTCAGATATCAGAGGGTTTCCCCACATATCGATGGCCACGTTGCTCTAGATGACTGAGCGTGAACAGCGTGGCAGAGTGAGCAGCAGAAAGTGTACAGCCTTGATATCTCCGTGAGCCACACCGATACCGTGAACAATCCCAACGCCGACGGCCACTCCCTTGACCTGTACATGGCATCTATCAGAACTTCTGTGCAATGCAACAATTGCACAACTTACCAGACCGGCATAGTCAGCTTTGTTACCCATTTGTTTCACATATGCTAAAGCATTTCCGTTGGCCTTGAGGAGATCAGCGAGGGCAGGGGTGGAATGAGAGCACTCACTGGCCATGGACTAACCAGGTGTCTGTAGCGGAATGAGAAAGGACAAGCTTCGTAGGCTCAAAACTTACGGGAATGCTTCATCTGTCTGCCAAAATCCAAAGTACGGCAATAGATGCTTGCCCCGGTCAATATCCCACAGACGCTTCCACACGTTGCACTCGCGTTTCAGACGCTATATCAGAATGAATACCTTGGTTACAATGGATTAGATGAATTTTCAGACGTACACAAAAACTGGCCTCATTGGCGGCGACACTCCGCACAACCTTTATCGCAACTTTGTCTCTCCCAAGATATATGCCTTCGTATGTTTCCACAGCGTTTGACATGCTACTTGGATACTGTCCAATCAATGTGAAGTTGTTGGAATCCAGATTCTCAAATTGTAGATTTTGAAGATCCCTCCAGGACGGAAAGTTTGTGTTTGCGCTTCCCAGTCCTGTCATCATCTAGGGTGTTTTAAGTATCTCTGGCCGATATATGGACCGGTAAGGTACCTGCTGCATCAAAGACTTTATGCTCTGAATGTCTCTTGAACGAGACTGATATTTGCAAATGCATAAATCCCCAACCGCATTGGCGGATAACAGATCATAACTTACCTGTAGTGCGTCTTCGGTGATTGCTTGAGAGTTCTGAATATTCAGTAATGCGGCAACTAGCTGATCGTGTGCGGAGTCACGAATCCTCTCTGGAAGGGGTTCAAGCCCAGCGAAAACCCCGTCTTGGGATATCTTGGGATATCCTGGAATATCTTGGATTTGCGCATTTTATGAGAATCCAAGATATCCCAAGATTTCCCAAGAGAAATCGTGCCATATATCTTGGGATATCTTGGGTCATCTTGGATTTTGATCTCGTTTTTCAAATCAGCATTCTGGTGTATATTTATACGGTAGGGAGGCGAAAAAGACAGGCTCAAGGCCCGAATTGAACCCGCCGCACCCTCGCCAAAGAACTTTGTACCATATTCACAACCATTAGACCACAGAGGACTGAAAGTGCATGCCGAACATATGCACTAGGCGGGGCCGAGGCTTGCCGAACGCAAATGCCGGCTTGTTTTATCTTATTTGCCACCCCTCGAAATTTTAAATGCGCATTTCACGCTCCCTCGACTCTCTAGCTATCTGCAGTTGGGCGCCACCTTACTCTACATGTTTTTCTCAATTTTTCAAAGTGCCCAAAACAATATTGAAATGCATGAATTCTGCGATTTGAAACAACGATTTGAGACGGAGCAAGATGAGCCAAGATGATGGCAAAAAATAATATCAGGATCCACGATATCCCAGGATATCCCAAGATATCCCAAGACGGGGTTTTCGCTGGGGTTCAAGCGCGGACATTACAGTTGTGGTAGATGCATTCGTCGATGAATAGCCGTCCTCATATAAACTGTGCGGGGGCTGTGTGTAACTAGTCCGCAAATCAAGGGTGGAGCAGGCACATTACCCGATTTGCTAATAGCTGTATCTGCACAGCTCTAAACTGCTGTGAAAGGTCTATCGCATCAACAGCTTTGCATCCCTCTGAGATTCCCAGGAACTCGTGTTGGCATACTGTACAGCTGTTTTCTGGATATTGTCCGGTTTTTTTGATTGAGTGGGGCGCTTCGTTTACACCTGCCAGCACCTGCCTGCATGTGAGTCGCGGAATGGCGTTAGTAATACTTCAACTCCACAATTTGTCATTCGGCTCCTGGCACAGGCAACGAAACAGATTTTGACAGTGTTCGCCTTACAGCTATTTTGGAAACGATAGACAGTCTCGATTTTTTAGCTGAGTTCGGACCGAGAGGTCGTAACTATGTCGTGCCAAATTTAGAATAACCTTTTCTGCTAATACCTCCTCAACAACGACCACCTAGTACAGTTACACCGTCACTGGAGACTTACAGTCATGACGAGCAGGCTGACGATCGTGTGGAGCATATGCTGCGCTATATATCCTCGCTCAACGAGTCCAAGGCGCCCAACTATTCTACTTTTCGACCGGTTTTGACACCATGCAAAACACTATTGCACCATATCTTCTTGGCGTCGGCCCTCCCCCCGCTCTCACTGGACGACAGCTCGCAGTGGCCCAATTACAGGCCTCTCTCGACAATGGCATGTTTGACCACACCCGCGACTACGAGCAGCCTGGGGGCGACGACGATGATCCTAGCGATGAAGATCCGTCTTATCATCAATACCAGCTTCCTCCGTTCCCTCCTCACATTGTCGAAGCTCGCCAATCTCAGTTGCCATCCACTACAGCTCCCAGTCAAACTGCAGGTGTGTTACAGCCATTTGCGCATTCTGCAGGCTACTAATAAACTTCCAGACCGCGGTACCTTCATCACAGTCAAAGTCCCTATCTATGGCGAGCCAGGAAACGGAAAGAAGCGCGCCACGGTTACCACAACCCTCGTCCTCCCCTCTGACATTCCTGCCGGCGACTTTCTATCCCGCATCACAGCTCAGATGAATGTCGACCCCACATCTGCGACGTTGGGATGGAAAGAGTCTCAGGAGCGTCGCAAGGATCCATATCACCGTCTGTCATCCGAGGACGATGTTCGCGACGCCTTCCAGCAGCTTCTCAAGCTCCAGAGGAGCACACGTCGTCAGAAAGAGGTGATAATGGAAGTGGTTAACCTGGTAAGTCATCCGTTATCTATGGGTTCTTCGGTGTTGAGCACACTGTCTTTTGACTCTTTTCAGGAGGTGCAGCCTGATGGAAGGCCGACAAAACAGGCCGAAAAACCCCCCCAGGCCGCTGTTAACGCCACCGAGCTACAGCAGATTCAAAACCATCTCAAGTGCGCGGAACATCCTGGCAAAAATCGGTGGTGCTACGTGATGGGCCCGAAATCTAAGTACCCAGGCAAGCACGTCGAGATTGGAATAGATGTTATTAATCTGTGGGCTCGCTACATGGTGCGTGACATGCAATTTCTGCTTCTCTTTTGCATTGCTGACTTTCGTCTTCAGCATGATGGCACCGCGGATCTAGAACATCCTCCCAAAATCCTCAAGCTTGACGAGCTTGCAGAGCGTGGCCGTGCTCGCGAGGAGCGTAGTCGTAACCGCGGACAAACTGCCATGCCCCCCATCCACGTCCATCTTGGCAACTCCGAGTCCGCCGATACTGTCCTTCGCGATGCCAATAGCGTCAAACGTCGACGTGAGGACGAGTCATCAGATGAATCTGATGAAGACGAGGACGTCCTCCTTGTCTCCGACGTGCTGCGCGCGCTCGATGAAAAGTACCCCGCTCTCAAATACTTCCAATATGCTGAGAGCCTGGGGGAACAAGGCATTGTCTATGCCAACAGCATTGCCGACTTCGATACCAAGTTCTACAAAACCGACGTTGGGATGGCAGCCGGTGCCGTGGGTAACTTCGTGCGCAAGGCAAGTAAGATGGTCGCCGCCGCGAAGAAACGCAAGGGGAAGAAGCGGGCTAGGGTTGTGGAGAACGAAAGCGACAAGGAGAACTAATTTATTTCACGCTGTGTATGTTATCGCCGCCTCTATAACCTGTAGATACTGTATCTCTACTAGTTTTCTGTATATTTGTATAGTCGTACTACTTGTTCATATAATTTCTTGCCGTCCTACTC
Source organism: Favolaschia claudopus (assembly GCA_037176885.1). NCBI lineage: Eukaryota > Fungi > Basidiomycota > Agaricomycetes > Agaricales > Mycenaceae > Favolaschia > Favolaschia claudopus. The sequence continues at coordinate 387,971 of JAWWNJ010000160.1, read as the reverse complement.
GTGTATTGACACAACTACCGGTACAACAACCTATACAACATATCCGCAATCCCTGAACCACCCTTCGATGTTCTCTGGGGTCATCGTCTCATGAGCAGCTTCCCACAGAGTTGCGATGGGGTCGCAACCATCACGCCCTTCCATTGAGCTGAGAACATCGTCCCGGTTGCGGCGGATCCAATATTTCATGCATGAAAACCCTTCTTCGCATGGATTGAAGTCGGGAGAGTATGGTGACAAATAAATGAGTCGACGCTCGCTGTAGATCAAATTCAGTTGGTTGGCAATCAAGAGGATATATCCTACGCACCGTCCCTCGACCATCTCACGAATCCCATCCAAATGATGAACACTTGCGTTGTCCATGACGAGAACAGAGTTGTCCTGTGGAAAGGGATTCATGCGGTCAAGGAGAACATCGAGATAGTTGCGGAACTCTACGGCGGTCCAGGATCGAGTCAACACATCAAAGTGAAGTATGCCATCGAGGCAAATTGCCGGAAGCACAGAATAACTATACATATCAGCAGGTACGAAGTACTGGCAAGAGCATAAACACATACCGGATGCCTCGGACAAAAAAATCATGCCGCCGCGCTCGCATTCCAATAGGGGCCCATGCCATCTGCCGCCGCGTTGTGTGTCGATTGCAAGCTGCTTCGTCTAGGAAGACCAGTCTTCGAGGTGGGTGTTGTCCAACTTCACATTGGAAACCAAGCCGTTTGTTTTCCTCGGCTTCGAGTGCAGTTCGAGATATCTAGGGATATACTCATGTCAGCGGCACGAAACTCCCAGCAATTTTACTTACATGAACCCGAACATAACCCATTCGCAAAAGGGCGTCACGTATGGTGGTTTTGGCGACGTCGAGTCCCGTGGCTTCGTACAAACATTCCTGTAGCTCGAAAAGATAGATGTCGGGGGTTCTCGCAACAAGACCCTCAAGATACTTCTCAAAGGGTCAAATACGAAGAGTATTGAGAAGATCACAGACCGCGACATCAAAAGATGTGAGAATGCGGGGTCGTCCGAGCTGCAGAGGAATTTGGACGTGGTCCCCAGTGGTCCGCCACGTTCGGATGATGCGGTAAATGGTTCGCTCGCTGATGTTGGTAGCTGCAGCAATGTCTGGGACAGACATATGGGCCGACATTGTGGTGATGAGCTGTTTCTGCTCCTTAGGTATGTGGCGGCGGTTTCCTCGTCGTATCATGGTGAGAGTGAGGAGAGTATTGGCGGGCAACGCTCGTCGTCATGATGGAGCTGAGCTGTAGCTAAAAATAATTATATGACGGGTATGCCGGGAACTGCCGAACTCAGCTCGAAAATCGAGACTGTCTATCGTTTCCAAAATAGCTGTAAGGCCTTGATTCCAGGTCCAGGGTCCCGGAAGTCTCAAAGCCTTATTAAAGTCTAAAGTCTTGATCTTAAGCCAAAGTAAGACAAGTAGTAGGGGTTGGAGTTGGGCTGGATAGTAGTAATGTATATCTGAAAATTTCAGGTTGGTTCGAGGGGAGGGGAGTCGTGATAGATGGGGAAGCGGTTAGTATCGTGGATGTATCGTAGGAGGTGGCGGATTCCTTTGTCATTGGTGAGGAGGTATCCTAGGGAAGTGGCCTTGCGACCGAGTGCGGAGCGCAGGTTGGACCGTTGTTTGTTGTATTGTGAGGGTGAGAGGATGTAATGTGACACGTCTTCTCGACGTTGGCATTTCTGGCAGAGTTTGCTCGATTGATTTTGAATAGCGATGAATTGAGAGCAACAGTCGCGGTGCGTAATTGGACAATGAGGCTAGAATTACGGCGGGAGAGATTCATGAGGGGTTTGTGTATGGAGTTCACAGTGGCGCCTTTGTCGATCCGGCGGTATTTTTGGTAGCGCGGTGACGCTTTCCACATAGTCGTCCAGAGTGTCGTTGTTTTGGATAGGAATTCGGCCTTGGTGGCCGCGATGCTGCGGGGAAGAGGGGAAAGGAGGAGGGGAGGGGTGTTCGGATGGGGTTTGTTGTCATTCTGTGCAGCCAGTTTGGCTTCATTGTCGACACGTTCGTTCGGCGGGAAGTCCACGTGTCCCGGAGTCCATCCAATGTGTAGTTGAAGGCGGGGGACTCGAGATTGCAGCTTCTCTAGCTCCTCGTGGAACGCGAGGAGCAGATATTGGCCGGGTTGCTGTCTATGACGATGAAGAGCGCGCATTGCGCTTTGATTGTCGATACCGAGGAAGACGCGTTTGACGTGGGGAAGGGATGGTATGGAGGAAGGGCGAGGATCGCGCCGGCCACTTCGGATTCGAAGACGGTGTGGTCGGTGCTGGAGCCGAGGTGAAGGTGGCGGGTGAAAGAGTCGTCCCGCATATCTGTGATGCAGGCGGCTCCGATACGGCTGTCAAGCCCTGATCCGTCGCTGTACAAACATAGGTCAAAGTTGCGGTGTCGTTCGAGGGCACGCTCGAGCGCTGCATCCTTGCTAGTTGCTATGTCGATGGTGAATTGTGCCTTCCACGAGGGAGGGACAGGGAATGGGCGGATGGTTTCGAAGTCGTCGGGGTTCAGTTGGAATGTGTGCATGAGATTGTGTAAGGAGGAACGATGACGACGAATGGAGTGGAAACGTGCGGCGCGTTTTACGACTGTGTGCAGAGGGTGGGAAGCGGGGAGCGTGCAGATTTGTACAGCAGCTTCGAAGCATAACTGATTGAGCCGTAGCTCGATGGGAGTGTTGTGAGCATGTAGGTCTAGGTAGTCATTGGCGGTGGTGCGGATGACGCCAGTGATAAGGATACCTGCGAGGCGTTGAACTTTACCTAGACGCTTTGCAAACCCGACGCTACCACGACGAGTATTTGATCCCGTGGAGGTGGATATTGGACAAAACCAAGTGTCGAGGCCGTAAGTCATCTTGGGTATGACTACGCTCTCATAAAGGCGTTTGACGTATGATAGCGGACCTAACTTCATGTCAACCCGGATTTTTGCTCAAATTCTTCAGGATTTGAGATTTAGAAGGAAACTTGGGTGGGTTTATGCGTAAAGTTTTCATTTCAGAGAAATCGGAGTAACCCTAACCTAGGGTTAGTAAAGCGCGAATTTTTTTGTGGAAATTTCCAAAACTGTGTGTACCTAACCTGCGATTTTGAGGTAAAGTGTTGCGGTTTGTGTTGTGAAGAGCCCCCATTTGCTCTGTAGCAGTGTCAGAGCACTCAGAAGTGCTGGAGATACTGAGCACAGTTAGTTCAAGATCGTAGTTGACCTTTTTTGGTGTGCTCGGCGACTTTTTGATGCGTTGATGGGATCACATGGCCACCGCTTATCACCCGGCCCGGACCAAAAGCGCGAAACTCGTGGTGGAAAAAGTATTTCTTGGATTTCCAGACTTTTGAGCCGGGGGATCTGTAGCTGGCCTTCTTGGAGTGCTTTCTACATGGTTTTCAACACACCTAAGTAAAAGGTGAGGCCATAGTATCGATTTCCAAATTGGGCAATTGACTTGTCACAAAGTTTGGTCCGCTATCATATTTGTGCGGAAGTCCGAACGCTGAGCGTGTAAGCCGCTTGCATGCTAGCAGAACTTTAAGTCCTTTTGCCGCTGCTGCGTCTGCCTGTAGTCTGAAATTCAGTTTGTCATAAATGAGAATACCTAAGTATTTGAGGTGGTCAGAGTGGGGAATGAGGGTATGTACGTTGGTAGATTACCTTCTTGTGATGCTATTTACACAATCCCAGGATGTCTCAATGAAAACTGACGTGACAGTATCAATTACAAAATTGGGACTCCGACTTGTCACAAAGTTCGGTCCGCCACCATACCGTTCCAGTTTTCTGGGGATTTAACGTCTGTTCGGCCTTGAGCGTGCATGCGCATGACACCGAATTTGGTTTCTTGAAAGCCCGAATTGTGAGACTTCGACCATCCACAAGATCCTAAGGCCATGGGATCGAGGATCTCGTCGCATCCGTCATAAGTGGGGGCGGCTGCTAGTAGGAGGACATCATCGTGATATGCCTCTGCTGCGGATACACGAGTGTCGGTAGCGACTTCAAGGAGAGGGGCATTGTAGTAAGGATAGAGGGTGCCGGATGATGGTTGACTTTCCATAAGGCATATCTTATTTTGTGCTTTTTCCGAGGGGTGCCAGTGACCATGCCGTGAGAGGAGCTACCCAATAGATTTAATTCTAACGACTTTAAGTAGTATAAAATTCGGAGCGGCATTTTCAAATTCAACCTCCCAAAGCAAACAACAGTCGCATGCGTGCAACTCGGAGTTCTTGGGCGTTTGGACGCGTCTCGACGCGGTTTTTACGAGCCTGGAGTGATATACATGGTCAATTCATTGCATGTTGGTTCATACAAAGTTATACGCTAAAGGGCCTTGTTCACCCTGTGGTATGGTTGCGGACCGAACTTCGTGACAAATCGCAGTCCCAATTTGGTAATTGATACTGTCACGTCAATTTTCATTGAGGCATCCTGGGATTGTGTAAATAGCATTGCAAGAAGGTAATCTACAAACGTACTGGAGCAAAACTTCGAAAAATCGGTTTTCCATGTTTTGCACGGCAATTTCGCGCTTTTGATTGCGGATCACTCGGACCGGTGGCTGTGCGGCAGCATCAATGTCGCCTGATTTCTTGGTTAAGAGATTTCACTTTCACTGTGGGGTCCGGAAGAAGGGGTTCGGGATTGCAGAGGCAGAATGGCAGAGAAAAACTTGATTAGCTGCCTCAAATTCGTGAGTTTAGTACACACAATTTTGGTTTTTCGCTGTTCAAATTTCGCGTTTTGTAACCCTAAGTTAGGAGTACCTCCGATTCCTCTGAAATAAAAATTTCACCTATAAACCATACCCTAGTTCCTGCTAAATCTCGAATCCCGAAGGATTTTGAGCAAAATTGCGACTGGTCATGATGTTTTGGCCGCAACCATAGGATTCGCCGCGACACTTTGGCAGATGGCAGTCATCCGCATTTGGACGACTCACGGTGATGCGATCAAAATTCACTGACATTGCCGCTGGCCAAGGCGTTGGGCGTGCGAAACCTGTCAGAGAATTACTGCATTAGGTAGATTTACATAAGCATTACGTAGGGAGGGAGGGTCGCCAGACCCTTAATCCACTTTTCCGACGTTGTGTCAAAAATTTTAAGAGTGCGTACCTCTTGATTGAGTCATGTCCCAAATATTTCTTGCCGGTGGAGTTTTGAAGTGCCCGACCTGATAAACATTTTTAGTGACAACTCGAAAGAAATAAAAATGTGTGCGAGAAATATAGATCATACAGTATGGAAGACATGAAATATGTTTTGAGGACTCGGCTGCGAATGAGAAACTCGATGGTTTCACGTTCTTCCGGGCCTAATGATTCTATTGCCTCCTTCAAGCTCTCGGGATCCGGCTGTGATGAACTTGCAGTCACGGGTGGAGAATCATCTCCGTCGCCATCATCAAGTCCTTCGAAAGCACTGACCATGTCGCCGGAGCCCTCAACTGACTCGGCGGCGGCGGCGGCAGGCTGTCTATCAGACATGGAGGGGATAGCTGGGGAGGCAGGGGATGATGGAACAATGCGAACATGGCTACGGTGAGCCAGAATATCGAAAGGGGCAGCTCCGAAATCTTGTTACAGCAGTTCCGGAAATTCTTGCCGTAGAGTAGAAGTGTGACATAAAATTAAATTAATTCAAAATATTCTGAAAAACTCGTCTGGCCCCATACTGCTCTCTAAAACACCCATAGACCATCCTGACACTCCTATTATTGTCTCTCACTCCTCTACCATCCATGGCTGGTCATTTAATCACTGGTTGATATTCCAGAATTGCGGCCCGTGCCTACTACCAGAACGTCCGGAGTCAGTATCCGTTCCCCGGCAGCCTTGATTTAATCCGTCAAATCGAACAACCTTGCTGTGAACGCCGGAAATTCAGCGTTGTACCCGAAATCCACTTTCAACACATACTCCACCACATCAGCAATATTGATTTAGGCAGCAAACGGTGCGCACCTGTTCCAGGCAACCTTATTTTGGAATCCAAACACAACCTTGTTTGGGAATTCAAACGGAAGCTTGTTTTGGGAAATATATTGTACATAACATTATCTAATGCCTTTTCAGCCTCCGCGGGCTTGAGCTCTGTGTCATGTACGGCTCGAAGGGCCTGTATCTGCGTTGTTGAGCCACGTCCACCATCCGGTTGATGTCTCCGACGGGGGCTAGTGATAAAACACGGTACACCTTCTATGTTCTTTTATCTATGTTTGAAGGTGAGAATTTGGTATGTATGCTGAGTTACCGCTCTCATTAAACCACGAGAAAATTTCGGTAACCTTAGATATCTCATCTACAAACCTTTAGGAGGGGCAGACTCCTCTTTTATGCGTAGGGAATGTCCAAGGCTTCAATTTCGGTCATTTTAGCATGTAGGTACTCTAGTCTAGCATTCCTCTGGGCTCTCTCATGTTTAAACAAATTTTGGGGGCAATATTTGAGAAGCCGCCATTCTTTTTTGCACATCCAAAAGCCGCCGTTCAGCCGACACCTACCGTTACTGTCAATCCTTTGCAGTTATAAGTTGGTTATAAGCACCACGCGCCGTGAAGTCTGCTGATGTGAGATTATCTGATAACATTCTTACGCGGTTGTTTGAACACAACGTCATGCTGATGTGTAGTTAGCACGTGCAAGTGCTGGAAACTTGGGGATGTAGCACAATAGGCAAGGGGGTCCAGCGATAAGAGTTGATGACGAAAAAAAAACCCCTTTTGTAGGTCAAAAGTTTTTCGGCTTCAAGCTTGCCCGGAAGAGTAGGAGAAGGTGCCTGCGTCTTAAATGCGCCAGCCCCAGCTGTTTCATACTCAAACCATCTTCTAATCCACTTTGCTCGTTTGGGAGTCAACTTTGGTCATGTTTACCCCACGGATCAAATCAATTCCTAGCATTCGGCAGACTAAACAACATCGAGACCTTGGATGTCTTCAACACTCTAAATCTGTGTAGGGCCTGACTTGGATAATCCACGGATGATCCGCCGTCCATTGATGGCATCCACTCCTATCCAACGATCCATTGGATACGGCCACTGAACGATTTTCCTGTTACCTTTATATCCCATTCCACCGGCTAACTATCATCCAGTATTCATTATTGTATCACGTTATTGTAATTAGAAGCTGTGATATAATAATTAGCGCAAATATTGGTGTCGCTGGGGCGGGGAGGAGGCTCGCGTATGATAGTAAATAAGTCAAAGAGCGTCGTATCAGTAGCAAAACTGTCATGAGGTGTCGCAATGAGTATGAGAGTGATGGAGGGGGTGCTGAAAGCAAGGACTAGCGACCAGAAACGCCACGGAGCGATGAGGCGTGCTGCTCGATGATTCCCTCGGCGACGTCGAGGTCGAAAAATGGTGCGTCTGACCAAGCACCAAGGCTCATCTGCTCCCGGAATGTCTGCGATGACATACTTCGTTGGTTCCAGGCGCATTGATTACGGCCTTCGGAAAACGACCGTTCGCCGTCCACGGAAGTAGCTGGAGCGGAACAATAGGTGAGAGCCATCTCGACAAGGTCGGGCTGTGTCGCCTTCTCCACCGACCAGTACTGTAGGACTGTCTTGCCTTCGAGCGATGGAAGTGGGGGTGTGTCGAGATACGAGTGGATGTCATTCGGAATTTGTTTCGGCGCCGATGGTGTGGGAGGACCAATTGGTGCTGCAAATCGACGTCGTACACGACCTGGAGGTGGAGCTTGGGGTTGAGGAGCCGACGGTCGAGCCGGGCTTGGTTGAGAGGTTGTCTTGAAGAGTTCTTCAAAGCGCGCTACGATGGATTCCCGGATACGCTGTATTTGGGTCGACGACCTCCCGTTTTGCTTGAACCAGTCTAACTTGAGGTGAGGACATGATACTGAGCGAACAAATCAGCGCCGAAGTCACAATGATAAAGAAACACAAACCAATTGCAAACTCATATGCCTCACAATTAGGAACAAGGTCGATGTATTTGTCGAGAACGAGCGATCCGCCGTAAGCAGCCACCCGACAGATGTCCGCAATGTCGTCTGAGTTGGAAGCATTGATCAAGGAGTTGCGGAGGGATTCTAATGCGGGAATAACATCTGAAATCAAGGGCCGAGCATTCCCTCCTTTGGAGAACTGGAGAGTCGGCTCTTTGACACACTATGTGCGGCTGAATGAGTGAACTAAGAACTAGATGAAACCGGCATACCTCAAGGACGTCCCGGAGATCTGCTGCGAGGTTCCATTGATCGTTCGTCAGTTTGTAGGCCTTGAGATTCAGATCTTTGTCCTTCATGAGCGCGCGCACCGGTTGCTCGAGAATGAGGGCGGTATCCAAGGAGTCATAGTCCGAATTCCAACGCGACGCACATCGGCGGGCCAGCGTCTGGGTCTGTCCCACAATTGTCGGATCGTTATCGACAATTTTTGCGAAGGCAGTGGCGACCGGACTTGAGTCGTGGATTTTTCGCGCCAGACCGCAGACCTCCATACGTCATCAATGAGAAATCATTTGCATTCATAGAAAACTCACCCGTGGAATCAGCTGAAGCGCAGTTTTACTGTCCTTGGCATCGACAGTCACTCCATGTTCTGCCATTGCCGTGATTGCTGCAAGCCGGATCTTGCTGACGACCGCCGTATCATGTTCCTCTCGTGCTGTGCTATCGGGAATCTGGTTTCGAATGGCTTCACGTTCGGCGGCGTCTTCGTCAAGCAGCTGCGTAAGGTCTGCATCTTCTTCGGCACTTGAAAAACGGCGAAAATTAGGCAACTTGAAGGCGCCATATCTCGCGAACGGCTCAACCTTTTTACACCATTCAAGCTGTGAATCCTATCTGTTCATCAGTCGCTATAACATGACCCATACAGATAGTCCCAGAAAAAATGTCCTGCCAAGCTGAAAATGTAGGGCTTGATTGTGTTGCCTTTTATGGCACTTGATCAATTCTTTTTGATGCAATTGTTGGCCGGAAACAGACCATCGGATTATATTACATGCATGCAGCACGTTGAATTGACCCAGGATCTACTTACACGGACAGGATCGAGCTGAATACCAGGGCTCGTGACTTAATCGCACCACGAGTAGCCAAAACTTGTAAGGAATAGGGCACAACTTTTTCAAAATCCACAAATTCGCAAATTCCTCCCTACAAATTGTAGATACACTCATTATTGTCGCAGTTTAGGTGGTGGCCGAATTTTGAAAACTCTGATCCCGCGACCGACCCCAAATGGAAACCATTGGTTCCTTAGGAGCAAACAGGTGCAAACAGCACGCTTTTGGTAACCATGCCCACGCCCATCGACGACGGACTCCTATTAGGTGAGCGGTGCCTGTAAAATCAGACTCCATATAAAAGGTATGATAGTCGATATATCTTTTATATGGAGTCTGACTGGGGGAGACTACCCTGAGGTGGCTCAGTACTTGAAAAACCAAATACAGTCGCTAACCCCGAAGCGAAACGATCAGTGTTTCCGCTGGATTCTGGGACAATCAGAATACCAAACAGCCTAAGATTTGTTATAGACCTGCTAGTTGGCCTTCTAGCTACCGCGTAACAAAAGAGTTTGAGCGGTTTGAGCCTGTTTTCGCTGAGAGCGAGGGCAATTTTGGGGACGAGTCAAATATCGCCAAATAACGTCATAGCGAAACACTTCAAAACACAACAAAATGAGCCATCCTTCGCAAATCTACGAGTTTGTCCAGTACTTTCGATGCAATCCGGTTCAAAATGACTTTCTATATCACTACTGTACATCACCGGTCATAATTCCATCGGAGAAAATAATATTTCGCATTGGTGCATTTGCCTGCGTAAACAAAGCCCAAATAAACAACGCTATTGCTGGCGGTGGGAGGACTTGCAAGACAATTCCTTTTGTATTCCAGGTGCTCAGATAGTGGCATGCTTGGATGCAAAGATTTGGCCCCAGGGGAAAGCATTGACCTTGTATTTGGCGGGCGTTTCGCTTCCTAGTATTGTTTCGCTTCGGGGTTAGCGACTGTACCTATATGGTAGTGAGAACCCGGAATTCGAGGCTCTATTGACATCCAATAAGATACATAAAGCTCTCCGGATTACAGGGTCGGTATCACAGGCTGCCTGGTACTTCTCGAGCGAAATCCCAGAGGCAAGAGAGGGTGCGGATCCGTCTTGAACAATCTCGATCCCGAGCTTATACTCCGTGACAGAAAGAGCTAAGTAAAAGGATAATTAGCTATTCTGTTGTAGGACCCGTCGGTTCCGGTGCTGTCTAGGTATCGCTAAAGTACTGCCACGACACAGCCAGCTACAGCATGGTACAGCATACCCAGTCACTCTCAGTCATTCGTCGTCTTTTTCCCAAATAAAACTTTGTTTTTGCGAGTCGAGTTACTTCTAGGATTAGATGATCAGAATTTTCCTGGATCTCAACCTGTTCTTCGCCAGCGCCGATCTCGAAGAATCGTTTCGCAACCCAGGGAGATCTAAAGAAGTCAGTAAATGGTGTATAGTAAGAAGTAGTAAAGGATTCACGAGCTGTCCGGGGCATTCACAAAGACGGGCCACCCCCGCCTGCCGCAGGAACTCCCGCTCTACGAAGACGAGCCGGAGCCACCAGACGATACGTCGGACGAAGGGGGCAACTTCTGAACGCGTGGCCGCGCGCGAGGATCTCCTCCCACAACACAAGGAATAAATCGGCAGTACACCAAACTCACCCGCTCGGCCACCCTATACCCCTCCCTTTTCTTGTACATTCTTTTCAATTATGCGCTATGGTCTCATGGTCATGTTATGGATACGCTACGTACTTGTGGTGTGAAAAAGTCATGGACGGTCGAATCTTTCGCAAATCTTGGGCATTTAAGCAGCTTCTGGGATAATTCAAAGTGCTAGGGGGACGTAGAGCCTTCCCGGAACATCATTTGTGCCAACAGTTAGATCAAATAATATTGATTGGTTCCCATATAAGGCCGCTCAATTCAACAACTCAAACCCGGATAAATTTAACTCAGCAAGATAATTTTTTGGCGAAAATTCATAGCCCCCATGTTATAGAGATTGAAAATTGAGTTTGATTCACATGTTGAATGGTGTGAAAGGGTTCAGCCGTTCCCGAGCTAGAACCCTGACAAGTTGGTCAAGAATGCTGTCAAATGACCAAAAATGGTAAAAACGGCGAAAAATGGCCAACTTTGACCCGCTGTATCTTGACAACGGCTGAACCTTTCCCCACAGTTCAAGGTAGTGATCTCATTAGTTTATCAAGGGGTACAAATTGGGCAATTTGAATTGTACAAAAAAAAAATTCCCTGCTCAAGTTAAAATTTTCTTTTGTTGCGTGTTGCCAGCGTTCTGCCTTTTATGGTGATAGATCAATCATCGTTGATCAAACTGATGACCGATACCAGGCCGTCGGTCTCCTCTGCATCCCCCGAGCACCTTGAAGCACCCGAAAAGCTTTTCAAACAGTGGAGAATGGGCGGAAATGTCACCGTCCATGACTTTGTGACACCCCAAGTACATCGCTGAGCTCATACTCAACCAAAACCTCCCATGACTACCCTACACATCCTCCGGACACTTCCCTCGCGCATACCACACTTTATTTATCGCCTCCGGGCACCGCGTCTTGGTAGCTAGCGTACTTGTAACTTGTTGCGGTATAGAAATGCAGAGACAGGAGAAGGAAAAAAGAAAAAAAAAAACGGTCACGTGCAAGACACGTATGTACTCAAGTAACTCATGTCCTCTCGGGTTCCGCTCGCTCTTTCTGAAATCGAGAACCCCAAGACATTATTCAGCCAGTTGCTGGAAACTGGCTCGCAGAGTGCTCCCGCACTAACTCCCTCCGAAGCCAAAGATATTCGGCAGTCACTGGAGAAACCTGATTCCCAAGTCAGCTTCAGACATATTTTTTGTTGCAGGGGGTGAACCCGTGTTCAGGATCTGGCCCAATCCGGATATGAAGCCTCAGACCTGACTGCTGACCCAGAACTGGCTCAACAGTATGACGACCTTGATAGGGAAAGACATTATCACCATCGAGCACCCTTCAGGGTAAAATAATGGTTCGCTTACTCTGGCCGTACCAAATTTTATAGATAATTATAGTCTTTCATAGACATCCAAAGCAGTCGCGCTAATTTCATAGTGCGTGATAGTGCCTCAGTGGCGGCGGGATCTGATGCCACCCCCCCAAAAATGATGGGGCCCCAATCGATGCATCAAAAGTTCCATAGTGGAATATGATTACCATTGAATGAAAACATTTTATCGAGCAGTTTCAGAGATATTAGAGAGTTTGCGCAAAGCCATACGAGCCACCGGTGGCTTTCCAATTTCGGCATTAAAAGCAATGCCTCCAAATGTTGCTGTTGCATGCTGTAGACGTACCCAATGATAGTATCTTGCCTACATGATCAATGGGAAACACCCCACCGACGAGGCGAAAAGTCGAATTTTGGTTAGCCATAAGCCATCTGGTGGCTTTTGCGCAACCAGGTTATTAAAATTTCTTTCACCCTTACTCGTCATCACAGAAAGTAACCGGAAATTGTGCTATTTTATCCTATATTGTAGTTTGGTATGTTCCATTTACCCCGTATGAGTTTGAAGAAGATTGCCGTTGTATACGTTGACCAGGAGTCTGCACAAATTCGAGAGTGCCTCGGTTTGCAGTAGTTTGACTGTGAATAATGCAGAGAATATAACCAAATCCCTGTTTGAGACGCATGTAGGGTGATTGTGGTGTGATATGGTAGTTGTTCAGACTTAGGGGTACCCTGAGCAGCCTTTTGTATGACCTTCAACCTGCAATATTGGCAAGAAAAGGTGCATGCAAAGATCTTAGCCAGAATTGTTGAAATTGTGGTTTTGGTTCGAATGAAACTGTTGGAAGGTACTTACACGAATGACGCATAATACTAGTTCAGCGTCTTACCTTGTAGTTACAGACAGTTTGGAAGCAACTGCCCTTTAAAATATGACTTTCAGCTGTGAAAATGTTGCAGCACGCAAATCTGTTTATGTTTGTTGTGTGCCCTCGGACAAAACTTGCCTAGACTCAAGGGGTGATCTGTCAAGCGCCATCAAAGATGAGGCCTCGCAGTATGCTCGTGTTTGTCAAAGACGTTCAACCACTTGCGCTCACTTAGACGCGAGCTGCCCTCGCAAATTAAAGTATTTGGATGCTCCCTTATGCTTCTGGGTACATTTATAGGGATATAATGTCACCTTGAAATTTCTTCCGAGCACATTCTTTTTTCGAGTGTGTTATGTAAGTCAGACCCACCACACCACAAAACATTCTCTGTGGCCCTTTTTTTGCGCTCTTTTTAGTGGTCATATCATAATACTGTACTATTTCGGTCAATTCGCCCGGCCTGTGACCTGTGACACCTCGGAACGAAATCCAAGGTTCGTCAATGGGCCTGAGAGACCGTGACATTACAAAAATATTCGCCAATGCCTCGGAAACGTCTCCTTTTTTACCCCAATCTACTGTGCTGCTCTCTGGCATGCATGCATAATATAGAAGTAGAGAAAATCTATCCTCAAAATACATGGGTTACGCGGCGAAATAGGCCGAGATACAGCCGCGGCATGTGCAAAGAAGCCGGAAAACGGAGCAAAAATGACAGAAACCGGCATTTCGGGTGATATGCGTGGTATTCTGCCGCGGAAGCGCGCCATTCGGCGCGCAGGGAAAAAATTGTGTTTTTGTCGGCTTTTTCAGAGGATTTTTAGACTTTTTTGTCACATTCGTTCACGGCCTCGGTGACCCGTGACACGTACGAAAAAATTCGTCAATTCGGGGGCCTGTGACGCGTGACAGGCGAATTGATCGAAATAGTACAGTATGGCTCAATAACACTCGAGTTGACATATTTCAGCTCAATAAAACCCACGTAGAATATACAGGGAGGATGGACGGTGAGATCAACGCCCATCATAAACACGAGCATACTGCAAGGCCTCATCTTTGATGGCGCTTGACAGATCACCCCTTGCCTAGACTTTGCATTTGCACTTATCTTTCCGGTCCAATTCTTGTGCTGTGGAATCATTCCATACATATCTACTACCCAAAAGTATCAAACTCATAACTATGTGCCAAAATCATTGTCCAATGCTGCGCTTTTGTCGAATTGCGCAAAATCACAAGTGCCAAAGTTATTCTCAGTCTACGAGCTGTACTGAATCTTCCTGGCCGGGATGACCAGTGCATGAGATGTCAGTAGATGCCAAACATTATGTTCATAAAAAATTCACCACAAAAAACTACAAATTTGGCCCAAACCGATCAAATTTCCGGTTACTTTCTGTGATGACGAGTACATACAGCTGGACTACCCCAACACCTGTGCCAGCACGTGATCAATACGTGTCTGGTGTCCCACGCACCAAGTCCCCAGTGTCAACCAGCTATATGATACAGCTGGTTGACACTGGATGTCCCAGCTGTCCCGTGCTGATTTTCCATAGGGGGATGTGACATGTGACATGTGGCAGTGCTCAGAAAAACGAGTTTTTTTTTCCTCCGCGGAAATCGCCTCAAATGGCAAAACTGGGAAAAGGTTCTCGGCCGAAAATTTGGCCGCCGGGACTTTGTCGTAGGAAAAACTTCGGACCATGTTTTTCGAACTCCCGCGTGTTCCTTTCCTCATCCGCCGGTGATTTTCTCATGTTCATGGGAAGGTTCACGTCGGCACCAGCTCCCCGGTGGTATGCTTCCCCGCAGCTTTACAGCTGTTCCAGATTCTATGCGGAAAACGTAAAAAATTCTCAGGGTGGCTGTGCAGGACCCCAAAACCTCTTCGCTTACTTGTCGCTTACTTTACGAGGGCTTTCGGGAATTGGAGAAACCGGCATCAAACGTGGCCGGCGGTTGACCGGCGGCCTTGCTTATGTCACGTCGGACCTTGAAATACCTGATCTCATCACTCGGCCCCTGACTGAGGCTTGCTGTCTCACTGCGCTGGAGTCGGTGAGAGCGGATTCGAGGAGAAAAGCTGGTAGACAATTTCGATGACTGATTGAACTTCATTGTACAGGGCTTAAAATTTTTGAAGGGGCAGAAAAATCTTGTCACCAATGCCGCCCATCATAGCAAACACCTGCCCCAACCCGCCATCAACCCGCCATGGCCCTAGGCATACGTGCATGTAGGGTGGAAAATGAAAAAATGTAGGACAGGATGCAATCTAGAGCTTAAATGACCGACGACAACGCGCCAGATGTCGACCGCCCTCAGCAGGCGGGTGCGGCACAGCCACCCGCCGCCTCCAGTGTGTGCCATAATTTCGTGTTAACGCTACGCGAGTGCTCAAAAATTTACACACACGCAAAGTGGAGTAATGGGACGCAGGTGCCGACGTCCAACGAGAGTCGACGACAGCGACGGCGCAAGAAATGAGGGAAGGAGTATTCAAACTCCGATCAGTCCCTGCCGAACATGCCGCCGGTCAATTTGCCGGTGTCTCCAATTCCCGAATTTCCTGTACTTTACGTCGCACTATGCTTCAGATTGAGGCAGGAACACATTCTAATTTCTATTGAGGGTCTTTGTTGAACGTCTAGGTAGTATGTATATGCTTTGTGCTTGGTAGTTGGTAGATTAGACTAGAAATTTACTGGATTATTCAAACCAGCCAGCACTTGCGCGGCTTCGTATTCAGTGCTAGGGTGTGAAGGGATGGTAGGGGGGGGTGGGTGGTCATCCCATCCGCCGCCACCGAACACATCTTCGTCATCAGGACGGGCAAAGGGGTCGCGATCACCAGGCTGGAGTTCGAAAACAGGACGATAGCCGAGGGGTATTGGTTCGAAGATATTGCGCTCGAGATTCTTGTAGTATACCTCTCTATCCGGGAACTGAAGCCGTGGTCCAGGGCTAAGGCGCGGCCCAAAGAGCCTTGAACTTCCCCCGTCCTCGTAACGCACTTCATACGCCACCCGTTTGCTGGGGGTGACGGTCACATCTTGACCAATCCCGGCAGTAATACCGGAATTGCCGGCGCTTTCGCTCTCTGTCCTCTTCCTCTTTGCGTCCGAACTATTCCACCAATTCTGTGCCCCGGCTTTGAGCCGTATAATATTCCCCTTGGAAATTCCGAGCCCCTCAAGATCTTTGTTGTCCACAAGATGCAAGATATCCGGTCCATAACCATTTTCCCTCAAGCCAGTCTCAAACATGCGCGCATCCGAGACCCCAAGCTTTGTCTCAGCATGTTCCAGGTATCTGGATAGCTTTGATGGTGTAGGAACGGGTGGTGAGTTCACCACTTCCGGGACTGAGCTCTGGGTGTGCGACGGTTTCTGCGGTGTGCTGGGCTGGGTAGGTTTTACCCCACTTGTTACTCCGATAAGTGTCGTGATCATGTTTGCGAGATGACCGATATCGGTTGCACCAGCTCCTTGCGCATGCGGTAAATTCACTCCGGCAGCGATGCGCGACGGGTGAAGCGCAACTTGGCGCTTTGCTGGGTGAAAGGTGACTTTCCCGAGGGAAACTGGTCTTTCCACTGTCGCTACTCCATCGTACTGGAGAGAAGGTTGTGTTTCAGCGCCCTCGCTCACTTTTGATAACGACTTACCATTGCACGGGCCCATTCCTTCATCATTATGGGCGTCAGCTCATAAGATTCAGCTGTCTCAGGGTCGATGTAAGTATAACCTGTGTTGTGGTCATTCTGATATTTGACTTCTAATTTTCTGCGCAATCGGGCGAGTTCCCGGTCCACCTCAGATAAACCGTTGCTGTCATAGAGCCCCGCATCCTCTCCGTCCTCGTTGTCACTGCCTCGGTTGAAACCACGCTGAGAAAGATTAACCTTCATTCCAATGAATGCAAACTGCAACATACCCCGCTCCATCGCTTCTCGACTACGGCCATGTCGACAAAGATATTCATCTTGGTGGGCTGTTGCTCGATGATGTTCTTAGCAAGTTCTTTGTATTCGTCGTAGTCGTCAATGTCGACAGCCGCGGTTTTCCTGTAATTGATAAGTACGATTCAATTCAAGCTACTTGATGACTGACTTGACGCCCGGAAGCTGAACTTTGATACTATAAGTCATTTTGTCCGTCACATTATACTTCTCTTCGCCATGTTTCGCAAGAATGGCCTTGAGTAGCCCAACATAACAGTCTTCGGTAATATCAAATTTGTGGTCGAATTCTTTCGTCTTTGTTTCTTTCTGCTGCTTTGGTTTTGCCTTCGACTTTGCCCCTGACAATGCAGTAGGACCGGTGGTAGTACTGTGGAAAGTAGCCTGTGCAGACACTCTAACAGAGTGTTCGTCGTTGGGTGGCGTCAAATCCGACATGAAAGCAAAAGATGTGTACTTTGAAAACTGACGCAAACAAACCATCTTCCATGAATGCTCAACAACTCCACGATTTATTGAGCCAGCAAGGAATCAACATTCCTCTTCAGCTTGTAGAGAATATTATTGCTCTAACCAGATTCAGAGCCATGCACATTGTCCGTCTCGCTTTTCATCAGAAATTCCGATGTTAACCTGCAATGAGCAGCAGACAAGCAGTACCACACGCTCGGAATACCTCAAATGTGCACCCTCTGCCTCGGAAAATTCATTCACGGATAAAGAGACTGTTGAAGGACACCCAAGGAGAGTTCCGAGACAAACCATCCATTTATTTGAAAGAGGCACCCGATATAGTATGTAGTCGCGACAAACGGGATGCAATTACTCAACGCATTGGTAGCTACACAACATAACCAGATGCTTTGAAATACCCCCAAGCCTTCTCTGGAGTGATACTATGACATGCTTTGTCGATCAGACTCAGACACGAGTCTCGCCAATGTCGCCGCAAGAATGCCTTGATGGAAGAGAATGCTTGCTCGATAGGATTGAGGTCGGGAGAATACGGAGGTAGAAATACTAGTTTACATACTGAAAGAACAATTAGCATACAAAAATCATTGTCTGTCGGTGACTTACACGCTTCATCTTCAACGAGAACACGTATCTCTTCTGCGTGATGTATGCTGCAGTTGTCGAGGATGAGCACACTGCGTGGGCCAGGGTATGGATTCGTCAGCGGGATCTTTGTAAAGCATGATGAGCCTCAAGTCTTGACAGAAGCAAAAGACATACGACATGCTCCTCCAAGAATGAGAGGAAGCGCTCAGTTGTCACGGAACCCTCCATAATATCGTGGGCAATGATGCCATCCAACGTGATGACGGGGAGGATAGAATATCGCTTGCCACGTACGAATGCCCGGCGCTGGATACAACGCATACCTTTCAGCGACCAGCCTTTCCGCCGCCCAGATGTACGGTCATCTTTGGCCGATTCATCAACGAACATCAGCATGTTGGGATCTGGGACGAGGTCGGCTATTTTGTTCATGAAAGCAGACCGAAGCAGGTCATTTCGTTCCAATGCTCTGATAGAGACACACTTGCGAGTGAAGTGCAGCCGCCGAAGTGTATTGAAAACTGTCGCCATTGTAACACTGACTCCGCGCTGAGTCAGGAGTTTCTCCTGGATTTCGTCCAGGTATATGGTGTGTGATTGCTCTAGGAGAGCTTCGACGAACTTAACGTCGACGTCGGTGAGCTTTCTGGGGCGACCACCTCGGCGCGCATGAGGGTTGTAGGATGTGCCGAAAGTGGTGTAGAGGTCTAATGTCTTGTATACGAGGGTCTTCTTAACCCCAAGGACTGTGCATATCTGGTTCACAGCGTAGCCTTTCTCGAAGAAGAGGACAGGAATCCTGTCTTTGAGGTCGCGAGAGATGGTACGAGTAGGCATTGAGAAGAGATCACTGGTTTCGGGGTCTTACACAGCCACCCTGAGAATTTTTTACGTTTTCCGCATAGGATCTAAAACAGCTGTAAGTATCCGCCGATCATTTTCTCACTGCCATGGTAATGTGAAGGTCCCCAGCGCTCCCGACGGCACAACTAAACTGCTCTCACGTCACTCCCTGCGATAACAAGTCCGGCCGGGATAATAGGTAGTGACCGGGGGCCTGCCAAACCAATATGCAGCCTAGTCTCGTTCCCGACGTTATAGAGCACTCTCAGTGTCTCACCCGCACCGCGAGCTGCGCTCGCGGAATCACCCTAAAAGGGAAATGTCGAGATGTTGAAATGGCAGCGAGGCAGAATGATGGAAAAATTTGATCGCGGGTGAGTGCTCTATAACGTCTGGTGCAGTTTGACAGTAAACCCTGCGCGCGGTGTCACGCTTCCCTTCCCTCCCCTCAACCTCTACCTTTGGGTCTTGATCAAGTTATGAACTCATCTTAGGGACCCCTCACCTACTTATGACGCTTTTAAATGATACATTTACAATTTTTTTCTGTGGTTTGATGCCCTCCAAGTTTTGCGCTGAATTAGCTCAGAACAAGTGTTGAGGTCTTTCAGCAGCGCCCTAAAAAAATCATACAATCTTCGATACACTCAATGGCATTTATCATGTGGTTTCCATATTATTTCTGGCCTCAAAAGTCTCAGTTTGCGCTCAAATACTCGCGCCAAAGGTGCTGTGACATCTGTGACAATCTCACCGCGCGCAGTGTCCGCGGTCAAACTGCACCAGATCTTCTAGCAGTGATGTGGTGCTGTGATCTTGTGATCACAGTGCCCCGGCCATCACTCCGAAGATCTGGAGCCGAGATTATATGCAGCCGTTTTCTGGTAATTGTCCGGTTTTTGATCGAGTGGGGCGTTTCGTTTGCTGTTTACACCTGCTTGCATGTGAGTCGCAGAATGGGCTCCACAATGCACTCATTTGGCCTATTTTTGGAATTTTGGGTTTTTTTTTCAATGTACTGGGTCCCGTGACGAAAAAAGCGAAAAAGAAAGGAAAAAGAGAGAGAAAAGAGGAAGCTCACGAGGATTCAAGCGACAGTGTTTCTGCGTTGTTAGAAGTGTTTAGAGGAGTAACTTGAGTGCTCGCAGGTCAATATGCTCTCAAATGATTGAATGATTCGGACTTGGTATCAGTGAAAAGCATTGCACTTTTTTTCTGCATTGAAACAAGGCAAATATATGGCATAGATAGATGTTAAGTAAGTAATACAATACCAAGGGGATCCAAAGATAAGAGAAAAAGATATCACCTACAAAAGTTTTTTTCTGGCCGTCCGCTGGACCCCCCCCCTCCCCCCGTCCTTCTATATCGGGAAGGTCATTCCCACGCCTAAGGCGGGCCGCAATCGCCGGCAAAAGCGGCACCGTCAAAAAAATATATTTTAACATTATCGCCTTTTCAGCCTCCGCGGGCTTGAGCTCTGCGTCATGTACGGCTCAAAGGGCCTGTATCTGCGTCGTTGAGCCGCGTCCACCTTCCGGATGATGTCTCCGACGGGGGCTAGTGACAAAACACGGTACACTGCCTTCTTCAATTTTTGCTCGCTCTGCCAAAGGTGCGCATGAGTATGCTTTTAGTTCAAGCGAAAGAAACACAGACCTCAATCTGCCGCATCCTGCCGAAATATTGCTCCAAGAACTCTGTTCCCAAGAAAACTCTCGGAGGAAGCCGTGGAGCAGTTTGAGAAACCACCAGCTGCAGGTTGGGACTGTTCTCTGATGAGTGGTTTTGTTTTTCCATTGCCGTGGCTGGGAGGGTAATATTAGTATTGAAAACTGGGAGCAGAGCAAATTCACCTGTGGGCGAAGAAGAAGAAGAAGAAGAAGCAAAGCTTGACAACGGCCTGAGATTATTGTCAGTCAGCCAAACACGTTGACAGTCTGATCGTCTCACCGTACAAGCCACTCATATAATAGAATCATCGCCGAGAACAGTTGTAAACACTGTTGGTATCGCGGCAGCCACTACCCATCAGTTCCAACCTGTCCCGAGGCCTCCCGAGGCCTAAAACTTTTGACCTACAAAAGTTTTTTTTTCCAAGCCTCGGGGGACCCCCCCTCCCCCCTCCCCCCCCCCCTACGTGATGTCATCAATTCTTATCGTTGGACCCCCTTGATACATACCTTCCTGTACATGCAGTCGCGGGCGAGATCCGCGAGAAGCTAGGGCGTATGTACAGTGGCGGCGCCATCTGATGCCACCCCTCAAAATAGAACAGCCTATTTCTGGCACTTTTGATGCTAATGGAGTCGATTGTGGTCACATCAATTTTTTAGGGGTGGCATCAGATGGCGCCGCCACTGTAGCTATCAAACAATCAATGCTTGCTCGCTGATGGCGAAGTTGGAGACACGCTGAGGAAGCAGGGATTCAATATCGGATTCACTGCCGAGATCATATGGGCCCTGAAACGCATGATATTGGCGAAGCACTCCAACGTGAAACCGGTAGTGACTCGGTCTGACTCCAGGAATGAAATTCAAGACATAGCCTTTGAGGGTGACATGGCTTTTGAGGGTAAGTCAAGTGTGCTGTAAACTGATGTCGGGATGCTGATGATGCCGCACACTATAGGCGGGGTCGGCGGCCCTGGGGGGTTCGGAGCCCTTACAGGCGGCGCAGGCGGGGCCGGCTTTGGGGGTTCGTACGATTTGGATGCGCTAGTGTCTGCTGCGATGGCTGGTCAGCTTAGCGGTTAGCACTCCCCTTTACTGTGATGAACCTCTTTAAACCATTTCCTAGGCAGCAACCAAAAGAGGGCCATCGGTGGTCAAGGACGTCATGGCCAGCATGGTCAAACGCAAGGCGGTGCCGGTGGGATCGGCCATGGCCCAATTATCTCAGCCGACCAACTGAACCTCTTCAGGCATATCACCGGTACGCAATGATTCATCTTGATAATATCAATCCAATAAGTTGAATTAATCGCATGTTGATCCAGGCGGCACTGGCGGTTCCGGAGGCAAATCGGCCGGTGTGGGGGGACGTGGTGGAGCCGGCCATGCAGCGCAAATTGTCGATGACAGTCCTATTTTAATCATTTCCAACCACACGCGTAGCCAGATCTCGAACACGTCCCTCGAAGTTCTCGGGGTTGAACCTGGACTTACTTCTTTCTTGAAGTTTAATGGATTTAGGACGGTAGGAGGCCTCTTGGAAGCGCACACCAGGGATCTGGAGTCGGTACCTCAGTATCTGGCACCACTGAAAGCCAGTTTGGAGGAAATTTGCCGCCTAAATTAGCCTCATTAGACATCCGATGTTCAAAATATACTTCTACATCGTTTCTATGAGTGAAGTGTGCATTGGAGCTCGAGCAGCCGTAAAATGTAGACAGGGAAGCAGCTGTCAAAGACCTCCAACGGCCCAATTCGGAGACCCCCAGCCACCTCTACGGCCCATGTCCCATGTCGGTTCAGAGAACGGGAAAAAATTGAGAAAAAGAGAAGGAAAAGAAGAGAAAAAAAGGGAGAAAGAGGAGAGAATTGAGGGTGTATTACAATGTCGGAAAATCCGAATTTACCTGATCAAGCTTGACGCGGATATCTTTTAGCAGATAGAACGAATTTGAGAGCGAGAAAGAAGAAGAGAATTGATTAATTGGTACGAAAATTAGTACAGCTTTTATACTCTACAAATATACTAGAAGATTCTGAATACTGAGTCAAGGTGAGTCCAAGCTGAGTAAGAAACTATCTAGAGAATAAACTGGAAGGTTCGCGCTCGGTGCGCTGAGTAATGTGATCCGTACCGAAGGCGGTGATGCGCCTCGGCATGTTCGGCTTACTTAGCCAGATAATTCCAACACTCCCCCTTAAGCCGAAATCAACCCCAACGCCTGAACCATCGGCTTGAACTTGAATGACGCGAGAGCCTTGGTAAGTACATCTGCTGTCATTTCGGTTGTTGGGCAGTAGATGACTTCCAGAGTGCCGTTTTCTATCTTCTCGCGAATGAAGTGGTACCGAATGTCGATGCGTTTGGTCCTAGCGTGAAATTGGCCGAGTTCTGCGTGAGCGAGGGCGATTGCCGAGGGTGTTTATTGGCTATGATTGGCTGTTTAAACGCAATCCTGATGTCGGAAAATCTGAAATTACCTGATCAACCCTTACCGTCGTATCAGGCCTGGTCAGGTTGCGGGGGAAGCTGATCAGTACTCGATCAGTGCCCGTTAGGTCCATATCAGCTCGTGTCAGCACAGTCAGAACTCATACCACATTTGATAGCGAGTTTCGTCTCAGACGACGTCCTTGAACTCACCCTCGGGGAGTGAGTACAGTTTCCCCACGCAAAAAGCACGAAAAATGGTTGAGAAACAGTATACAGTTGCGGCAAGATCAAATGTCCCTACTATAAAAGGAAATTCGAATCAATCTCGACCTTTTGGCCATTGACGCATACTTTGAAGCAGATTTCTGGTGATAGAAAGAGTGAGGAGACATCTAGGACCTACCCTGAACTTTTAAACTTTTGATTTCACCCAGTAACGAGTGAGTTATGGCTCCATCCATCTTAATACAGTCTGAGGCAAACACGACGGGAAAAGCCGCAATAAAATTTGTTCAAGCGATTCAGCACCATATTCCTTGCCTCACTATTGTCCTACATCCTCTGTTCGACCAAAGACCTCCATTAATGCAGGAAAAGGTCGAAATTGATTTGAATTTCCTTTTATGGTAGGGACATTTGATTTTGCCGCAACTGTATTTGCTGGTCTAAAGGTCGTCCGAGCACGGTACATGATTCAGGTCATGACCTCCCAACATTTCCACTACCTACAGTTGCGGCAAGATCAAATGTCTTGCCTTTTAAGGAAATTCAAATCAATGTCGACCTTTTTCTGTGTAATTGGGAGTCTTTCAGAGAACCAAAGATGTAGAACGATAGTAGCCCACCATATGTAATATAATGCCAAGTTGAATGAAATTTATACCTTCTGTCTGACCCAGATTTATATTCAGATGTCAGCGCTATAAGTGGTGGTCGGCAATACTCCGCCAATTTCAAACTCCGACATCAGCACATTCAGTGGTATGGCCGTTTTCCTCATCCTGCAGGCACATTGAGAGAAAATTTTGACTGTAGAAGATGGTTGCATGGCATGTCGTGAAGAAATGATTGTTGCGGATTTTTGAATTTCGGCCCCCAAGTATGCAAACCTGGCAGTTCTGACCAAACATCGGTGCATATCTAAGGAACTAGGGGGAATATGGAAAATCGGCAACAATCATTTTCTTGACAGTAATGAATCACATTTTTGCAAACTGTTGTCTGAATATTCAACAAGCTGCACTGAGAAGTAAATCTTGGAGGGCCGTCCGAGCGTGCATATGGTAGATTCCAGAATAAGGCACGATTTTGACCCAATTTTTTTGCGAGACGAACTAAAATGACTCCTAATCGTGCTTGCAATACAAATCCGACCTTCTGAGACTCACGGAAAGATGTTCTGAGTAAAAGAGTACAAGGAGTAGCAAGTACTTTCCAAATGCGGCAATACCGGTTTTCCCATCACCGAATTTTGGCAGCGTTGCCGACCACCACTATAAGTCACTCAATATGGGCTCGATTTGAACGCTTGGAAATGCGGAATGTATGGTATAGTCTCGTGACCAGACTCTTATGCCATCCCAAAGGGAACCCTGTCATTCATAAGAGTCTGGAACAATCAGCGGCCACATAATTGTACCATGGCTCTATCAAAATTGATGGAGCTTTCCCACGGTATGTGGACTTCTTATCGGCCCTTTCTGCCGCACATCAGGCATCCTTGGAGCTGATGGCTTGATCAGTACTGATGCCCGCATCTGGGCTTGTCAGGCAATTTCGGATTTTCCGACAGAGGTTGACTGGAGGTCACAGAAAATTATATTCAGTCGATGTCCATCTTAACATGAAAGGGACAGAGTTCCGAACTGGTGTGCAGGGCGGCCGCTTGAAGAAGGAGAATCTATACTTCTGGTGGACTTTGCAGAAGCTATTGACCTTCGCTTGAAGGAGACTCCTGCCCAGCGACTAGCAGAGGAGGCTCTAAAGAATAAAGGGAAGACTACAGAGCAGAAAATTCCACAGCAATATCAGGACTTTGTCAAGGTCTTTGACAAGGAGTCCTTTGATTCTCTACCTGAACGCCGCCCCTGGGATCATGCCAAGATCATGCGATCGAACTCAAACCTGATGCCAAAGCGGCTGACTGCAAGATATATCCCTTATCGCGGGACGAGCAGCAGAAGCTAGATGAGTTTCTGGATGAAAACCTAAAGACTGGACGTATCAAGCCCTGCAAGTCACCTGTAGTTCCCATGTGTCTCCGCTATTCGGAAAGCCCTTCCACTTGATCAAATATTAGTGTCCCTTGCCTTTCTTCCTTGTCCTCAACCTCATACTCTTCCTGACCGGAAATGATTTCAGGTCGTGGTCGTGGATCTCGTCGATGTGGCGGAGGTTCAGCAAAGGGTGTCAGCAGCGACTCATTGTAAACAGGATATCGACGGCCATTTCCAGAGATTTTCAACTTGTATGCGGATGCCCCAACTTTCTTCAAGATCTCATAAGGACCCAGACGCAAGTCAGAGAACTTCTCTGTGGGTCGATCTTGAGGGATGTTGGTCGCTTTCACCCACACCTTGTCCGACTTTAAACTGTGGTGAAGGTTTCCGCTTTGCATCATAGTACTTCTTCATCCGCGTCTGAGCTTTCTCGAGTGCAGCTGTAGCCTCATCCCGAACCTGTTTCATTCGCTGAGCAAACTCTTTTGCAGACTCTGACTTCGATTCCATGCGAGTCTCCACGCCCTTCCCAGGATGGTAACCGTGATCAGCATAAAATGGTGACATCTTGATTGAGGCGCTCATTTTGTCGTTATGCGCAAACTCTGCAAGTGCCAGCCATTCTGCCCAATCTGACTGATGGAATTTGACGTACATTCGAAGGTAATGCTCAATCTCCTGAGTCATCCGTTCCGTTTGACCATCTGTGATTGGGTGATAAGCTGTACTAGTATTCTCGAGAAGCCGATCGAATTCTCGCCAAGGTTCTCGCATGAACTCTGAGACATAGCGAGTGTCACGGTCACTGATGATCTTCCTTGGAATTCCGTGATAGTGACTGACTCGATCACGAAAAAGCCTTGCAACCCCTTCACTGGTCAACTCCATGTTTGTAGGCTCACAGTGGCCCAATGGTCTTTGTAAATGTATCAACCCTTGCATCAAAGCCATTGCTCTCTCAGAGATAATCTCCCAAGGATTTGATGCAATTTTCTGTGGGTTGAGTAGACCAGTTGTTTTCCTCTTGGCACGGGTACGCTGGCACACTTCACATTTCCAAATGTAGTCCTTGATTTGATTTCCCATTCTTGGCCACCAGAAGTTCCGTTCCACACGTTCTAGAGTGTGGTTCTCCCCAGGATGTCCTAGCAGCACCGGATCATGGTGAAGCCGAATGATATCATCCCGCAGTTTCCCATCTCGAGGGACATAGATGGTATTGAAGCAATTTGACACTTGCGTCCAACTGCTTAGCACCTTTAATTCGTGTCATGATCTGCTCATCAAGACCTTCAACCACGAATTCGGTTGACCTGAAGAACTCTGGCTTGAGCATGATCATTGTTGTCATCTTTGCCTTGGTTGTGATCTGCTCGGCGAGAGAGAAGGTCTCCCTTGCGATTGAGAGCACCTGGGCGGTGATGAAGAGTGAAGTCAGACTGAGACAATTCAGTGATCCAGCGGGCTTGACGGTGATTTAGCTTCTGAGGCTTCTTAAAATATTTGAGGTTTTTTTGGTGGTCTGTGAATATTTCAAATGTTTCAGAAGCTCCCGTGAGTAGCTGACGCCATTCCTCCAAGGAAAACATGATGGCAAGGATTTCCTTATCATAGATCTCGTAGTTGCGCTCAGCCTCATTCAAACCATGAGACATGAAGGCTACTGGTCGCCACTGGTTATCTTGTTTTTGACTGAGAACAAAACCAGCTGCACCCTCAGAGGCGTCAGCTTCCAGCCTGAATTGACCTGTATCATTTGTACAGCATCCTCCGCTATTCAGATTCTGAAAAGCAGCTTGTTGCTCTGGTCCACAGACCCAACCAGATTTTCCAGTGAGCTTGGTAAGAGCTTTGGCTACCTCACTACGAGTATATCCATGGACAAACCGCCGGTAGAAGTTTGTGAAACCAAGGAATGCTTGAACTTGCTTGACAGTCTTTGGCTCTGGCCAATCCATAACTCCCTTGATTTTAGCTGGGTCCATTCGCATTGAGTTATGGCCAATGATAAGCCCCAAGATACTCAATTTCAGTGCGCTCAAACTCACACTTCTCTGGTTCGAGGTAGAGTTTATGCTTTTGAAGAACTGCCAGAACACGCTTCACTATCTGGCGATGTTCTTCCAAAGACTTGGTGAAGATAAGGATATCATCCAGGTAAACCACAACCTTTCCTTCACTGATGAGGTCTCGAAGAATGTCATTCATCATAGTTTGAAAGGTCGCAGGGGGATTGGTCAGACCAAAGAACATAACCAGAGGCTCAAACAATCCACGGTTGGTCCGGAAGGCAGCCTTCCATTCGTCACCCTCTTTGATACGGACATTATTATACCCCAGCGAATGTCAAGCTTAGTGAAATATTCGGTATGAACGAAAATCGAAAACGAAAACGCGGCTAGCTGATATTGATCAGGCGGCCTTCCAGGCCATCAAGTCCATCAATTGCGAGGATTCAGAAACGAAAATGACCGGTTTCAACACGGCAAAGAAGCCGAAAGGACTGGATTGATGTCACAGTCACAATGTACGTGGTCTATCGTGCTTGCCGAACGTGTCCGAGTGGCTGTACCAGGTCACGCACACGGCGTGCTTTAGCACTCTAAATTATCAATTGATTTGAGAGTGAAGATCACTCAGTGCAAGACTCAGTGCGCTCTGCACTTCAGAATCATAAAATAGAAATTTTTTACGACACCTATTCGTGGCAAACATGATATAGACGAACACTAAAGGCAAACAGGAAACAAGAATGGACTACATAAAGTAAACAAATATTATTATCTTATATTTTGGTTAATTTGTGTTGGCTGCCGGCAGTAGCTAAGTTGCACGAGCATATCAATTTGCGGGGAAAAACGGCAATTTCGGGTACTTTTGGTAGCTGCGAGTACAAAAGCGGAGCATCGGAACCAACATACAGCCGTTTTGGAAACAATATACGGGTTTTGATTGAGTGGTGCTCAACGTTTCGATCGAGCAAGCATGTACGTGACCGTGACCCTTGGCGTGATGACATCATAGAGCCGACCTTGACTTGTTCCGTGCCGACTGTTTCATTTTCGTTTCTGAACCTGCTGCCGACGGGCACCGCCGGCCATCTATACGCTATTCTATATATAGTCGTTTTCGTTTTCGTTTCTAGTATATACTCAGAAATATTGGGCACGTCGAAGTTTATTGACCAACTCCGAGATGAGCGGAAGTGGATAGCGGTTCTTGATTGTCATCTCATTGAGCTTTCGATAATCCTGAACTGGCCGCAATGTTCCATCTTTTTTCTTAACAAAGAAGAAGGCTGAAGCCATAGTCGCGGCAAGAACAAAAGCGATGTCACGTGATCTGTTTGGCGGAACCGGTGTGTACAGTGGCGGCGCCATCTGATGCCACCCCTAAAAATAGAACAGCCTATTTCTGGAACTTTTGATGCAAATGGAGTCGATTGGGGTCACATCAATTTTTTAGGGGTGGCATCAGATGGCGCCGCCACTGTATGCTGAATTTATTTGTCATATCATTTGCGGAACAGCAAGGGCCAAAATAAAAAATGTGGCCGGGACATTCCCTGTAGATTACAAATACTAAGAGATCCTATACTCAAGTTGTATTGAAAATGTCGACGGTTGAGGCTGCACAAGGGACTGATGAGGGGCAGACATTTGATCACAGCCACTTGCCAGTCCCCAGTCATAGCTCCAGGCTGACCGAATGATTCCAGGTGCTAGGAATACCCACAAAGGCACGCGCAAGGCTAGTGGCGATAGAAAATCGAAGCCCAAGACCTCCGTCGCGCGCCGTGAAACCCTTTTCAGCGGTGTCGAAGGCGTACGCGTCGCCACAGTCCCTATCACGGAGCGCTCGAAGGACTTGCGCACCGCCGAGGAAAAGGCTAAAATACTGCCTTGGGTATGTTTCTCTACTCACATATTATACGTACCCACTCACGATCGTACTCAGGCCAGGATGATTGTCTCCAAATATCCTTTCGACCCCGACGCTCTCAATCCCAAGACTTCCCTCTACAAATCGCAACTCCCAACTCAGCCAGCGCCGGCCCCAGTTCAACACATTTCTCCCCAAGACAATCATGATGCGCAACTGGTGAGCGAGATTGTCAAGTCTCCTCCGGCAAACACTTACCATTGGCGTAGAGAACACCGCTTCAAGATACATTCTCAGTCCAGCCTACCAATGAACTGCCTACTCTCGACGTGCACATGACATCTCCATCCCCCCCACCCCTCATCACCCCACCCTGCACCTCTGTCTCTGACCCGGACTCACCCACTGAGAAATACCATCGCACACGCACCTTGTGTCTTGCCGGCGGTGTTGTTCTCACGTTCAGCGAGGAGGATATTCCGGATCCACCAGCGATTAGCTACGCCCATCGTGGTGTCGACTCGCTGTTGGCTGACTGGGATGACTGTTCTCCTGCCTGGAGTGGAACGTCTTTGCTCCTTATCAAGGGAGTTCCCGTCGCCGTCAAGTACTGGCCAAGCGTCTACAGGTACTGGAAAGGATCTCAATGGCATGGTGTCAAGAAAAACTGGTGTGATTGGAAGGTATGTTTACTGTTTCATCGTAATCCATCCATCTGACTCCTTTTTAGGCGTTTGTTACGGCCGTCGACTCTGCGTTGTCTGTCGCCGCATTCTGGGCCAAGTACTCAGTACCGGGAAAGGCTGGGGGGTCTCAGCGCATGAAGTACACCCCACTCCTTAATCAACTTACAGTGGCGGCGCCATCTGATGCCACCCCTAAAAATAGAACAGCCTATTTCTGGAACTTTTGATGCAAATGGAGTCGATTGGGGTCACATCAATTTTTTAGGGGTGGCATCAGATGGCGCCGCCACTGTACTCGGGAACGGAAGGCAGAAGACAAGCGCATTGCCGACATTGCCATTCAAGAACTTGCGCCCGCGCAATTGACTTACCGCAAAGGTGGTTAGTACTTGGTGATGACCAAAGCATCGAAGATCGCGGCTCGGTATCGGCAGCTCAAGGGGTTGGTGAGGACTGACCTCGAGGATGAAGAGGACGATGGGGAGGAGGACGAATAGCTAGTTTTAACTTACAGTACTCATTTTCAATCACAAATTCTTGATTTCACGTTCTGATATGTGTGAACTTGAGTTGAGGGAAGTCGATTAGTTGGAGTCTGCAACAAAATACAATTCAAGTACAAAACCAAGTGGTAATTAAATACAATGACAAGTTCTACCGCAACTGTAGCACCGTAATGCGGGACGACGATTTGGGTTCATGTAATCCTCGCGGCGCTCCGCAGGTTCATCAGCATATGAGATCAGGTACTTAACAATAGTCAAGTTGCTGAACTCGGTACTCCAGCCTCCCCAGTCGCAAATGCGAATCAAACCCCAACGACAACTAGAATACAACCATTGACACCCTCCTCGACGGAACGAGTGTGTCCCGTATCACTGTGAAAACATCGGCACCTGATTTTCATGTCCCCCGATAATGATTTGGCTCTTTCATGGAAAGAGTCATGATTCTTGCTATTCAGGTATCCCATACATTTCATCCTCCATTCAGTGAATTTGACCAATTTCTCACCTTGTTGAAAAATCATGGAATGTAACATGAAATTCGGAGCGCTGGGATGGCCAGATAATCGTAGGAAATCAGTCCAAATGCCGAGCATGCCGGTCAATGACGTAGGAGCTCCACATCCGCAGCACATATGCGGCAGACGCTCTCACACCCTCATCTGGAAAAAAAAAAATCTCTTGACAGGCCAAAAATTGAGTAGAACTGACGCTTGTGAGCTGGATGGATGTGTTGAGCGGTCCTGCATGCATCTTTTCGTTGCAACTTGTTTTCGACGACCTAAGTGTGAGCTCCCTGCACTGATTTTGATGGCCGCCCAACCCGGAAGCAGCTGTGAGCGTGTGAAAATATGTGATTCAGCCCCAAATTAGCATGGGATTGCCGCAAATCATCAAGATTGCACCGAATAACCTTCCTTGACACCAAATCATGCCTTCAGATGGTGGAAAACTTGGCAAAAGCTGCTCATCCAAGGCGAAACCTTTCATGTCAAAATGCATAAATGGGATCCAAACCTTATGCAATATGCATTATGAGGAAAATGCATAAACTCCCTGCCTACCAACTCGGTGGATGGCCAAACCCTATGCAAGATGAGGATTATGCATAATGAGCTCATGCATTATGAGCTCGTCGACTGTATTGTTCATGACCTCGTATTTATTCTGTAGTGTACGTTTTGTACCTTGTCCGATTTTCCCCAGCTTCTGGGAATACATGTCGTTCCACCCCATTGCGTCTTTTGCTTGAGTTCGCCAGATCTTGCTACTGGGTTCTCATATTTACTCTCTCGCTCACCGTCTCGTCTCATTGCTCATAAATCTATTTCTTGGCTACTCTCTATCGACTTCCCTTTATTTCACGATTCTCCCTCTCGCCAGCACTTTCACATCTACCTCACGCATTCGCTCATCATTTTGCGCTCGACTTCATTTGCAATCTAAATCCCAGCTTCCGCATTATCGGCTTACCTTGGTTTGGATTTGGGCGGATCACTTTCAAAACCCACTCACCCGTTTGCTGTATCCTAACGACTGGATAAGACAGTACATCGGGGTATTTTACATACGACGTCACACTGTATGCACCACATATTTCGAAACGACTAATTACAGGTGCCGCTCAATGTGGAACCAGCTGATGGTGGTCGAGTGTTCGCCCGAAGGCCTAAGACCTTAAATTCGTTAAGGTCTTATAAGGCCTTATTAAGGCCTTAATTAAGACCTTAACGATCTCGAATCCGACGCCCAACCCTTAAGCCTCTGGGTGCCCAGGATTCCAGGTGGTGGGAGTTGTATGTATGAACAAGATTTCTAATTGAGTATTGAAAATTAGGTACTGGACGAAGCCGCAGCATACGCAATGTCCATGGCCGTGGCCCCGTCAACACCAATCATATCATCAACCTTTTGCTGGAATTCGTTGACACCCTTCTCGTCAAGCTCGTAGTCACCCTTTGAGCCCTGCTTGTCCTGGTCCTGAGTAAGAACAAATCGAAAGGCACTACACATGCACGTTGGAATCTGGAAGAGTGCTGCGGGATCTAACGTACCGAATAATTAATTTCTGGGCATCGACGGCGGCGGCTTTGCGAATGCCATCCAAACGGTCGTCAAGTTGGCCCCAAAACTTTGATCCAGGGTACGGTGCGCTGTCAAGATAGGGCGGCGGATTGCTTTGGATGGATGCTGGAGTGGTTTTGGACGGTCAGTGTGGATGAATCTCTTTTCTGATACGTGTCCTGATTTCACGGACACATGCTATTGCTCATATTGTCACAATATCTGCCAAATTTTCAATTTCAGGGTCGGCATACTTACGAGTCGATGCCTCGACCTCTTTTCGCATTTCGAGCTTCCCTTGCACTTTGGATGGCCTCCGTCGCAGCTCCAGCCGCGCCTCGAATCTGACTTCGCCCGCCCACCTGCTACCTGCTAGCACGAACAGGGCCGTTGTGCTCTTGATTTCAATGCATTCTCGGACTTGGATATGAACATTCCTGTAAGCGTCGAAACGAGTCAGATGCTGTTATAAAGACGAGAATCAGGGCTACGCGCCGCTTTGCGTGCTCGGTGTATGTTACTGAATCGCGTATCACAGTCTCGAGAAATATTTTGAGCACACCGCGCGTCTCCTCGTAAATAGAGACTTTGCGGAAGCCACCGGTGGCTATTTGTGGCTCTTTGTGTGCAATACTGTCTTGAGCCTCCCGCTCAAGTTAGCCACCCTGGCATCCCGTGAATGGGTAGTACAAATAGTGGCTAATCTATCCAGAGGCTGTCATCCGGTCTCGAGAAAAAATTGCCTCGGATAGCCACCGGTGGCTACCGCAAAGTCTCTAATGAGCCCCGAGATACGCTTCACACCTCCGCGCCGAGCAAGGCGACGGATGGCGGGCTTGGTTATGCCTATCGCGGACGTGTCACCACACGACGAACGAAGAGGGCGTCGATAACTCACCCTGGATGTTGTCACGAAGAATCTTGCGGTGGCGCCTGGCTCCACCCTTGCCCACCCACGACGGCACGCACCGAAATCAGTACTCAGCGCCACGGGCTGAACATACATCTTGCTCACCTTCCCACCGTTACCGTGACCGGACATATATGTCGTTGAGAGTCAGACCAAGTTGAGAGTGAGTGAAGTCACGGAGATGGTAAGGGCGCTTTTGGGGAAGATTATTGAATAAAAGAGCTAGGGACCAATGGACCATGAAAGGTAGATTGCCTTCCTTATATACCCTTTTCATGAAACTATTTATAGAACAATTTCCCTGGTTTGAGAAGTAGTCATTAGAGCTCATTAGCTTGTCATTAGCAAGTGATGAAAAATTTTGAACCAATGATTTTGATTTCGCTACCAATTCAAAATCCAAAAAACTGGTACAAAATGTGATTTGAACCCGCTCCACGGTCACCTGAGCAAAAACAGTGACGGCGCCATCTGATGCCACCCCTAAAAATAGAACAGCCTATTTCTGGAACTTTGTTTTTGGGGGGGTTTTTTTTGGGGGGTGGCATCAGATCCCGCGTCCGTCCGTCCCGTCCGTCTATGTACCGTCACAAAGACGGACGGGTGCAAGCCCTAGCGTCACCGAGGCCATTGTCGAACCAAAAATTCGTCACGCTGCCTCGAAAATGCCCCAAAACGTGCTAAAAAGGCCTAATTTTGCGTTTTTCGCCGAAATTTTTCGTTCGGTCACGCAAAATTCTGCCGGTTTGGAGGTGTCACGCGTCACACCCCCTGTCAATTTGAATGACCTCGGGGTTGTGCTTAAATAACCAATCATACCCAATGAATACTCGGGCCTTGCCGAGTTCCGTTACGAGGAACCTCTGTCGCTCAGCATGGGTACCAACAGTGATGATCAACTCTACGTAATGAGTGATCTTTCCTTTTGCATTCTCGGTTCCGTCCGCGTTGCGTGCAATAATATGAGTGTCTTCATCTCATAGCCCCGATTGCGCCGCTTGGTGTCATAATAGGACATTATCCAGTATATATACTGCCAGCCACATGTCAAGCCGAGCTTGACATTGCTCCCTTTTGGTGGAGTGGTAGTTGGCTGCATTACATAAATCCTTACATAATGTCAAGCTCCCAGCAGCTGCCGGTTCAAACCTCGGTGGTGGCATCTCTTTCTGATTACTCCTGGTTGAGGGTGACAGTCACAGTGTGACTCAGGGACTCTGCTCGGCAATCGGGGATTGATAAGTGCTGCCAGAGGTTGCTCTCTGATCTCGGCAAACCCAAAAAGGGTAACCCTTGGGGACAAAGAATATCATACTGGACTTATCAGGGACGATAAGTCTTAGAGAGGAGATGATGTCATGATACGACATTATCCAGTATATATACTGCCAGCCACATGTCAAGCCGAGCTTGACATTGCTCCCTTTTGGTGGAGTGGTAGTGGTGCAAGGCTGGCTGCATTACATAAATCCTTACACTTGGTATCAGTCTCGGCAGATGAAAAGAAAACCCGTTCAGATGGAACAGATGTCGCTTGAATAGGAGCGTAATCGCAGAACAGACGACTGTAGAATTTCGATCAATTCGCCCGGCCTGTGACCTGTGACACCTCGGAACGAAAAACGACATTCGTTTTTGGCCCGGATCGACCGTGACACTGGCAAGATTTTCGTCAATACCGTCCAAGAACTAGCTATTGCTGGGCAGAATGCTGCAGAGCATTGAACCGGAGCTGTTAGCACCTGCAGACAAGGGGCCAAAGGCAGAAAAATTTATGCAAAACAGAACCAAAATCATTATTTTGCACATCACGGCAAAACCACGCCTAGATCCGTGTTTGACGCGCCATCCCGCAGCGGGCGACGAATCGAGCCAGATTAGCGCGCCACTTGGCGCGCAGAAGAAAAATTCGTATTTTCACCTATTTTTCAGCCATTTTTGACTTGTTTGTCACATTCGTCTCCGGCCCTGGTGACCTGTGACAGGCGCGAAAATATTCGTCAATCCGCAGGCCTGTGACCCCGTGACAGACGAATTGATTGAAATTGTACAGGATAAATCCTCGGCCACGTTGACTTCCCATGATTAGCTAGATGAACGGGCATTGTTAGGAGTAGTGTGTGTATTGCGCAAGGAGCGTGTACTGACTGTCCAATATCCGATCATGTCTGTTTGCTGCCGGGACGGTATTGGGCTGCTCATGTCATCTCGTCTTCGACAGTTTGGATCACAGCGCCAACATTCCCAGAATCCGAGAAATCGAGCGACTGGGAAACATTGCGAAATCGGGCAGCAGCTCTCGCTATCCCGGCATGTGGAGCAGCAGGTATCCCAGACCTGGAATGAAGACGGGAAGATGGGCGCGAGCTGGAACCGGAGTTCAGCGGTGAGCCGGATGCCGGAGTATCATTGTCCGCGTCTTCGTAAGTTCGAAGCTAATTGATATGTGAATATTGCCAGAGGAAAAGAATGAAGATTTAGTCTCGGAAACCCAGACCTTCCTGCGTAGTCCTAGTGGGCGTAGTGCAGAGGCGGATATGTTTCCTAATCGGTAACACTAATGACAGCTTTTGACGTTTGATTGATTTTGGTCATGATGGGAGCGGGGACTTAGGAAGGTCTGCGCCACTTTCCTTGGGCGACCTACCATAACCCTTCCTTGCGCGTTCTTTTGCCTCTGGGAGGCTGCAAATCCATTCAACATATAATTAAAGTCTTAGCTAGCACCCTGGTACATCCATATGTTTGTAATTCGGTGAAAATCTGCCATTATGTCGTGTATAAGTGAGGATATACAAGATGGCGGGCCCAGATGATAAAGATCAGGATTGATGCGAGGCAGATTCCGTCGATGTGAGGCAGGTAAACGCATTGTGCGGCACATTGCCGCAAAGTGCGGCACATGCCGTTTTGAGTTATGTTATGTCACGGATCATGCTTTCCGACTGCTGGCGCTCTCGCTGTCAAACCTTTCTCTTTTCTCCCCACCATGTCGCAGCGTCCAGCCCGCCATCCCACCTTTCTGCCCCCCCACTTCGACGAACAAAAGGGGCGATGACGACTGAGACAGTTGATATCGGTATGTACGCAATCCGCCGGTAACTATGCTTACTAACGCATCACCTTTTTTGGCTATCGAATTTTGTCGGCCTGCGGCGACACCCGGCAAACGCAAGACGACAGTCGACAATGATAGTCAGTGTATCCTAGGTAGTTTAGGAGGCATGGGGTCGGAGGTGGTTGAGAAGGAGCTTGGCCTGGTGTGTTATCAAGCAAATTCTTTTTTTTACCTGTCTCATTTCTGTCATACAAAAACAGCAACACATGCGCCTCCTAGGTGCCTTTGCCGCTGTTGTATTTGCTGGCGATGCGCCCTCCATCGTGTCTCGACTTCGGTGCGTTTTTCTACTTTGTTTTTGTGATATCTTGCATCGAGATGGGTTGTGGCCAGTAGCTAGAAAGCTCATTGCAATAGTACATAGCTACCAAGTACAATACTAATGTAAGGAGATACTTGCATGGAAATGAACGCGTATTTTGAGGCCTTTGACTTCACTTCGGTCTTTGCTACGTTTCTATAATCGCACCGAACTTCGAAATAATATTGAATCTTTACATAAGGCAAAAAAATATGCTGATAAATCTTTCCAAGCCCTCGCACAAAATGAGGCAGATACCCAAATAGGATGTGTCGCCTTTCGACGCCAATGTGCCTCACAATGCGTTTAACTGCCTCACAACAACTCAACCTGCCTCGCATCAATCCTGATCATTATCATCTGGGCCCGCCATCTTGTCGATCCTCTGTATAAGTTGAGACCTGTATTTAGCTGTATTTGATGCCTGCGCGCCGCGCCGCATCGTCCAAGAGGTTTTGGGAGCACTCGCGGAGACCAGGGTGGCGGTTACCACCCTCTGGGGGTATCATCGTGCAAATGGCGGCGGACGCGAGCGAAAGGTGGTCAAGCGTCAAGGCGCCGGCCCGAGGGTTATGGTAGGTGACCTAAGGAAAGTGGCCCAGACGTTTATACGCGTTTTTTCCCATCACCCTTCAAAATCAATCAGACGTCAAAAGCTGTCATTGTAATTACAGATTAGGAAGGAGCTCCGCGCCCTCACGGATTGCGTACGTCTGGGTTTCCGAGACTATGAAGATTATGAAATAGGGAACTTCTCCATTCCGAGGGCGATGGCAAAACGGTCCAGATTCCCACGGTGGGTCATTGTTCTCCCTTCTCCAAGGGGAAGTCCCTCGGCCGGGAAAACGCGTTTTCGGCAGTGAGAAAAGCCTCGGAAGGAAGATTACACGGCACGGTCCCACTGAGGAACGCCGGGGCCCAGGGAGTAACTGAGCATACAGGGCACTACTGTATACTGTATACTACGGTCCCTGGACTTCTCTACCACCCCGTAGCCGAGCTCACGGACGCAATCTAGTCAGATCCGCCGCGGTAGAACTAAAGGATAAATAAAGAAGCAAATTAGCGAGCAGAAAGTCAGGACCTCAATGAGCCAGTACTAGTATCATTCCCGAGTGTTGTATGTGAGAGTGAAGACGAGGATGTAGGACATGAAAAGAATTGTAACGTGGTCATTTCGATCGGCAGCGCAGAAAAAGCTCTTAACAGAGGAAAAAACTGCAGTTGTGCCAGCGTCAAGTTAACTTAAGTCTTATATGCACCAATAGTTCTGATTGTTCAGATCCTGGCATCAAAGAGGCCGAATGGGCGCCGATTGTCCTACGAGTCTTCTGACAAATCACCAAATGAGGGAATAGATAAGGTTGGCTCGAGAAATGGAATCAAGGTTTCAGCTTGAGCAACCGACGAAGGTGTCATGGTTTCTAAGCAAGCTGACATGGATTTCCACTCAACAAGGAATTATCTGACTTTCTGTTCATTGTCGCAGTCGCGCACATAGAGCTCGAGTCGAGGTAGCGGAGATGGGGTGGAGCCGCCCAGTTGCTGAGTGGAGAAGCACCCTCGTACTACCACTTGACGAGTTTTTAGATTATAGATGAGCTCGAGTTGGTCGTTGTCGTAACTGGACTGTGCCTGAGTGTGATACCAATCAACGTGGCAGTGTTATATGACTAAGCAACTGGGCAGCGAAAGAGATGGAGGGCGACGGCGGCGACGATGCACCAAGCTTGCAGCAGTAATAGCTGGGCCGAACAGAGTAGACAGTGTGTATGTGTCTCATTGCCAACTGCCAAGTTTCAATGACGGAAAATGAGTCGGATGCGAGAGGGAGAGTCTGGATGTCGTTTTTGTGTCGTCTGCTAGATGTCGATGAGAATGCATTTGCCAGTAGAATACGAGCGCAGCCCAAATGAATCGCAGCCCAAATGAGTGTGGGGTTGTTTTAGAGGTCAATATGTGTATAACGGAGCCTGAACAGCTTCAGGTATGATATGAAGTGTTTTTTAATGAATATCGTTTGTTTTGCTCTACCACGTCCCCTCCTCACTTTGCAACGGCCCGCCGTGTTAGTACTCGCTTTGCGGACGTTGGACTCGTCGGGAGCCCGTCTCACTTGCGTAGTACAACGGCGACAGCGCTTTTGCGTGAGCAGATGATGGGAGCGGGTGAGTACCGGATTCGGAATGACCGATTTTTCCGCCTTCGAGTGTTGGGTTCGCGCCGCTTATTTCACGTTGAGCGTTCCCATGTTGCGGGCTGAGGTCCTCTTGTAGAATTGGCACGGCGCTCGCGGCTGAAACAGCTATCAGCCAGCCGAAATAGTGAAGCTCCTTCGCGCTCCACAGTGTTGAGCATGCGAGAATCTTGAAATTGTCGCTGATACTCCATAGCATCAGCAAAATCTCGGAGGGTACCAACAAGAGATGTGAGCCGTTCATCGAAGGTTAGACGTTCTGCTGGAGTCCAACCAGGCATCTCCTCGTCCTCGGAACCCATATCCATCCCATCTTCGTCGTCCGAATCCACAGCGTTGTCGGCAGGCTAGTGAGAAAAAATCTCAACAGCGTGAGGAGCAGGGCTCGTCGCCAATTCTGGGTCCAGCGGCTTAAGCAGCTGATGCGACCAGAACGGGACGGTTCTATTACGAACCACATGCCGAAAAAATGAAGGATGCACCTTCTCACCAGCTTGAACAAGGTGTTTACACACCAGAAACCGGCTCTTAGCGAAGTAAGGGCAAGTACAGACCCACTTGATAACATTGGGTCTGTATTTGTCGTTGATGGGAAGGTGTAGTTTCGCACCTCTTCCGTTCGGTTTGAAGTCTTTGCGCCAAGACGCAAGGTCCCGGTATCGGCCATCGGGGTTGAATATCTTGTCGAGCCGCCGATAATAGTGAGGGGCGAGTTTCACCACTAAAATCCATACCAGAAGGTCAAGCCGAGGTTTGTGGAAGTGGTGCAAGTAATCCTTCTTGATTTATCGCCAGCTAAACAATTAAGCATGACTTTTCATCCAGAAAAATAAGACAGACACGTACTGGCTTTCAACCATCATAGTTGTTTTCAACCGTGGGATTTCGGGATGTTCGGCGCGCGCCCATAACTCCCATCGCCCGCGCCGGTACCAATTTTCCCAAAGGTAAGCCCACACCTCGCGCAAGTCATGCTTGAAGCAGAAGGTGTATATTTCACGTACAGCCCAAGCACGATTTCCTTCTGAACTGGGGTGGGAATAGCCGGGAATCAACGGGTGAGCGCACAGATGAGTTTCCACGAGGTTTATAATCGGTTCACGGAATTCTTCAGGACAGAAAATTCGTCGGCTTTGAGTATCTTCATTGTTTTCCGGATTCGTGGCTGCCGGAATAGCGGGAAGGGAGGAATTTGGAGTATTTGTCACATCCGCAAGCGGTCTCGGGTCGGACTGTGTTGCCGGAATTTTTATGGTGATAGAATTCTGATCGGCTGCTCATCCTGCAGGTGTGTTTTCAGAATCTGCCATGAATCCGCCCTCGTGCTCCGTAGTATCCGGGCGGCCATAGGGCCGGAAAGTGACGTCGATGAAGTTGAACTCGGCATGAGCACGAGACGGATTGTATGGTGTTGTTGCTAATTTATTGGTTTTCAACCGTGTTCGTACGGCTTTGCGAAGATGCCACCAACACAGCTGGATTTTTTGCGTTCCAGATATCCTTGGCTGCTTTGATTTCGGCCAAATCCTTGTCAGTGTGAACAAACTTTGGTAAGACACCATATTTGTCGCGTAGTTTGCGCGCCCAAGCCTCCAGCGCACGTTTGCGCTTCCCGATCTCGATCGCGCCCGTAGTCGAAAGAAGGCAATACGACAGCGGGAAGCCGGCATTGTCGTACTCGCCCAACACAGTATAAAGTTCGAGGTGCTTTGAATTTGTGCTATCTAACGGAAGTATTAATAAGTTGCAATCTTATCGGACTACTCAAGTGAACAACTTACATGTCGCGTCGAGACCAATTTCGACAATCTTGCCCATCAGGAAAAACTGAAACTGCGCCAAAGACCGCCAGAGACCGCCATATGTAGCACCCCATGGACGTCAAAGACGTCAGAGCGGAGGACCGAGCTACATAGAAACCTGGGTGCACCGTGATCAGATTCATAGACACCCAGAGTTGGTCAAAGTAGCCATAGTCATAGTGCTTATAGTGCTCAAAGTCGTCAAAGTACACACAATAAAAATGCGAAACAAATCATAGATTGCAATAAGAATGAGCACTAAGTACATGTATATAACCGGCAGTCCGACACCTATCAGGACATGAATTTGTTCGTTCGCATCATTAAGTTCCTTATCGCTTGATATCTATCTACATCTATATACTTCCCGTAGTTGAGTATGGTCTACAATCAATCACTCTTACTCTTAACCCCCATCTTGACCTCTGAGTCTTTCTCTCTTGTGCCCCCTCCGTGTGCTCCTGCACCTGCACTCCAGCAGCTCTTGTTCCGATCGAGCTCTATCGGCTTCCAGCCACCTCGGTTTATATTCTGAGAGGTTATGGGCCCCGCGCCCTAGCGCCTGAGCTTGATGCGAGAGCGGCTTGCTCCAGCGTGCCTCCGGAATCTTACCATCCACTCGTTACTTCCACTGCTCATCCTGATCTACGCCATCCTCGCATCCACCTCGACTCTTTGCTGTTCTTCCTAGGTCTTCCTCTCGAGCCTCCCTTACACTGCAGCCTCGACACTCTTATCTCTACAGCATCTACTGGTTCTCACGCTGCTGTACAGACCTCTCACGGATGTCAAGTGTCCGTGCACATGACCTGCTCATCCCGATGACTCTCCGAAAGTTCTTTCCCACACACTGTGCTCAGTTCTCCCACACTGTGTGCCGCTTCGACCTCTCTCTGGATCCTCACTGGGTAAAGGAATTGTTTCCTTCCATGATCCGTCCATCATCCCTAGCATTCTCACCCTCGAGGAGGTTATTATTTACCTCAATTGTCCTGCTGTTCCGCGGATTCCAACGGTGCTCCTCTGGTGTACAGCCATTGCCGGTTCACTTCCCCTTGCACGACAATTCCTACCAACATCAGCTTCCATATTCATTCTGCCGACCTCTTCCTTTCCATCACAGGATCACAACCCTTACCGTTCGGCAGAACACACCACAAACCTCCAATCCTAACCACTGCACTGCAAGCTGCGGTCTCTTGGGATAGGTGGGAGCCAACATTGCTGCTCCACCTGCTGTGCTGT
Source organism: Favolaschia claudopus (assembly GCA_037176885.1). Lineage (NCBI taxonomy): Eukaryota > Fungi > Basidiomycota > Agaricomycetes > Agaricales > Mycenaceae > Favolaschia > Favolaschia claudopus. The sequence goes on along the minus strand of JAWWNJ010000160.1, from coordinate 346,127 downwards.
ACTTGCGCACACAGCATACCACATCCAGATTTTATTGTTCACTTGGATACTGGAGCCAATTTTCGCTGGTATTTTTTCTAGGTATCTGTCAGGGGAACCCCCCGCTTCCGCGACCCGCTCCGCTATTCCTTGCATCACTCCAGCCTTCTTGGGAACGCTACTCCCTCCAGACTTCCCCCTTTGTCACACCTTCCTCCTTCCGACCCCCCGTTCCCCTCCTCGACAGACTCCTGTCGACCCTGCGCTCCTACAGCTAGTCCTCAGCGCAACCCGGTTCCCTACTGGTCTTCCGGTCAGACTTCTAGCCCTCCGAGAGCTCTGGTACCCCGAGCTCTGGTCGTCCGGACCTCCGGCCTTCCGGCTCCGGTCCCCCGATCCCCGGCCCGGCTTCCCACGCTCCCCCGGAGCTGGGCCAAGCCCCAGCGGTTCTGTCACCCAAGCCTCGATGCTCCTGCTGTCTCGCCCTGGCTCTAGCGCCCTTCCCGGGTTCCCTGGGCTCTATTCCCCCGGTTCCCCGACCCTCCGGGCCCCAAGCTCCGGCCCTCCGGACTCCGGCTCCGGTTTCCCACGCTCCCCGGACCACAGGGTATCTTCGGGCCTTCGTCGGTCTACGATCTCTGGACCAGTATTGTGATCCTCCCTCTTCTGGGCATATCCCTGGCTCCCTGCTACTGTTGGATCATCTGATCATTGATATCACATCATAGATGCTGTGCTACTACATAGTTCCCACGCACCGTGAGAAGTCACGCGTCACGCGCCCTTTTACTGTGACGCCTGGGCATGGAGACTCCTTACTCTGTTCTCTAAGGATTCTCCCTCTGCCCAGGTGAGTAGACACTCTTCCTCTTGTTGTAGCTAGCCCACTAAGGATTCTCCCTCTGCCCAGTGCTTGTTGGACTCTTGAGTACCTCGGGCCTCAGGCCCTGGCAGCTGTTGCCCTTACAGTATCTAATGGCCAATGCGCTGCTATGCACGCAGGATCTGGTCATCACCAGGTGAAAGCTCATGGGCTTCCACATGGATCGCACATTTGGGCGACCAATTATAGCAGGGTTGCGGAGACTAAACTTGTTCTCGCCGACTTCTCCATTGTAGCGCAACTGTCTTTTCGACCGTTCAGCGACGGGGACTGTAGCCATTGTCTCGATTGCAGTTTGCGCTGCCCTGGGCGTTGTTTTCGGTATGACTGCTATAGTTCTTTCTGTCTTCTGAATGTGCTACTCGGTGTGACCAAAAGTAACCGGAATCGGAAATTGCGTGTTTTCAACGAGATTTTGGGGGTGAATGCCGGGCAAATTGACCCTATTGGCAGTGTATGAACATATGACATTGCATACGAAGCAGGCAAACGGTTCCATAGTCTCTTTGTCCTATTATTACACATTCTTTTATGTATGCTTTGAGGCGGGAAATTAGTGTGCCGAGTTGCCTCTCTCACTGAACAACGGGAAACACCTGGCAACCTTAGATATAGGATTTGTAGACTCTTGGAATACTAAGCACTTTTCTGAGGTACTTACTGGCCTGACATTTCAGCATCTCTTCTTCAGAGAGCGGAAACATGTCCAAATTGGCCCAATTTCAAAGATTGATTCACCAACTTGAAACAAAACATTATATGCCATGCCCATACCATGGAAGTCGTAGAAAACATAATTTACAGGAGCCCTGTATTACTTAAAGTACTTTGAGTTTCGAAATTCCTCTCTAAAAAGCCAAATTCCGGTTACTTTTGGTCGCACCGAGTATTCGGTGGGAGCTCTCGCACATTCGTTATTGTTGCTTTTATTCCTTTGTAGGCTATATCTCGTTCTTTGCGAAGGTGGGAGTATCAGGACATGAATTTGTTCGTTCGCATCATTCCAAGTTGGGATGTTCCTTATCGCTTGATATCTATCTACATCTATATACTTCCCGTAGTTGAGTATGGTCTACAATCAATCACTCTTACTCTTAACCCCCATCTTGACCTCTGAGTCTTTCTCTCTTGTGCCCCTCCGTGTGCTCCTGCACCTGCACTCCAGCAGCTCTTGTTCCGATCGAGCTCTATCGGCTTCCAGCCACCTCGGTTTATATTCTGATAACACCAGCCAAGGAACAGTCGATATTGCGGCAGGAAGAGCGGGGAAAGGAGACAAAAGGGCCGGAACGGATTGGGAATGAGGCAAGGCGAGCCGCGGTGCTTGGTTCGAAGAATTACGTTGCAGGTCGAAGAATCGTTGCTTGTCACAGACAAAGTCGAGAAGGTTTGAGGAGAGTGTACTGAGCGTCGCGGGGTCTCTTGCTGGAGAAATGAATCTGATATGGCTGGATTACAGGTCGCGAAGAGAAAACGACGCAGGGCAGGTAGCTCAGATTGATAAAGTGTTGATGAGTGGGGAAAGCTAGGTACATAGTAATCCTCGAGGGTGCGCCGATGCGACGAAAGCTGAGATTGAAGGAGTACGCTCGGGGGGAGACCGGCGATCTTGAGTGGACCCGGTCGAATGCATACTAGAAAGTGAACAGCGAGAACGGGCGCTGGTCTTGGTTACGGCTGCCCGTGAGGCGTGGTTTCGGATGCGCTGCACCGCACCTGTCGCCCGGGTGATGAAAAGGCGGCGGCGGCACGGACAAGCCGCCCGATGGGGTTCGTTGTACGACGGAGATGAGCTCCGCATGGTCGCAGACGCCGCCGCCGCCCGCCAATGCCGATTGGGAAGAGAAGGAGGAGGAGGTGAGACAGTTGATGTCGATGATGGTGAAGGCTAGACAGGAAAAAAAGATGGCGAATAAATGATATGATAAAGAAAGGCAGGAAAAGACCGAATACGGGAGGAGGAGGAGCGAGCGCGGCGCGGAGCGCCGCGCGAGCGACGACGACGACCACAGAGGTGATATGCTAGAGAGAGAAGACGGGCGGGGACCCACGACGTTTGGGCGCAACGTTTCGTCTGCAAAGACTCATCAGGTGGCAGTGTTCCCTAACGGTACGTGGTGATTGTTTGTTTCCAGCGTATCATGTGACTGACACGTGCGTATGGGAAAACAAACCGAGTGCCAGTACGGGAGTCGCGGAATCCAGCCAAATGGGGACTCGACACGTTTTCCTCCAATAACTGCTTCATCCTCCTCAGGGCTCCATTCCAACAATGCTAGCATTTCATTGATCTGAATTTCATGAACACGAGAGGTACCATACAAAAGCAGCCGCATCAGGGACCCGATACCTGGTCAGAGGTAGGAAAAGTGGGTTTTATGGGCACGTTCGGGGAATCCGGTCAGAGAACTCGACCCTTAGCATTTTGTATTGACGGTAAAAGATGAAGGAAGAACAAATTTTAGAAATCATTCATTTTTTCGAGAATCCGAAGGCACGCGCCGCCGCAGAGCGCGACCCGAAGGGAGCGCGCGGCGCGTGCCGAGGATTGAGAAAAAAGAGATCTAAACGTTCAACGCAAATCAATCACAGTACACTCCGAGTTTTCACATTTGTTCTCTTCAAATGGCTATCTAACATCACCGATGTGGACGGACAGGGGTGCATAATTTTCAAGGTAGCCAGCCTCGAACGGCGCACCAACTCTGTCATTCGATGAAGTCAATGTGGATATGAGTCAGAAATATCGCACACTGAAAATCAGAATAGCTTGAGAGCATCTGGCTGCGGGTTAGAAAGTGGATGGATATCCACTCGATTGAACAACAGGGTTCACCCTTCAACCATCTTATACTCTCAAAGAAATCTCAGAGTATGCATTCCGGTTCTCCTTCATACTGGCCTTCGAGATGTATGACTGGCATAGGGTTAATCCCATATGCAGTCCTCGAGCTCAACAGATGACGTTCACACAAGAGATTTTGTCATGAATGGTGAAGCAACTTCTCAATAAACCGAAGGTAATAAAGAGAGTAGGATTACACGGAATGTAATAAGTAAGGAGCCAATCCCCTGAAAAGCAACTTCAACGATGTAGTGGTCCTCTGTCAAACTCTCACAAACTGTCGAGCTGAGGAACCGCAGGACTTAGCATGACAACATAGTTGGCTGCGGGCACGGGTTTGTGGAGGAGAGAGACCTCGCGAAAGAAAGGGGTCACTGTTAGCGTCTGTTACGTAGGTCATTCGAGTTAACGATACACCATCAGAGCATACAGGCATCAGGGATGCTCGCCCACAGTGAACAATGCTGCGAAGAGTGTTCACTGAAGTGGGGGAGTAGCCGCAGATGGGCTCGGAAGCCAGCCGGGTTTTGCAAGGTGCGCAAACTCGGCAAAGCATCCATTCAACCGCGCGCTAAACAGGCGTTGGCGGCTGAAATGCACGGGTGCCAGACCGTGCAGTCATCGTTTCCGCCGCAGATCAGGTTCGCGACTGCGGGTAAGGCAGGCGATAACCAGTTGCGTATTGCGGAGTGACGACATGACCATCGACGAGCAATGCGTGGACCATAAAATATGGACCAGCATTTGGAAGCTATGTCTTTGGGTCGTGGTGCGCGAGCAATGGCTTTGCGGCATGCTGCACCAACACGATATTACGCGGGGCAGGCTGTTATGCGGCGGGGACCGAAAGGTATCACCGTGCAGGGACGAGAACATGATGTTCTCGGGCCTGGGTTCAGCAATTACGCTGAAGGCAATGACCTTGAACGTGCTGAATCAATCCAAGTAGGATCGATAAGCAGGGTCCAAAGATGTCTGTTCGCGGCAGTGTTGACCACAATCGCAGACAATTCTCGAATGAAGCGCGCGCCAGCGGCAGCTTCGAGACTGCGATAGGGCAATTCTTGGTATAAAACCGAAGAATTTTCACGGCGTTACTGAGACGAAGTCGAGTCGGACTCAAACTTCATAGCCAATGCTCTCCGCAGCGCAGAGTTGGGCTCATATAGGCCAAGGCACTAATAGAGTTGGCTCCCAAGTCATGCAGCTGCAGGCGAGGCAGGTTGTCTATTGAAAGACAATCGTCCGAAGACGATGAGGGTACGTGGATGGGGGCAAAAAAAGAGGAGGGAAGGAAGAAGGGGACCGAGTCAGAGACAGCGGCGCACCTAAAATTTCCGTAATCCTAGCACATTCCCTGAGCATATACAACCCCTTTTAACACACTTTCATCGCAGATATCGTAGCGGGCGGGCCAGGCGAGACGATTGGGATACGAAAGCAAAAGGGATTGAGCTGGGGGTAGACTCGAGTGCTGTACCGGGGGATGTTGTTCGAAAGGTTCGAGATTCGAGTTGGCGAGTTGGCGGGGAGCTGGCGGCCGGCGAGTTGGCGTAGTCGATATGGCGAACGGGCGGGAACTTCGAAAGACGCTCGCTTGCTCTATAAACGTAGACAAAGCGGGAGGAGGAGGAGCGAGCGCGGCGCGGAGCGCCGCGCGAGCGACCACGACGACCACAGAGGTGATATGCTAGAGAGAGAAGACGGGCGGGGACCCACGACGTTTGGGCGCAACGTTTCGTCTGCAAAGACTCATCAGGTGGCAGTGTTCCCTAACGGTACGTGGTGATTGTTTGTTTCCAGCGTATCATGTGACTGACACGTGCGTATGGGAAAACAAACCGAGTGCCAGTACGGGAGTCGCGGAATCCAGCCAAATGGGGACTCGACACGTTTTCCTCCAATAACTGCTTCATCCTCCTCAGGGCTCCATTCCAACAATGCTAGCATTTCATTGATCTGAATTTCATGAACACGAGAGGTACCATACAAAAGCAGCCGCATCAGGGACCCGATACCTGGTCAGAGGTAGGAAAAGTGGGTTTTATGGGCACGTTCGGGGAATCCGGTCAGAGAACTCGACCCTTAGCATTTTGTATTGACGGTAAAAGATGAAGGAAGAACAAATTTTAGAAATCATTCATTTTTTCGAGAATCCGAAGGCACGCGCCGCCGCAGAGGGTCTTGGTTACGGCTGCCCGTGAGGCGTGGTTTCGGATGCGCTGCACCGCACCTGTCGCCCGGGTGATGAAAAGGCGGCGGCGGCACGGACAAGCCGCCCGATGGGGTTCGTTGTACGACGGAGATGAGCTCCGCATGGTCGCAGACGCCGCCGCCGCCCGCCAATGCCGATTGGGAAGAGAAGGAGGAGGAGGTGAGACAGTTGATGTCGATGATGGTGAAGGCTAGACAGGAAAAAAGATGGCGAATAAATGATATGATAAAGAAAGGCAGGAAAAGACCGAATACGCTCACCGAAAGACATAACCAGCGTCAGAACAGGGAGGGACACGACCCACCGCTGCATACGCGCATAAATCGCCCAGACGCGCCAGATGTCAATGACGACGCTATCGCTTACGATCATCTGAGATAAAATACATAACATGTCGTAACTTTAATACATAACATGTCGTAACTTTAATTCAAGAGAACCGACGAAGACACAACGAGAAAGACACACACATTGAACATAACTTCTACACATTCGTCTGGCGCTGCTCCCTACGATCTGCGAGCGACATAGCGGGGTAATCCATGAAGTAGGCATGCGAGTAGTACTGGGTGGTAAGACGCCCGCAGAATGGGAGCATCGGAGATGCGTAGAGGTGTTGCTGCGGGCAACGGACGAGAGTCGTCCTATCAGTGGGAGGTAGCGGCGCTATACAACGAGCAGTGAGTCTTGAAACTTGAAGACGGGATGTGTTCAGGCACTTGGAGTGCAACAGAGCGCGCTTGAGAGGGGCACAAGAAAACAGTTTGGACGTCGTGGAAGAGAACTACGGAGAAAGGCGGAGAAAACAAGGGCATAACGGGACGCTAAACGCTCGTCGGATTAGCCAGAATAACCTTGACTAGAGGATAAGCACACACCGCGCTGTATGGACCCCGAAACAATGTGTCTTGAGAACATGCGCGACGTTGTTGCTGTTTGAGTCATGGAGATGACTCAGTCTGTGGACAAAACTAAATGGCAATGGAAGAAAAACTTTCTCAAAATCAATGCTGAAGCAATAGCTCCAGCAAAAAACAAGCAACTGATCCTCGAACTGCCTTCGTCAGAAATATATCCTCTTGCACCAAGCCTATCGATCCTGATAGCTCAACTTGGGCCATTGATTGCCAGCAATTGGAGGATACTGAAGAGTTTGCCTGGGCTATGCTTGACCCTGACAGTGATGCTATTGCAACTCGAATCAATGATCTCCCTGAAGTAAACAATATATCCATACCTTACTGTTGTCGCAAAAATCGAAACGGGGTTATATCCAGTTATAAGTCTATAATCTGGGCGGTGGGGTATAAAGCTAAGATAGCATTATAAGGACTTACAGCCTTATAGCATTATAGTCAGTTATAAAGGTGAGGGCGAGGGCATTGAAAAAATTCTTTTCTCTCAACCCCGCCGCATCCCGACACTCACGCTACCGCGGGGGCGTGAAGCGGTGTGAGGCCGTTGCTCGCGGCGGGATTTGAACTGCCGACCGTCTCATGCGCAGTGAAAGCATACACCATTACCGCTCCACCAAGGAGCCACTGGATAAAAGGTCAGTCTGCGCCATATATGCCGTTACTATACATGATGTCATTTTATTTGCCTTGAGGCTCCACACACCAACCACGCACGGCTCAAAATCAAATCTTTTGTTCGTAATCCAATCGTAATCTGTACGATGAGGTTGCATAGGGAGGTAAGATAGGCCGCATTCATACGCATCAAGCTCCTGTCACAACGTCACACTTTCGACCATCTCCCTCATATCTCGACAACGAAGATGAAAATGGAGAACCTGTTCCGTTAATCGACGGACAGGTAGCCTGGCTATGTCCTCCCAAGATTACAAGGCGATTGGGGAAGTATTGACGGAGGAGATAGAATTTTCGTCAGACCGCTCACAAAATTGGGATTTACAAGATTCCCCATCAAAATTTTATCTCCTCTGCCAATATTTCCTCATTCACCTTGTAATTTTGGGAGGACATAGCTAGACTATCTTTCCGTCGATTTACGGAACAGATTTCTTACTTTCGTCCCTGTTGTCGAGATATGAGGGAGATGGTCGAAAGTGTGACGTTGTGACAGGAGCTTGATGCGTATGGATGCGGCCTATCTTATGTAGTCTGGATTGCAGAATGGATCCAGAGCCATTAGGATGCGCCTGAGGTATAAGCTGTTATCAGCTGGGTTATAACCTCACTATAACCTTGCTATAACCGGTTATATCGGCTGTAAGTGGTTATAATCTCTTATCTCTAACTTTCGATTTTTGCGACATGTGATTCTGCTGGTCAGTGATCTTGTGTACAGCAATCTTCTCTCTGAGTCTAATTATTTCTTACTAGGTCATAAATCCCTTTGCGTGGAACTACCATCTCATGTGCGGTTGAAACCCAAGCTGGATGCAAAGACATCAGTTCAATGCAAACTTTGAGCATCAAGATAGCTGGAATGCGCAACCATGTGGGCCAGCATATTCTCTATTCTATACGCAATAAGCCGGATTTAAATTGCACCCTGAAGTTGTAATCGGTGCAGAACCCTGTGGCTGGTGTGGACTTGATGGATGTCATACACAATTGACTTCAAGCACCAAGAAAAACAGCACCTCAGTTCAAATAGTATCAAATTGTGAATACCACTATGCCAAAATGTTGTATAAGCCTGCCAAAACATTCAGTGAAGCTTCACCATGCACCAATGTACCTCTGCAATGCCCCTTGTGCCCTGAATCAACATCTGGCAATCGGAAAACCATTTGGAAATATAATTCTTATTTTCACCTCCTCGCTGAGCATTCAGTATCAGGTCAAAGACCTCCGGATGTCCCTCCCCAATTTTGGATAGATACTTGGCTTCAGCATGTTGAAGAGCAGGCTTTAGGTATCACAATTGAGGAGACAGATAGATTCCGAGATGAGAATGAAATGCCGGGAAGCACATCCAGCATTGGGCATCTTACCCGGATGAAATCAAGACTCCCACTGGAAGTCCCACTAAAAAGGCTCGAGAGAGGTCACGGCGGATTTTTGGATGCTGCCGCATCTTGGGAGGTTGAGAACGTGGTGTCAGTGTCGCCGACACGTGATCCATATCCTTCGATATAGTCCATACGAGCTATGCGACCCGTGCCTTCGCCACTCAGGCTACTGCACTCGGCACCTTCCTGCACCTCTAGGCCGACGGCGCCGCACAGCTCGCTGGACTCGCCGGCGCGCGTCGCCGCGGGAATTCTCAGGCTTTGACAGAAAGTCACGGGGTGAATTTCCCTTTCCGGGAGCTGAGGCTGTGCCGTCCTCTTTTAAAGTATAGGATCCTATCCTATACATTGTCCTACGAGCTTTAGCTCCCTGCCTTCGGCACGGCGAAATCGCTGCGCTCGCGCCGTGTCTATGGTGGGGGACATGACTTCGTGACAAACTTTTACGGTGAACATTGTGACGCTAATAACTCGTGTGACAGTCACCCAAATTTCTTGATATTGGATAAATGGCTTCCTTTTGAAGAGTAGAAGAGATTGTATGGAGCAGATTTACTCCCCATTGACTTTCGTGATTTTGACCACAAATTTGGCCATCCTAAAGGGGAAATTGATCCGAAATGGCTCTGCCGGGGGCAATTTGATGGCCCATCAATACCCAATATGCCCCCAAAGAGTAGTGATTTGAGTATTGGGTCCAAAACAAACTTATAAGAGCTACTGGAAATCTCAAAAGCTCTCCCAAGTTTTACCTCAACGGTACAGTATTTTGACGCTCCTTTACACATTGACACTCCTTTACACACCTTGAATATTGGCCGCATTTGGGCAAATCTGAGCAAATCAAGCAACTACCTACTGAATGTGGGCCATTTAGACTCCATTCAGACACCTGTACACGAGTTTGGGCCGTAGATGGACCAGAGTCAGTGAAAATCGTGCGATCATTGCCATCAATTTTGCCAACTTTCATCAATCGGTCGTTTACACACTACAAATCTGTGAACCTAGACACCCTCTCTCCGTCTAAATCCTCGAAAATATTGCTGGACACTCAGTGGGGTATTTGGAAAAGGTCTGTATGCTCAGATGTGGCATAAGAACAAAACAGGATACTCAAATCTCGAAATCATTTTTGGTGTGTAAAGGAGCGTCAAAATACTGTACTTCCCCCCCTTGAAAACCTGTTTCTCCGGCAAAAATTTGGCCATTTCCCATCAAAAAGTTCCCACGGTCCAAAATTTTGGAAAACACCCACTCTTGGGTATTTCGAGTTGATCTGGCCAGGTTTCAGGTCAAAATTCCAAAAATTCCGGTCTGACATGAAGTCACGTCCCCCACCATACGGCAGTCGCACAGCTCGTCGGGGCTCCGCCCCAAACCCCGCAGTTTTGCTTCTTGGATTCAGTGCCGACGACGCCGCACTGCCGCTCGCTGCACTCGCCGGCGCGCGTCGCCGCGGGATTCTCAGGCTTTGACAGAAAGTCACGGGGTAAAATTCCCTTTCTGGGCGCAATGCTGTGCCCGTTGTGTTTTAATACAGTGGCGGCGCCATCTGATGCCACCCCTAAAAATAGAACAGCCTATTTCTGGAACTTTTGATGCAAGTGGAGTCGATTGGGGCCACATCATTTTTTGGGGGGGTGGCATCAGATCCCGCCGCCACTGTATAGGATACAGGATCAGGACACGTGAAAAGTAACGTGACTTTGACACGAAACCACGGGACCATGTCGAGATGTTGCTGCCGACTGTCGAGATGTCGCTCCCGGTTCCCACGAACCTTCCCGACGGCGCCGCGCACCGCGAGTGCAGCGAGCGGTAGTGCGGCGCCGAGGGCACGCAATCCAGCAAGAAAAAAACCCGCGGGGTTTGGGGCGGAGCCCCGACAAGCTGTGCACCAGCCGTAGGGAGGGACGCGAGCGCAGCGAGCCGGCCCTGCCGAAGGCGGGGTGCTTAACATCAGTCGCGTGACTTTTGACCGAAAATCACGGGGTCAATGTCAAGATGTTGAGATCGTACTAGACGTCGCGAGCGCCAGCCCCAACAAGCTGTGTGACCGAACGGAGGGAGGCCGGCGAGCGCAGCGAGTCGGCCGTGCCGGAGGCAGGGAGCTAAAGCTCGTCTTACATAATATTCGCGCACAAAATTGTGCGCACACAAATATTGCTGCGCTCGCGCAAAAGTCAGAGGCGATTTCCTTTTTGGGTGGGGTTTGACAGCTGCCCATCAACATCGGCAGCATCAAGTCCCGCCCCCGCCCGGACGTTAGCCGCCGTTGAGCTATACCTTTGGGAGTAGAACAAGTAAATTGAGAGAATCTGAGACAGAATGCAAGCTGCCGCGATCATTTGACTCCGCCACCGTGCCCGCTGTGGGTTTCCTCCCTCTAATTGAAACCAGCGGGACGTGCGTTGACGCCGACGCCCCACACCCGCTAGTAGCTACGCAAAACCGTATGATGTCCTCCGGCATCTTGATTCTTAATTCTGACCTACACAAGTGTCTTTCGACTTTCTAAGCACATATAGGACGCCTTGACTCTACGATGTACATGCGCATTGTCGGCGCCTTGTTCAGCGCATATAGAGCTGCGCCGCCCCCAAGCTCGTATATGAGAATGGCGAGATCTCTGTCAAACTCCGTGTAGTTTCTGGCATGGTATTTGCCCTCGATGGCAAGCTGACTCTTTTGGGTAGTTTTCCGAGCACTCTAGCCCTCCTTCTTGGCGGTGGAAAGCAACCGCGGAAGGCCAGGAACATTGTTTGCCGACAACAGGTCAAATAGCTCGATCAAGGCTGTTTCTCGTTTCCGAGCTACTTTGAGAGATGTCCAGTAATTGTGTTTCTATGAGAATCATCAGACTACGTTCGGGGTAAAGATGAGAGTCGTAACCTTGACCTGTTCTGCCTTCAGTTGACGAGACAGGGCATTCAGTTTTGCTTCTAGCTGAGCGTGATTGAGTCGGTCAATAGATTTCTTCCCGAACGATTGCTGAGCCCATTTTTCGACAACCTCTACTGCGGAGTCCACTGTCCGGCAGGCGTCGCAACAACCGCCAGCAAGCGACGCAAACCCGGAGCACTGAATAGATTGTACGCGAATGATTGATGTGACAAAATCTGTCGACAGAAGGGTATAGCGAGGCCGATGATGCGACGACGCGTCGTGTATGATAAAGGGGTATGTTTCAAAGATTGGCCCGACGTCCCAGCGGAAGTATGCCCCAGGACATTGAACACCTGAGGCTGCACTGTCGGCATTGACCAAGTGGATGGGTTTTTCGGGTGGAGCGAGACGCGAATTTGACGCGCTAAGCGAAACTGAAGACGCGTCAGAAGATCCAAACACGTTAATTAAGGCAAGAGTTTACACACCAACGCGGTCCTTGCATTGTTTACTATTCCAGCGGGTTTCCATAGGCCGAGACCCCGGATCGTATCCATGTCCGACATATACAGAGCATCGAGGGCACAGAACTTTACGAGTGCCTGCATGCCAGTCTCCAGTTTCGGCGCAGTCAATCTCATTATTTGAATCATTAACAGCTGAAAAAGATCCTTGGTGCGATTCGGAAGTGGAAGAAAACGCGTAGTTATATGACGAATTTCTATGTGTGGCAGGATGTACAGAGTTATAGTTGCATTCTGTTTGCAGAGTGTTCTAGAGGTCTAGGAGTGCCAGCCGCGTTTACGAGTGCGTATGAGCAAGAGTGAGAGGGTGAGCGCATCGAGTGGCGCGGTGATTGCAACTGATGATCATTTCCTTTTCTGGGGGGGGTAGGTCGTGGGAAGTATTGGGTGGTCAAGGGATCGCTCGCCTCTTGCCTGGGCGTATGTGGTGAGGGTATTGTTAGCCAGAGAAATCTGGTGTCGTGGATCGTTCTGTATGAGGTTAGCTATATAATCTTGGGCTTTGTGAATTTCTCCCGTGATCGAGGCGCGGAGTGATTCCGCTGAGGCGTTGGCTTGAGATTTTGCGAGTTGTTCGGAATTGGATAGTCGGGTCATTTCGGCCGATTGGTCCATTAAGCATTGGTGCAGGATGTCGGTTATGTGAGAGAAAGCATCTTCCAGTGCAGCGATTTTTCCAGTGAGTGCGTTGGTGGTTCGGTGTCTGAATACTACCTGTTTTTTAAGTTGTTCGAGGATGTAAATTGGGTCGGTTAGGTCGCCGATGAGACCCCAGGCTGCTAGCTTCTGTTGGGTAGCTTTGCTTGCAGGCGTCCTTTTGGTTGTTGGGAGATGTTAGTGGATGATTTTGAGATGCTACTAGGAGACTGTGCTCCTGGGTCTGCCATATCGGTACTACTCAGCTTGTTATTTTCGTCTTCGCCGACGAAAATTTGCTGACAGGCGTGGGAAACTTGCGCTTCTTGACAAGGAAGCGGCTCTTAGATGGATATACTTACCACTAACCAGTGAGTATAAGCTTCAGCTGTCAAAATCAATAATCCAGAAAAAACAGGGCCGCTGAGTCACTCCAACCAGATTCATCAGGAGCAGAAGAGTTTTGAAGGTGAATATGAGGGCGATTACTGAGGCGGTTCTGAGGTTCATCAACTGAATAGAGGGTTTTGCGATGAGCCATTGGAGCCATTGAATGGCTAACAATCTCCCGATTAAAAGACTTTGATGGCCCAAAAATTGATGTCGAATTACAGAAGAGCCGCCTGGAATGAAGTTTGGATGCTGAGACCTGGGTTAGTTTTTGTCGATGCGCCGGAATCTCGCTGCATCGCAAACTCGCTAATAAGCTGGCTACGCAAATCGGGCGAAATCTACTCGAGCCAGTAATGTTGCCCGAATGAATTTAGCAAGATTAGCTACTGTATATGTATGGATGAATTGGACGTATTCAACTTAGGATATTGAGTTCCCATTCGCACTGAAGCAAGCTTACCCTCCTATGTGGACCATTGTCCACATACCCAACATGTTGAGATTAGATACAGCTTCGGACCATGACTCACAACGGACAGTTCAAGTATTCAGTAGATACACTGAGAACCTTCTAGATACTATTCTGTACAGTATATAAGCAGCCTGTAATTTCCCTGCTAGAGCATCTGATTGCTCTAAAGCAGCCTTCTAACCAACAGTGCTATTGCAATCCTATTCTACTCTCGTCCTCTAATCTCGCCCTCCCCGCTTAATCTACAACAGTTCGCGACATGAAGGTTTCGGATAGCCAGTGGGTGTTTGGCAGTGCTCAGGATCCACCCATCCTCCGATTTCTTCGCCCTCATGAGCGACTCGAGCTACAGCTCCTCGGTCTTGTCAACAGAGGTTGTGCTCGGGGTTCTGATGGAGCCATTACTGCCCGAAATGTCGATCGCACTCTCACCATCAGCGACCTTCTATGTAACAAGGTCCACTATGCGAAACCTTCCCTGTGCATTCGCAACAGCCTGATTATCCAATTCGGTGAGGGACAGTTCCAATTGTAACGACAAAATTTCTTACCTTTTTTTTCAGTCGTCGCCCAAGATGGCATTACTCGGTGTTACAAAAAGTAACCGATAATTTGGTCACTCCTTCACGGCCACGTGATATTTTTTCGAAGTGTCGCGCTTCAAATATACCCCTGACAATTCTCTACAGCATACATGAAAAGATCCCTGACATTCCTTGTCTGAGGCTCCTGAGACTTGTCAACAAACTGAACGTCATAGTATTTTTGCATGCAGCCGGCACAAACCACACAAAAACTCGAAAGATATCCACAATATCTGATCAACGTACCGGATTTCCAACCTGCATTTGATAAAGACGATACTATCCCATCCAGTCATACAAAATACTTGTGAAAACGGCGTCAAAATAGTGTGAAAAGAGGTCGCCCATATTTCACCTCGAATTTGTCCCTGTTGTTGATCCCGGTTAATGAGGAGGGTAGATGATGATAATATATGTCGCTGAATAGCTCTTGGTTACTTGATTGACACAGAGAGCAAGAGAGCTGCTGGAATTTTCACATTAGTTCCATCTTTTTGTAGCAAAACGAGCTGATACCCGGCTTGAAACTGAATCAAATCTGAGTGGTGGAATTCAGACGCTCAAAAAAGCCCCAATGACATGGTTCAGACAGACCAAATTTGGTCAGACAATAGAATCGTGTATAAAATACAACATAGAATACTTGAAACTGTTTTTCCTGTGCTAACAAAGCGAGAGCCAAATGGTTTCTTCTAAATAAGGCAAAATGTTAGCTGTCAGATTGAACCGACTGGTGCGAGACATTCGCGGCGTCGTTTCTCCCAAACTGCCATACAAATGGGTACAGAACATCCCGATGAACATTCCTATGTGCTTGAACCAACAAAATACTACACGATTCGGCCTAAAATGGCACATTGTCGGTCACTTTTTGTAACACCGAGTAGTACTCTTACAGATCGCAATGGCAAAGGCCCAATTTGTTGTCACACCTGTCTCCCCGAGTTCATGCATTCGCTGTTCTCCATCGAAAACGACATGGCTCGCGACATTTCTCATTGGACTCCTCCTCAGTGCAAATGCAGGGCTAGCGAAGCTGGTGATGGTGATAGCGAAATGGATGCTCAGGAGCTGGAGGACCTCTTTGTGAGTTCGTTCCTTTCTGACATTACACTGAATCTAACGAATTGCTTCTCAGCAGTCTGATATGGACAATCTTCCCCTGCTGCGACAGCGAGTGGAGTCGGAAATACTCTGGTGAGTTGATTGGTCTCATTTCGCAGTATTTGCTGGAGGCTCATCTCTGTGTCTCTTAGTTCAATGAGTCGTCAGCCGAGGTAAGATGCTTCTTCAATGGCTGAAAAGAATATTGCTGAAGCTTCATAATATGGCAGAGAACTACCCTAGCTGAGGTGAGTCGTATTATCGCTACAAAAAACTATCATTGACCACAGCATCATAGGCTAATGACTCGTTGGTGGTGTATCCGAAACTCAAAGCTGGGAATGTATGGCAAGAGCCATTTGTTCCTCAGCCCTGTCGTTTCGCGGGTCTTTTTGATCTCACAGCCGACTTGACAAAGAGCATCTTCAACACACCCTCGAGTGGCTCAACCCCTTACGAGCTCATCGTTGAAGGCCTTACAGTCGCTGCATGTGCTCAAAATCTGATTTCCGAGATCAGGAGGGTTATTCCATCGGGTGACTTCTCGTCTGTTCTCTCTTCCGATCGCACTTTCCAAATGTATGTCTTTCATTATTTCCCCAAGCACAAGTCTCTGGCGACATTCCAGAATTCGGCCAAATGGATCAGCTGTTTCTTTCGGTGCAGGTGTTGAGAGGGAGGTTATATATACAGCTTTTCGCATCTTCACCGATTGCGAGGGGGCATATTTTACCCCTCGCTACGATGGGAGGTGCTCTATTGCCACTACAATGTCGCTTGCATCATTGGCTTTTGTTAGTTCTCATCGTTTGGAGGACCTGACTGTGTTGGGCAGTCTGGTCGGTCTTCTTCTCATCCATGGCATCGCTCCCGAGCCTCTCAGTCCTGCCTTCATTCAGTTCGCTGCGAATGGCTGTGATCTTGGTTCACTTACTCGGGAGTTTGTTTTGGAATGGTGCCCTGAACTCTGTGGTCGTCTTGATCGGTGGCTCAGTCTTGGTCCCGAAGACGACATCACAGAGGTTCGTGATATTCTCGCTACATGCTTTGACATGCAGGTAAGCTATTTCCACTTTCAGCTCCTTCTTTGGCTTAGGCCTGCTGTCGCATCACAGGACTCTGCTCTTCGTGGTCGCAGTGCAGTTCAGCACGAGGTCCTCGGCCACGAGATTGTCTACCATAGTCTTGTCGGTTCGCAGCCTCCCTCGCAGACTGAGATCAAGTCCACTCTCTTCGGCCTTCGCCTTCCCTGCAAAAATGGATTTGACTTGTTGAAGGTGCAGTTATTCGCAGTGATATTTCAAAAGACTCACTGTTTTCTTTCCAAGGCCATTTCATCGTTTCCTGGAGGCTCTTCGACTTTTCTATCACACACCTGGACTTCGGTGATTCATAGCTACGAGTCGCTCAAGCCCCACCTCACTGTTCGTGGTGGTACGACCACCATCATGCCTGGCCTCGCGGCCCCTGATGCTCTGCCGATTGTGCTGAACCCTAGAGCTATCGTCGATACCTTCCTCTCGGGCCAGGGCATCCAATGCCCCTCTCGCTTCGCCGAGGTGAAGGAAACTATCAGCAGCCTCATTCAATTCGACAAAATCGACAGTGATGCCTTTCGTAGTCTCGCATTGTGCTGGGCTGTGACTGGCAGGCCCCACATCGAGTCGGGTGATCAGCACCACATTAAGCTCTTGTGGGTCGCTGCAAACGATTCGGCATATGAGTCCACAGCTAGTCGTCGGGCTACCTTGATGGCATTGGGCAAGATTTCGTTTCGGACCTGTTAGAACATCTATATAAGTACCAAAGACTTCGTGTCTGGGTGGGACAAGACAAGGCAAACGAAAGGGACATTCGTATTGGCTGACCGCTAACAAAATGCCGTGAACCGCCCCACTGGGGCGTCATTTTGTCGAGATGTTGAGTTCGTGCCCGCATGCTCCACCCGTCTCTCTGCACGATGTCGATTCACTCGATGCTCAACCATGCCCGCCACAACGAGCCGTCTTCGCTCACTGCTGCCCAAGACGCCCTCTATGACTCAGCCGGAGCCCTTTCAACATTGTAAACGGCTTAAGATGAGATTTTTGCATTGTATTTACTATATGTAAGAAACCCAGTAGCCATACTAAGTTTGTTTAAACAATCATCGTCTCAACGTGAAACACCGATTATTTACTGATTTAATTAAATGGCCAAGCAGCCTTAGAACAGGTTGGAAAACATAACAATTTAAACACTGATTAAGCATTTGAGAAATTCGGTGCAAAACAACAGTGGGATTCGAACCAGGGAACAACACTGAGCAACGTGAGGAAGTGAGAACATGAATCCAAGTACACTAAAGAGGTCTGGAAAGCGTGGAGAATGTACTGTATACAATGGGCGCAGGAGTCATTGTTCAAACAAAAAATTCCCAAGTCCCTTTTCTCTTGCTGTAAACCAACTGTAAACCTGCTTTTACATGTGAGTATTACTATATATAGCATTCAAGGCCTGTGTTTGCTCTGTGAAACGAATTTCAACTATCACCAGTGAGGAGGCTTTCACCAAGCTTTTACTGTGATCACTCTCAAGAATTGAGTCCTTTTTTCAATGCATTTCGGCTGTTTCAGGGAGCAATGCCTTCCACTGCAAGGATTCTATTTATGGTTAAATCGATCTGCTAGCTTAGGGTAGAGGTCGGATTCGTATGGTGGCTCAGTCTAATGTTTGTTAAGTCAGTCGCGCAAAATTCATAGTGAGGGGCCGTCAAAATGTTGCCAAATTGTCTTGTCCTTGGTCTAGTGGTTTACCTCTTCAATTCTAATTCGAGTTTGTAATCTGGTCTGTCGTTCGATTCCTTCGCGCGACGGTCCTTTTTGCATGCGTTCTAAACCCTGTTCAAACCTTGTTTAAACAGTTGTTTGAACACTTGCTTACAGGGTTTCCTGTAAATAATGAGAATCACAAATAAAAATATTTGCGCTTCCCAAAAAGGAAATTTGCGTCTTTCCACGTCTTTCTCTCTGTACTTCGCGTAGAACTCTCCGTCTGAGCTACTCCCTCCCTTTCTCACCTCTACGATGGTCTCCAGCGACTCAGACGAGGACATTACGGTCGTCGAAGGGCCGTCCCAGCTCTCTGCCTCGGATTTGGATGCTATGATAGAGGGCGTAATTGCCGACCATCCTGCTGGTATTTTGCTCTATTCTATTCTTCCAGGAGCCCTTCTGAGTACCCTCTTCAAAGCATGCAACAAGTTCCTTGTTAGAACCCCCGAAGTCATGGCAGCACAAGCGAAAAAGGCTGAGAAGAAGGCTGCAAAACGGAAACGAGCCTCGGAGGAGACCGACACTGCTGCAGCAACGGAGACCAAGCCTCCACCCAAACGACGAAGCAAACCGAAGGCGCCGACCGCCGACAGTGACGAGCCTCCCCCGAGTATCACATACTATATCAAAATCCCCAAAGAAGCTCCCGCCCCGACGAAAAAACGCACTCCCAAGCCTACCGAGGATGATACACTTCAAAAAGGACCTTTCATACTCCCCATGTCTGCCTCTTACCTCAATCTCTTGTCCGCTATTGCTACCGAACTCCCTTGTCTCGTCGAAAACATCAATCAGTCAAAAATCATGTGGAAAACGAAGAAACCGCTTACTGGTGACAAGTTCCCTCTTGGAAAGGCTGTTGGCTACTCGGTATGACCAAAAGTAACCGGAATCACAAATTGCCTATATATGGCAAAGCTAGCACACAGAACCGCTGGGAGGATTGGTACTGTAATTATGGTAGAAGTATATGCTGTTGCATATGAAGTAGTTTGGGCCCACTGTGCCCTTGCTGTGCGTCTATTTGAATTGCAATTATTTATGTTATGATGGTTGAACATTATGCCCAGTTTTTAACGTCTCACAAGAGGTGGAGACTGGGATGCTAAATTCTGGCATTTCATGTACATTATCATAAGACCTAAATCCCATTTCTCAAGTACTCATTGACCCCATATCTGTCCAATTGCTATTTTAAAAACGCAGATATTGCCAAATTGGGAAATTTCTGAATTTCGAATATTTCTCTGGCTGCCCGATGTTCCAATCGGTGTTTATGTCATGCAAGTAGGAGAAAACATGCTATAGGTAAGAGCTGGACCCATCAAAGCTGGTTGACCATTGAATTTCCTATATAAATTCTACAATTCCGGTTACTTTTGGTCATGCCGAGTACGCAGCAATGGTGGAAGAACTAAAGGGGAAGGCGGAGCGTGTGGTGATCCTGTTTATGCCGCCCCCAAACAAGCCCATGGAGGAACCAATGGTGCGCACACTGTTTCATGCATGCAATTCCAAAGTGCTGATCAACCACATTTTTTCCCCAGCTTTGGGAGACAGAAGAGGCTCCCCCGCCTACATTCGACTATTCCGAACTCGAACGCGCGGGGCCGAGTGGCTCGATTGCGGAGCAGAAGATGTGTCTGATTTCATCTCATTCCCAATCATTCCGCTCAGCTGTGATCAGATATCCTTCAATGCCTCGACACGTACCGAGCGCGCGAAGCTTGAAGAGAAGTACCCAATCGGAAACGACCCGCGCTGGCCAAATCTTCGTGTCTACCATCAACCCGAGACGGGCTATTTCTTTGACTTGAACGCAACACGTCTCGGAGTTTGGGCTGCATCCATGGTCTGTTCCATCCTTTCGTTTGATCCTGCTGTGATTGAGCCCAACAACAGTCGCAAAAGCTGACGGATGAGAAGACCGCTCCCGCATCGCGATTCTTTGATGCTCAACAACGTATCAAAAACATCCCTCCCATGCCCTCGGCCCTCCACAATTCATCTCTTGAAACCACCGTGACTCCGCTTGCACCCGCTGTTCCAGTTCCTGCCATTCCTGCTCCTGCTCCTGTTCCAGCTCCTGCTCCTACCCTGTCGATGACCGACATATTTCTGGCGTCCCTGATGTCGGGTGGTGGGCTTCCCGCACTTTTCCCCCAACTGTCGCCTGCCAATCATGCTTCTACCCCAGGCTTTAATGTTGCCGCGACTCAGGCTCGAGTCTCCCAAGTCGACTCAAAGAAGCCGACTTAAGCCGAGTCAAGTCGCTTCATCAAGTCCGACTTGATCAGACTCGAGTCTGGACGAAGTCGACTTTAAGCCACTTGAAGTGGCTTAAGCCGGTACATATAATGGGAAATTGCGTACCATAACTTGTAATGGGATAGGTAACATAGCACTAGTATTGAAATGTGCTTCAAATCATGTATTGACAACGTATCAAAAACATCCCTCCCATGCCCTCGGCCCTCCACAATTCATCTCTTGAAACCACCGTGACTCCGCTTGCACCCGCTGTTCCAGTTCCTGCCATTCCTGCTCCTGCTCCTGTTCCAGCTCCTGCTCCTACCCTGTCGATGACCGACATATTTCTGGCGTCCCTGATGTCGGGTGGTGGGCTTCCCGCACTTTTCCCCCAACTGTCGCCTGCCAATCATGCTTCTACCCCAGGCTTTAATGTTGCCGCGACTCAGGCTCGAGTCTCCCAAGTCGACTCAAAGAAGCCGACTTAAGCCGAGTCAAGTCGCTTCATCAAGTCCGACTTGATCAGACTCGAGTCTGGACGAAGTCGACTTTAAGCCACTTGAAGTGGCTTAAGCCGGTACATATAATGGGAAATTGCGTACCATAACTTGTAATGGGATAGGTAACATAGCACTAGTATTGAAATGTGCTTCAAATCATGTATTGCTCAGTTGGAAGTGTTTTTTGTGATTTTACGGTGGATCACGATCAAATTTGACGATAAGAGGCAGATAACATGCCCAGCAGCAATATATTCAGACCAGATTCACCAGAAGTGAGTACATATATCGTAGTTGTTCATTCACAAGGGGATGAGCTCAGGTAGGTTATCAAGATCTGAGTCGTAAGGCTCAAACGACGACTGCCAATCGTCGCAGGAGAAATTGATGAAGCCGGAGACTGGAGAGCGACAGGTCCAAGACGAGGGTAGTGAGCTTGATGCTCGAGCTGCAACCTCGAAGGCAGCGCGTTTGAAGAGGTGGTAGTGCACGGAGTTGACGAGATTCTGTGGAGAGCAGATTGATGTTTGTCATGAGCTTTAGTGACAAACTTACGTCAATCTCCAAATCAGCGCTCCGTGTCGCCAACTTGATCTGGCCTTCGAACACTGTCACTACGCAAATCTCGTCGAGAAGGCGTCGATCCAGCGCTGAAACCAGAGTAACGAGTCGATGGATGCGAGGGTGCAGAGCTTCTCGATTCTTATGAAGCCAGGCGCTCATAAGGCTCCAATGGTTTTGTTTAAAAATTGTTTTAAACCATTAAATGGGTTTATATTTCCGTTTAGTTTACGGAGGGCTGTAAACCTAGGATAAATAATTTATATACCAATTAAACAATTAATTCTGGCGGCCAAATCGCTTCGCAGTGACCCTGGAAATTGAAACGGGCCGGAAATTCCGGCGGAACAGCCCCTGCCGGCTCTCGGCGTCGTTACTTTGGTGATCGTTGTGATGACAAGCACCAGCTCGTCTCATTCCACCGAACACCGTTCACTGGCGCATGTTTTCGGTCGGTACCCGTCAAGCCCGGATTATGGCGCCACCCAGGCTCATTCAGTCGCAATATGTTGCAATAATGGCGGTGGGCGAGGCAGCTTTTAAATCTGTGACACGATGTGACAGGACGCGTTTTCTCACGTATCTTTCGACCACCATGCCCACCCCTACTCCTACTGCGCCAGCCAATGCCCGTCCCCGTAGAGCTGCTTTCCCCTCTTCTCGCATCGCCGATACCAACAACTCCGAGCCACTCACTGCTGAGCAGCAACGCGGTGTGGATGGTAAGTCGCGTTGATATGCGTCAACACGCGTCTTCTCATCTTCTGACACGCATTTAGCCAAGAAGATTCTCACCCTCATTAAGAGGATAGAAGTTCTCGCCCCTCATCTCCCAGATTCTGTCAAGGAAGCCTCGAAGGACAACGACGAACTGCACCGTGTTCTCACGAAAACGGCCGGAATTGACGACAGTGCTTGGGGCTCCCTTAACCGCAAGCTTGACGCGCTTTTCGGCAGCGATAAGCGAGAGAATGGTCGTCTCATCCACATCCGTCGAGGGACACGTGGTATGTCATTCGTTGCATCCTATCTGGCTGCGCTGTACTGGAACTCGGGTGATTACCCTTTCGACCTCGCCGCACCGCATAATTGAAGAAATGGACTTTCTATGGTGCGTTTATCAATCGTTCATCATATCTTCTCCATCAATGCTAATAACTCACGCCTCTTCAAGCGCCGAGACCGCAACACAACCTCCAAAAGGCACTAAAACGACGAATAGTACGCCGTTTCTTCCTCTCTATTGGCAAATGAACCCTCCATATTTCTAGATGGTTCGAAGTCGTCTGTCGGGTCTGCTCCGAAGGCCAAGACGAAAAACATACTAGGTATTCACGAATGTAACTCTGCAAATGTCTCAATCGAAGACGCCGACACTGCCGTGGGTCTTACCGATGTATGAGCTGATGCTCTCCCACCTTACCGCTACGTCTGAAAACATCACACTTCCTGTTTCCCTTCGTCCTGCCGCTCGTGCGGGGCTGGCGAAGCTTCGTGATTACTATGACAAGGTTCAAGCGTCACAATTCTATGTCATTGCGACCGGTATGTGCTCTGATTACTCCCGATTTCATTCAGCTTGTTGAAGATTTATAGTTCTCCACCCATGCCTCGGCCCCTCCTGGTTCGCAAGCCAATCAGATGGAAAGGAGCGAATGGAGAAAGCCAAGGCACTTTTCCAGCACGCCTATGAAAGCTACAAGAAAATTTTCGACGATGAACGGCATATCAACAACTCCGTCCCCGGACCTTCTGTTTCTAAACAGCCGACATCATTCCTCGATCAGCTCTGCTCATTCGACAACGCAGAGGGGCTTCTTCCTGCGCAGCAAATCGGCGAGCTGCAACTCTTCTTTGCAGCCCCGATCACCTACGGTCGAGGAACACCTCAAGCGCCCTTGACCTGGTCGAAGGTCAGTTCTATATAATGATCGGCTTGTTTCTTCGCTGAAATCTCCCAGGAATTCGGTGTTCATTTTCCCGTCGTATCGCGGATGGCGCGGGACTTCCTAGCCATTCCGGCGACTAGTGTGTCGGTCGAGCGCTTGTTTTCTCGTTCGCGGCATCTCTGTCACGAGGCGCGTTCATCCATGAAGGCGGAAACGATTACTCAAGCGATGCTCACGAAGATGTGGATCAAATCTGGTTATCTCAAGTACTAGATAGATTGTATGCGATGTACAGCCGGTTTTTCGTGTTTCTAGGCCTGTAGGTAATTATTTATAAACCGTTTAAATGGTTTTTTAAACGGTTTTCTTGGGTTTATGTTTAGTTTGCGGCCGACCGTAAACATAAATTAAATAATTGGAGCGTTGGGCGCTCAATGAGAGGAACCGAGGTAAGCCGCCTAAAAATCTTGTAAAGAACTCTGCCGATGCAACTCGCGATGCAATCTAGGAGAGTAAAGTTTTATCTGCAGACAGTTTCGCACATATATAGCAACATACTGCATTGTCAAGAGTGTACACAATTGGAACAATGTGTCGAACATCCATGGTGTTGTGCTGTTTCAAACTCGGTCCTCTGAAAGGTTGCAAGGATAGGGACTTCTTGTCAGGAAAGCTCGATAACGCAGCCGCCTCTATATGTCTATCTCTAAGCTGACGAGATTCTTTAATATCGGCTCTACGACGTCAACACTTGTTCCCATGCTCTGCCCTCCAATTCCCTTGACCGTTAGGTCTGGCCAATTGCTTCACTTATTCTTTATAGCAACCACAGTTTCTTGAGTCGAAGATATCGGCAAGTGCACATTCTGCAAATTCCTGCCTTCGCTATTTAATTTCGTGCTTTCTCCGGGCAATAATCCTCGGTAAGTTTACGTCTCATTCTGCCGACAATCACTTACAGCCTACTAGACAACATATTTTGCGTGCACGGGCATGGCAGCGTGAAAATCTCCATATTTATTCTCCAATGGCTGTTTCGGACCTCGGTTTGTGTTTTTAATTCCATCCCACTTTCGCCGACATTGAATTACGGCCATCTCGCGCAGTCATTTCACCTTCAAATGTATGACCTGACGAAGAAATATAGATTTACCGACCAATTGCTGGCCAGATCATAGAATATATTCCCCGTGAGTGGCTGCTGTAAATACTATTCTCCGTGCTTACACCGGGCGGCGATGTCTTAGATATTCCGCGCTTTCATTCAAATACAGGAAGATTGGCAACTTACTTCGTCTCCCTTGTCTCCAAAAACTCGATGCCTCCACATCTAAGAGCACGCAACAAGACTGGCAAGGAAGCTTCGACGGATGAAGCACCGCCTCCACCGCCTCCTTCTAGTCGACCAAAGCGAATCACGTCCCAGCCCATAGGGGCAACCCCAGCAGCTGGTCCATCTACAACTCGAGCAGGTAGTTCACGCCAACAAGTGCCGACACCGCTAAGTTATGCCCCTGCCCCTTGTAAGCCCTCCACTTGTGTTTGCATGGCCTAATTGACATTTACATGCCACAGTATCTAGCGGTCCACCTCGATCAAGTCGTTCCGATTCAAGTCCAGAAGTAGTATGTTCTTCATTTTTATTCACGCAACACTCTTTCAATTGAATCCAGTTACGACCTGGGGTCACGCAGCGACAAATGCCTTTAGCCGAACATGGACTCGGCCCAGAGGCGTCAATACCTCAAACTCCAGCTCGCCGAGTAGCGAATCGCTTAATTTCGCGGCTCGCGGCTACTGGTGGGATGGCAAGTCCCGGTGTTGTGCAGCCTCGTTTCACGCAGTCGGAGTCCTCCGACTCCGATCACAATGGGCAATCGGATGATTCGGATTCCGACGTTGAATTTCCAGCAATTCCTTCCCTTCCTTCCCGTTCCCTCCCTTCCCGTCCCGCTGTTCCTTCCCGTTCCGCCCCTTTGCAACCGGCCCCCAGCTCCCAATCCGGCGGTGCTACGGTTAGCTTGAACTCTGATGAAGAGGATTTTTCCGCTTCGGAGGAGTCTGAGCCTCAAGCTCGACAACAACCTCGCGGATCTCGTCGCGCTGCACAACCCACTGTGACAGCAGCCCCAGCAGCTGCTGCAGCACCTCCTGTCGCTGGCCGACGGCGTCGTAGGGGCGCGCTTAGCGTCGCCGCGTTTGTGGTCGATACAAACAGTGTTTCGTGGTTGAAGGAAGCAGAGCTTGTTCAGATGAATGAAGATGTTACCGCTGATTGCAAATATTTCTTCGGCACGTCCACGACGGATGGTTCCTACACGTGTCGGATATGTCCGTGAGTAATTTCTAACAAATCAGAAATGTTTTAGGCTTACATACTCTACTTGTAGGAAGGTATATGCGTCCACCTGCAGTGTCACAGTTCGTAGAAAACACCTTGAAAAACATACAATTCAGTATCTTGAAATCATCTCGAAGTATCAGTTGCAGAATAAGCTTCCCTCCGAGCGTATCAAACAACGGCTAGAGCAGCATGCTTTGGATCAGAAGCGTCTTCCCTTTTCTCCCATTGCATTCCAGGAGCAGCTGGTCAAAGTAGTCGTGGCTAATGATCTGGTGCGTCCCATTTTCAATAAACAATTGTCTCAGTATTGAATCATATTCCAGTCTATCAATCTCATTGAAAACCGGGAATTTCGGGACCTCTTGCTCCTCTTACGCGAGAGCCTCTCAGAGAAAGACATTCCCCATCAAACCAAGCTCAGGGACCTTATTATTGATACATGGTGTGTGTATTATGCCGAGCTTAAGGCAGACCTTCAGGTGTGTCCCAATTCTTTTCCGTTCTCGCATCAACTCATTTTCGTTCAGGCTGCCCTCGGACGAATCAGCTTCACCGCTGATATATGGAGCAGCAAAGGCTTGCATCCATATTTGGCGTTGACGGCCCATTGGCTTGCGCGTAGAGAGGACGGGCAGATTGTTCTCCGTCAAGCACTCTTAGCCTTCCGACGTGTCCGGGGCGCCCACAGCGGTCGCCGACTCGGTCGAATTCTGTATGATATCCTTTCAAATGCAGGCATCTTGGAAAAGGTACAGTTGTTATTGTGTATTTCTTTTCAATAATTCTGAACAGCGACAGCTTGGGCATTTCACTTTAGACAATGCCTCGAACAACGCTTCAATGCTGAGTTCTCTTTCTACGGAGCTCTTGCCGGGCGGAATCTTCTTTGACGACAAGAAAAGCTATGTTCGCTGTTTTGCGCACATCATCAATCTCTGTGCCCAAGCGTCCATTAAGTCAATGGAGAAGGAAGACGCCCGGAACCCCATCTATCCTGATTCCGACACATCCTCGGCTACTGAGACGGAAGATTCAGATGCTCCTCCGCGTCGTGGCCGTCCGCTCCACGTCCGCAAAACTCGGAAGTCTGGGCCAATTCATCGGGCACGGAAAACAGTTGCATATATTCGGAAATCTGGCCAACGTCGCGACGAGCTGCACGACATCATTTCGCAAGGCAACAAGGATTCTCACTGGCGGGTTGATGGTGAAGTTGTCCAGTTGGCTGCGGTCACTGTTTTGCCCGATGTTAAGACGAGATGGGATTCAGTATTCTTTATGCTTCGACGTCTCAGATATTTACAAGAGGTAAGCCTTCAAGTTTTCATCGTCAATCACAGCAACATTGACAAAATCAAATGTTAGCCAATCAAGGACTTCTTCAGATACAGTCCTCTCGCTAACCGGGGACTTCGTCATCCACTCGAGAACAACGACTGGACTCGGCTTGAATTGATGGAGCTCATTCTTGAGGTGTGTATCTGCCTCTCAAGCTCTCAACTTGTTCTGACTCGAAATTCAGCAGCCGCACAGTGTTCAGACTGCGATGTCGGCGGAGAACATGCCAATTTTGGCAGGTGCTATTCCGGCCTTTGAATTCTTCGCCGAGTCGTGGAGGTCTATGCTCACCGATCCCGACCTGCAAAGTGAAAACATTCAAAAATTCATTGAGCCCGGTCTCGAAATTACCGACAAGTATTACGATCGCATGGGGGAGACTGATGCATATATTATTTCGATGTGTAAGTCTAAGTTTTCACGGTGATTGATAATCTAACCTACTCACCAGACATCAATCCATCCATCCGTTTCGAGTGGATCAAAGAATTGGACCTCACGAGAATGTGAGGCAGCCAAGAAAATTGTCCTTGATAAGGTTAGTGGCCGCTTCAGCTTTTCTTTGGATATGACTAAAGACGAGTCTTATTTGAAAGTTGCGATCCTACGAGGAAGATACTCCTGCGGCATCGGAGGCGGACTCGCATTCCGGGTCCGATCGTCAGCCGTCTGGCTCCCGTTCACGCTCTCGCTCTCGCTCCGCTACACCACTGACGGCACAAACCGGAATTGCCCGTGCAGCTGGACGATACCGCAAGGGCTCACAGTCCCTAAATTTTTCAGCCGCTCAAGCCAGTACCATTACAACGAACTCCAGGCAGTCCGTCGAAGATGAATTCAATCAATATATCAACGGTGTTATC
Source organism: Favolaschia claudopus (assembly GCA_037176885.1). Taxonomy (NCBI): domain Eukaryota; kingdom Fungi; phylum Basidiomycota; class Agaricomycetes; order Agaricales; family Mycenaceae; genus Favolaschia; species Favolaschia claudopus. Next base: position 318,062 of record JAWWNJ010000160.1, on the reverse strand, counting down.
ACCCCTCGAGAGACGACTGATATGATTGGATTCTGGGCTGTACGTGCACTTCTTCTCGAATGTATTTGTTACTGATCCAATCCATCCATGACCTTTCCAGAACCACGGGCAAACCGTGTGGCCCAAAACGTTTCGCCTCTTCCTCGACTACGCACCAATACAAGCAACTTCAGTACCATCCGAAAGAGTATTTTCTTCTTCGGCTGAGACTGATACAAAGCGCCGCAACCGTCTCAGTCCCTTGCTTATGGAGGCCTTGCAGATGCTAAAATTCAACTACAAGAAGGCTCGGTTTAATTTTATGGCTGGATGGCAGTCAGCTTCGGCGGCGCCTGACGAGGACGAGGATTGGTTGCGAGTATTAGCGGCTTTCACGGGTCCGGAGGCGACAGCAACGGTGAGCAGGGAGATGGCGTACAGTTTTGACTTCGCCGACCTACCTTACGGCGCGATGCCAGAGGATGAAGTGTGATTTACGCTGAATTTTTGTTCAATTTACACTGCTTTTTTGTATTTGTTGATTTCGGACTGTAACAACTGTCAGAATGTACCAAATACATGCCCACTATTTCCTACTATGTTCCCTACTACTACACTGTCAAATACTGTACAGAATCTATCCCGACTTTATGGACTCAAGAGGCTTTAAGTGGCTTTAAGTGACTCAGCCGAGTCAAGTCGAGTCAAGTCAGTGTTGGAATTAAGGGTTAACCCTTAAGTTAAGTTAAGCCTTAATTTGCCCTTAAGTTCAGGCCTTAGCTTCAATTGTCGACGGTCTTAAGCCTTAATTAAGGGTCAATGATCGATTATGTAACATTTCTTCGCGCCATTATCTCACCAGTTGAACCAACTTGAGCTGAGAAGGCTCTAAAGAGCCTTTTGGTTTGCGCGGAAACATTTGAAAACACATTGTAAATATACAAAACAGTCTCAATTTATTTGATGTTCCTTGGTTGAAATTTTAGTGATGAATGATTTGAGGTCCAGAGCGTGAATAAAGGTCCTCGGGAAGTTTCAGGGAATCTGAGAGGGAAAGACTTGCATTTTGTACACCTGGAGGCGGTCCTGGCTCGCGCAGAAGAAATTTAATCAGCCCTTAACTTGACCCTTAATTTGCCCTTATTATTAAGCCCTAGTTAAGGTTAAACGTTAAGGTCTTAGCTTCAAATTTTACCCTTATCAACCCCTTAAATTCCAACACTGAGTCAAGTCGAGTCGATTTGTAAATTAAGTCGACTTGTCGAGTCGCGACTCGACTCGGCGAGCCGCGGCAACATTAGGGTCCCTGACCATGTGCATCTGATGGGTTTCGAGTGGAAGTTGCGCCTGTTCCTTGACATCTTCCTACCGTTTGGTGTTCGTACAGGCCCGCACCTGTACAACTACTTTGCGGAGGCTCATCACTGGATTTTGCTCTGTTGTGATGATGTCATGAAGCTCTACCTGGATGATTGGTTCAACGTTACTTCTGCTGCGAAGGGTGTGGAGTACGCTCGTCATGGTCGCGCGGTTTTCCGGACCGTTGCTGCCGAGTTGGGCTTTTCAATCTCCAGTGACAAGGAGCAGGGAGGACCTCTGACAATCACCTATGATGCCTGCCCGCGAAATTTTCGATTCGGATAAAACATGCCCAAAAATTGCGCACACCCTGCCCGGATTCGGATAAGAAATCGGCCATTGACGACCCCACCCCTGCCCAACAATTCGGATAAATCATGGAGGCTGGGAGCCAAGCCTGGTTCAGATTCGGATAAAAATCACCCGAGACTCCTCGGACACGAGTTCCACCACTGATTCCCACTAAATTGGGGTAACTTCGAGGTCAATCGAGCACAGTCGGACGAATTCCTCACCGAAGACCATTTTCTACCCATTTCGGGGAACTTTCGGGACCGCAAAATTCGACAAGCTCACCTCAGCAAGCGAAAAACAGCATTCAAACTACATGGCAAGCTTCCGCATTACTCAAGAAAGGTTGAGGGACCACCTAGACGCGTCAAAAGATAAATTGCGAATTTTTGCGATTTTAGCCGATTTTTTGAGGCCTGGTCCATCGTCCGGATAAAACATCTTGGGAGGCCTGGTTCGGATTCGGATAAGATCTTCCCTATTTGGGGTCCGGATAAGATGTCCCAAATTCCAGATTTTTCGGGGCAGGCATCATAGGTGATTGTCAGAGGTCCTGAGCAGGGTCCGACTCACTGCCTCGAGTTCCTCGGCATTGAGCTGGACAGTATTGCTATGCAGGCTCGTCTTCTATATTATGTATGCATGCCAGAGAGCAGCACAGTGGATTGGAGTAAAAAAGGAGACGTTTCCGAGGCATTGGCGAATATTTTTTGCAGTGTCACAGTCTCTCATCCATTGACGAACCTTGGATTTCGTTCCGAGGTGTCACAGGTCACAGGCCGGGCGAATTGACCGAAATAGTACAGTAGTAGATTCTGATATGTATCTTATGTATACCATCATAACATCAAAATGCTATCTTCCAAGTGCTCACTGAAAACGCAAATATTGCCAAATTGGGAAATTTTTGAATCTCGGATATTTCTCTGGCTGTCCGATGTTCCACTCCGTGTTTACGTTGTGAAAGTTCCAGAGGACTAATAAGAGTTCGATCCATCAGAATCGGTTGCCTATCGAAATTCCTATGCAAATTCTCTGTTGGTAATGCCGAGTTGTCAGCGTGCGCTCAAAGTGACGAACGGGAGCGCTAAGTCTCAAAACCGCGGAGGTTATTGAAAGTGTGTAAAAGGAAGAATGCACTGGTCGAGGATCGAACTCGAGACCGCATATATAGTGGTGACTCTACCAACTGAGCTACCAGTCCTTTAGTCTCGTGACCAGACTCTTATAGGGAAAACCCTGTCATAAGAGTCTGGAACAATCAGCGGCCACATAACCGTACCATGGCCTTATCAAAATTGATGGTGTTTTCCCACAGTATGTGGACTTTACTTCCCCTTGTTTTGCTCACTTCTTCCTTTTCATGACCTGCAATTTGTGCATATTCGAGGATATTTAGCTGCTCAAAGTCTATTAAGTCTTCCAACCGAATTTTTTCCTTCACCATGGTCGTAGCTGCAAGATATTCAGCCTGTGCGTAATTCTGCTGACAGCACTTCCAAAACGGTCTAACTGGTCAAAAGTTCGCTGAAAGTGCGCAAAGGGCTAAGTTTCTCAACATATAAGAACCCAAAGAGACTACATCTACTAAATGTACTACCTCACAGTCTGCAGAAGATTCAAAATGAGCTATTTGAGGCCCTCGACCCGTTTTGGGACGTAACAGTCATCCTTATTACGCAGTATACTCAAACCTCTTGAAGCACTGATATTCGACCCAAAAATGTGACTTGAACTGCACAAATAGACTTTTACTACATTGTAAAAGTAGACTCTGCCCATATATTGTCAAGTTCCTGTGTAGAAGCAAGCAGAATGAGAGTGGGTAAAGTCCACACACTGTGGGAAAACACCATCAATTTTGATAAGGCCATGGTATGGTTATGTGGCCGCTGATGTTTGACAGGGTTCCCTTTGGGATGGCATAAGAGTCTGGTCACGAGACTAGTATCGACCCCGAATTTTTGACGAATCTGCAGAACGGATGCGGGCCCGGCTATTACCCTAGCACAAAAAACTCAGAGTTTTGGTGCATTTTTCATCGAATAATCCGCGGGAAAGCTAATCGTTGCCCTTGCCACTTTACGACTGTAGGTCCTTATCGATTACATTCGCATGTTTGCCGAGGATGTTAATCGCTTGAAGTTCGTCCGCTGCAAAGGCCCAGAGGGGGCGGTCGGGGCCGAATTTCAGGTAGGATTTCAGCCAGGTGATCGTAATCGCCTCGTTTCGGGCGACTATTTCGAGGAGGTTTCTCCCTCCGATGTCGGTTGGCGCGTATATCGTCTCCTGGTTCACCGACGGTCGTTTTCTCTCCCCACAGGAAGTTTCGAATTCTTCGCTCTAGTTTGGCCTCAACGTCTTTCGGCATTCCTTGGACTTTCGCTAGGTATTGTGTCATGCCTCCTACCACCATCAGAATTATGAGGAGGCGTCCTTCCATCGAGGGGTGGCCGTGTTCCCATTGTTCGAGGGCCGCGTCTATTTTTTCTCGAGGGTACGCGTCCATACGCTTATCTGGTTGACGCCATTCCCGACCCATGCTCCGAGTGTGCGGATGGGTTCGCTTTCTTGCGCTATTTTGATGTTCGCCGGGATGGGGGTGCCATCTTGGCCGTTAACGCATCTCGTGTTGCGCATTCTGTCGCGGCGCGGCTTCTTACCTATAGGTATGACTTCTGTCTTGCCAATGTTGAATTTAGCGCCTGATGCTATGCACCATTCCTCCAGTACCGCGTAGAGGGTGCTCCAGTCATCCCTCGAGGAGAGGTAGACCAGCGAAGAGCGTCGTGATAAGGTGCCAGATCGAAGAGGAGGCAGGATAGGGGGTCGCCTTGGCGGACCCCTCTGGTGACTTTGAATGGGTGGTCGGAGAAGACACCGTTAATTACTACCGATGTATACGCGTCGCTGTATAGGGATTTGGGTACGCCGAAGCTGCTTAAGGCTCGCCAGAGATAGTCATGGTCGATCTTGTCGTATGCCTTCTCCTGGTCGAGGGCTACGATTACACCATGCTGTTCAGTTACCTCTGCCAGGTCTATGATTCGTTTAGTGAGCCAAATTTGGTCGTAGATATGGCGTCCGGGTACGAAGCCGGCTTGGGCGGGGTGTATCACACTTGGCGCGACTTTAGCTAGTTTAATGGTGAGAGCTTTCGTGAACATTTTGTAGTCTGTGTTTAGTAGCGAGATTGGGCGGTAATTTGCTATGTCCGCTTTATCGTTCTTCTTGTAGAATGGTGCCATCCAACTCTTGGAGAAGCCAGTTCCCTCGACCACTCCGTATTCTGCGATGTCGCTGTATAGTGCTAGGAGGGCGCCGACTATGTCGAAGCCTCGCTTATTCTCTCGAGTGCGGGTTTCGTATCTGGAGTCGAGGATTTTCCAAACTTCGTACATGATGCCATCCTCGCCCGGGGCTTTGTCGTTTGCTGAGGCTTTCATGGCTTCCACTATGTCTTCTCTTGTCAGCTTCTTCTTGAGAAGTTCGATTTGTTCTGGGGATAGGTGGCGCGCTGTGCGGCTTAGGACTCTTTGAATGGTTTGTTTGCGTTCGTCTTCTGTGCTGTCTCGCCTTTCATTTTGTATATTGTTGTGGTGATTTCGGGCAATGTTGGCCATCCTTCGGGAGTCCGATTCATAGATCGCCGTGCCCGTGTTTGGCTGGTTGGGGTTGGGGGGTTTGCGCAGGCGGTGGATCACATCTCTGGGTTTTTGGGGCTTATTGATCATAGACCAGTATTTGCTGATGACTTCGCCTTCGAGTCTGTTTCTAATGTTGGCGCTAATTCTGGCTTTTTTATGGTTTTGGAGGTATCATATAACTTTGTAAGTTTCTCGGTGAGTACCGCTCCGGATAGTACCTTTTCGTCTTTCGATAGGATACGTCGGCGAGGATGGTTTCGAGTTGGAGCTCGAGTTTTTTAATTTCGCTCTTCGCTTTCGGCACTTTGATTTTTGCCCGTGTCCTAGCTCGGAGAATGATACGGCTTTTGTAAGCTTTGAAGACGGTCTGTGCGTTGTACTCAGGGTCTCGGATCGGCATTCTGGCCATGCTTAGGAGCTGGGTTTGGAGCTTAAGCCCCTCTTCGTCCATGTATTCCTTCAAGTTCTTGTCGGCTGTTATGTGCTTTGGCCAGACCCATCTCCCGGGGCCGGTCGTGGGGGCCGAGGCTGAGGTGATTCGGACTGAGACCATTTTGTGGTCAGTTGGGATTCCCGCGGTTTGAATCACCCATTCATACGTTTAGTCAAAGATGCCTCTTTTGACATAGACTCGGTCAGTTCTCGATTGTGAGCCGGTTGCTCTTTGGTGGTATGTGTAGGCTAACGTGGTCGGGAAAGTTGCTCGCCATCCGTTGGCAAGGCCGAGATAAGATTTAAGATCGTCGAGGGCCGCTACGGCAGCTGCTGCATCCGGGTGTTCAGGAAGGCGGTCAATGGAGTCTTCGACGATGTTTGTATCCCCGCCCATGGCTGATGGCCTCTCGACATGGGGATGGCGGCGATACCAGTCCTTGATGTCTGTCCAAAATTGTGCAGTGTCTGCAGGGGCGTTCGGGGCGTAAACCCCAAGAATGGCGAGTGGTTTTTCGCCGTGCCATTCAATCTCAATTGTCATCGCTCTCCCCGGTATGATTTCATGGGTTTTAATATTTTCTGTTTTAATCAGTGTTTTGTTTAGAACGAACGCAAGGCCTGCACGGCTCGTTGGCGCGTTAGGGTCGGCGGTGAATTCTACCCTCAGGCATTGTCCGAACAGGTTTTCGATGTCGCGATGACGTTGGTCATTCAGGTGCGTTTCTCCGACTATCATTATACCTGTTTTTGTTTCACGGATATCCTGCCAAAGGTGATACCATTTGTTGTCGACATGCCAGAGGCTTTGATTGCCCATGCCATTCATATTCAAAGCCGACAGTTTGATGGACGCCTTGGTAAGGTTTTTCTTGCTTCCGGGGTTTGTGTTCGGAGGGCCTGGGAAGGTGCTTGCGTCACGGCGGCGGTTGTTTGTCGTCGGCGGCGGTTCCGGTAGTATGGGGGACTGTGGTGGGTCTGGGACATCGGGGTCGTCTCGACCGTAGACATCGAACGGGTGTATTCCGTTACCAGGCGGAGCCTGGTGCGCGTTGTATGCGTCTAGCTCATTGTATCGAGCGGGCTCTTGGTATCGAGCGGGCGTTAGCCCGAGCATGGTATGCTCCTGCGGTGAATGCAGCGGCGTGTTGTTGCCAACGTTGCCGTGCTGGGCGCTACGCGCTCCAGCGGGGTATGGGGGTTCTTCATCATCGACGCCGGGATGGGTAGGCGCCTCCGAAGAGCCCCTCATACCATCCCCTCCGTCAGGGTAGCCTTCCCCGGGTAAACGATGACCGGTGGCGGAGTAGTCGTACCCTCCAGCTACACCCTCATTCAAACCGTGGCTGGTGGGGAAGGAAGGAGATGATGGACAAGACGAGGTCGCCGTTATGGGGGTACGTGCCTATCGAGGTGAGGCGGTCCCGTATCAGATGTGACGCCTCTGGACTCTGGAGTCTAGACCGAGCTCGGCGCCGAGTTATGACGTCTTTGGCACAAAGTTCTTTTACTTGGTCGCAAAGACGTCATAGGTATGATGTCGCCGGTGGCTGTATTCGCCGTTGTCAGTTTTACGATCAGTACTGATGGTAAAAGTGAACAACGGTGATTTTTACAGGCTCACCTATTGAGTATGTAGCTTTGAGAAAGCATCTGAACACAGCCTAAGATGATTTTATCACATCCTATGAAGTCAGATTGGCTCTGGAAAATGCCCTGATTGCAGAATTGAGCAGTGTGAGCCCGGGGGCCGATATGCCGAGGAAGGCAGTCGCCACCGCACCAACAATCAGAACATACCATGAATACCCTTATTGTAAACCCTCATTGCAAGACTGAAAAATACAACGGAAACTTGAAAGGTGTTGAGGAGGGCTAAGTAAAAGGAAAGGAGGGCAAAGATTGGGCAAAGACGAATATAAAGGAAGGGCCAGTTCACACGTTTGACAGTTATAACTTTGACAGTTGAGAGTTTGACGGTCAACTGTTAAAAGTTGTCTTCTGATTGGCCAGATAGCCCTTACGTGAACACCCGTCCTTTGTATAATGGATATTGAAGGTAAGAAATCCTCCCAATGGAGGTATTTCAGGCGCAACAGGATTTTCTTGCGGGCAATGTGCTCAGAGATTGATGTCGGGTTGATTGGGACAGGAATGCGAGAAGGAGTTTCCCGTTTTATTGCAGTGCCTGTGCTAATGCTCTCTGTGTCTGTGTCCCCCCTTTGCCAAAATGAAAAATTTTCTGGTGCTCCCACTGGCTCGAGGATCTCATCGATGACGCTCTCACTGTCTGAAGGCTCTCTCTCCTGCTCTGGGCGGAAGAGGAACTCCCACTGGGTTTGGGGTAGTCTTGACTCATCAAGGATAGATGTGTCTGTCTCCCCAGTTTCGTCAAAACGGACATGTCGGCTGTGGAAGATGGCCTTCGTCTTCACGTCAAGCAGGCGGTAGGCTTTCTTCCCGTCTCCAACATCCCCATTTCCATAACCAAGCATGATGCAACGCGGACCACGGTTTGAGAATTTCCCAACGCGTTTGTCTTTTGGTATCAAGGCGTAACCTGTGCAGCCAAATGGTCGAAACTCGAGCGGGTCAACCTTGCGTTTGAAGAGTGTCTCGTATGGGGGTACACCACCGTTCGAGGAGTACGGACGTCGTCCCAGCACGTAGGAGGCGCAGCCCATTGCCTCCTTCCAGAAGTTCTGAGGAAGGCCAGAGTCGATGAGCATGGTGAGGGCGGTCGATACTAGCGTTTGGTTTGCGCGTTCCGCCACGCCATTCTGTTCGGGGGTATCTGCAGCGGTAGTGTGGTGGATGATTCCACTAGCCTTTAGCTCTGCCTCCAGTTCGTTAGAGGTGAACTCCCCCCGTTATCAGTGCGCCAGAAGTCAATGAAGTTCTCAGAGAATATGATCTCCTCGATCTCTTCCTCAAAGAAAGCTTGTACGTCCGCCTTCCATTGTCTAAATGCAGCATGCACATCACTTTTCTTCTTGAGGTAAAGCACCCAGTCAAAGCCGCTATGGTCATCAAAGAACGTGATCCAGTAACGGTAGCCGTCTCGAGATTGTAGGCTGACTGGTCCACCAACGTCACTGTGTATGATTTGTAGTGGGCGTGTTGCCCGTTGACGTCCCTCCGTTGGGAAAGGCTGCTTGCGCATCTTGCCTTGTGCACAGGCATGACAGAATTTCGGAGTGCCAGTGACTCGGTCAACGCCTTTCAGATGTCCCTTCTTGACCATGCGCTCAAGGCTATCCATTCCCACGTGGGCCATCCGGCGGTGCAGAAGGTTGATGTCGACAGCAGCCAGTGCGTGTTCCTCCTGCACCACCGGCTCAGCGGTAAGATGGTAGAGGCCTTGGTCATGGTTTACTTCCAAGACGACGTCACCGTCGCGGTCGAGAACATGTCCACCCGTCTTCCCAAAGATTGAGGTCAGGTTACCGTACTGGGCTAGCTTCTGCACGGAGATGAGGGAGATTTGGAATGAAGGAACGTAAAGGACGTTTGAGAGCGTGAGCAGTGTCTGGCACTGTCTGCTTCCCCTTGACTCAGGGGGTTGGATGGCACAGCGGTAACCATCCCCTAAGGTCGACCACGCGCACACTGCTAAGGTCGCAGGTTCGAATCCTGCAGCCCCCTCCCTCGCAGAAACAATTTAGACACTCCGAGATTCCGCCGCGCCGATTTCGGCTGACCAACCTCATGACCACACTGGCACGTGATCGCCTCACGATCGTGTCACTCACGCCAAGCGGTAGTGCGGCACCTACAACCCCGTTTGGAGAAACACAGCCCCTCGTTGCGCAGAGAGTTTGAAGGATCACGGGCAGCCGAATGATTAACAATTAGTGATACAGTCAATGTACTGCTAGACTCCGACATGGGCCGATAAACGGCCCGCAGTGAGGATAATGGAATATTGATTGATTGACTGACAGTGCTGAGAATCTGGATCTCCCCAATCCCGGTGGCATCAGCAAATGACTCATCCCCAAAGCGTACTTTTCTTGGGGGTTCGAGCTGCCTTGTAAGGGGAGAAGGGCCCAGGAGCCAAGTCGATAACAAACCTGGGGATCAGAGATCCCCAGTGAACTACTTATATACAAGAGGTGACGTAAGATATGACATAAGTGAGCACACAGCATGATGTCTTCGAGACAGAGAACTTCTGCCCAAGTCAGAAGATCTCATAGCTGTGGAATCCCCTGACATGCCTAAAGGTGTTTGCGATGAACCACTCCAAGACAGGCACCATGCGCGTTGACGCGCCGGTATCGAGGATTGTGGCGTACACGGCGTTGGCTTTCAGTTCACTCGCAGCATAGGCTCCAATGCGTTTAGCAAGGTCCTTGGATACAGAGTTTCCGAATGCAGTAACATAATGTCCACTCTCATCGCCTCCCCCGTCTGCGTTTAGCGCTTTCCTCCTCTGCCTTGTTCTTCAGGTCACGGCAGTCTTTGGTTTCGTGGTAACAGAGGCCGTGGAGCTGGCACTTCTTTGTCGGACCACCGGTTTTCTTTCCCCTGTAGTTCGTGGATGAGGGCAGTGCTGTGGCCGCGAGCGCCGACTCCTGTGGGCCGGTGATGATGGGGTTTGCAAGCTCTGCTTTGATGCGCTGCTCCGCCTCGGAGAACTTGAGCTTCTCGCCCTGGGGAACGCTATTGACTGTCTGGGAGACGAACAGCTTCCAGCCGGTGGTGTCCGGCAGCGACTTGAGTAGGATCCATGCCATGAACTCATCATCGACCGGCCGTGACATGTTTGTGAGGGTCAGGTTTCCAGATCACAGTTTGGTGAGGTGGTCGTCAAACCTGGTAGAGGGATCCCACTTGGTCTCCAGCATCTGGACTAGCGTGAAGAAAGCGGTGGCGCCAACGTTGACCTTTTCGTACTTGGCAAGAATAGCGTCCCATGTTTCCTTTGCGCCAGTGAGGTGGGCGACAGACATGAGGATGTGATTGGAGATGAACTTGTGGATGATACCACGAGCCCGAGCGTCGCGCACCCGAAATGAGTCACGGATGGCGTGAGTGGAAGTCGTTACCACGCCATAGATTGCGGAGACTGTGCTGGAGAATGTCGCTGCTGCTTCCGCAGCGGCTTGAGTTGCCGCTGTGTCCTCGCCAGAGATAATAAGCGCAACTTTCTCTCGAGCGAACTCCCCCTCCATCCGGATCTTCCATATGGGAAAGTTTTCTGCTCCTTCGAGCACCGGTGTAGTGGATTCAGCAGTGGTCGCCATGTCTGGCGGATGACGTGGCCTAGAGCTGCGGTCGTTTGCAGGTGTTGTTGTGCTGGATAGCGTCCGGAAAACGTGGCGCAGTGAAACTGGCGTCCTACGAGGGCCCGTAACCTCTCAGAACCGGACGTCCGTCCTAGACTAGACAAATAGCAAGATTAGTTACTCAGCGTCGTGCTAGTTAACAACAACAGCTCAGATTATGTACCTGGACAAATAGCACGATTAGTTACTGTAATGGTATATAAGTAAGTGGTCCTTTGGTACATAAATAGCTGCAGCCTACCTCAGCGTCGTGCTAGTTAACATTGTTAACTAGGACCACAGCTTCTCGCACCACACGACAGAAACAGCGAGTACGATAGCAGCAGCCATGCCGCTCATGCGGCGGAGCTCACTCTCGAGGAAGACACCGACTGCGTTTTAAACTCTGGTGCAGGAGCAATCAAGCGATGCGGGCATGCCCCCCAATGTCAGGACATGAATTTGTTCGTTCGCATCATTCCAAGTTGGGATGTTCCTTATCTCTTGATATCTATCTACATCTATATACTTCCCGTAGTTGAGTATGGTCTACAATCAATCACTCTTACTCTTAACCCCCATCTTGACCTCTGAGTCTTTCTCTCTTGTGCCCCTCCGTGTGCTCCTGCCCCTGCACTCCAGCAGCTCTTGTTCCGATCGAGCTCTATCGGCTTCCAGCCACCTCGGTTTATATTCTGATAGGTTATGGGCCCCGCGCCCTAGCGCCTGAGCTTGATGCGAGAGCGGCTTACTCCAGCGTGCCTCCGGAATCTTACCATCCACTCATTACTTCCATTGCTCATCCTGATCTACGCCATCCTCGCATCCACCTCGACTCTTTGCTGTTCTTCCTAGGTCTTCCTCTCGAGCCTCCCTTACACTGCAGCCTCGACACTCTTATCTCTACAGCATCTACTGGTTCTCACGCTGCTGTACAGACCTCTCACGGATGTCAAGTGTCCGTGCACATGACCTGCTCATCCCGATGACTCTCCGAAAGTTCTTTCCCACACACTGTGCTCAGTTCTCCCACACTGTGTGCCGCTTCGACCTCTCTCTGGATCCTCACTGGGTAAAGGAATTGTTTCCTTCCATGATCCATCCATCATCCCCAGCATTCTCACCCTCGAGGAGGTTATTATTTACCTCAATTGTCCTGCTGTTCCGCGGATTCCAACGGTGCTCCTCTGGTGTACAGCCATTGCCGGTTCACTTCTCCTTGCACGACAATTCCTACCAACATCAGCTTCCATATTCATTCTGCCGACCTCTTCCTTTCCATCACAGGATCACAACCCTTACCGTTCGGCAGAACACACCACGAACTTCCAATCCTAACCACTGCACTGCAAGCTGCGGTCTCTTGGGATAGGTGGGAGCCAACATTGCTGCTCCACCTGCTGTGCTGTACTTGCGCACACAGCATACCACATCCAGATTTTATTGTTCACTTGGATACTGGAGCCAATTTTCGCTGGTATTTTTTCTAGGTATCTAATGGCCGATGCGCTGCTATGCACGCAGGATCTGGTCATCACCAGGTGAAAGCTCATGGACTTCCACATGGATCGCACATTTGGGCGACCAATTATAGCAGGGTTGCGGAGACTAAACTTGTTCTCGCCGACTTCTCCATTGTAGCGCAACTGTCTTTTCGACCGTTCGGTGACGGGGACTGTAGCCATTGTCTCGATTGCAGTTTGCGCTGCCCTGGGCGTTGTTTTCGGTATGACTGCTATAGTTCTTTCTGTCTTCTGAATGTGCTATTCGGTGGGAGCTCTCGCACATTCGTTATTGTTGCTTTTATTCCTTTGTAGGCTATATCTCGTTCTTTGCGAAGGTGGGAGTGTCAGGACATGAATTTGTTCGTTCGCATCATTCCAAGCTGGGATGTTCCTTATCTCTTGATATCTATCTACATCTATATACTCCCCGTAGTTGAGTATGGTTGTAAGGGCAACCTTTAGGACCCGAGATGTCTCGAGGGTCTAGCGAGGGAGAATCCAAAGTTAATTAAGAAGCTATTAAGAATACATCACAGCGCACCTAGCGAGGGAGAATCCAAAGAGAAGAAAGGCTGAGGATTCCCACGCTAGGTGCAGTAAACATATAGTAACTAGTTCCCACAAGCTCGGAGCAGTCGGCAATGATCCCGGGCCAAGTCACATGCCTTACTCCACGATGACATAGGGCTTTGGGGATTTGACAGGAAAGTGGGAAATCTGCAGGAGGCCTGCGTCATAGGTGGCTGTGTAGTGCCAAAAGAAGGAGTTCCCCTGACATCATCCCCCCCTCGGAATGCGGCGCCTCGACGCATAGATCACACCTGAGCTGGAGTAGAAGAGCGGTCACGGAAGGGAAGGGAATCAAAGGCAGCGACAGCAATGGAGCGGGGTTTGGAAGGGTATTTGCGGTAGAAGGCAGCGACAGCGTCCGGGGCAAAGACATTAGAGTGCTTCACCCATTGATCATGGGACGGGTCATAACCCTTCCAGCGAACAAAGTACCATAGACTCCCATAGCGGATCTTGGCATCCAGTATCTCCTCGACCTCCCATTGCTTGTCGCCAGGAACGTCAAGGACTGGTGGCGGCTCTTCGTGTCTGGGGCGAGTGGGGAATGGATCGGCTTCCACAAGCTGAAGCTTCACGACGGGGAAGACAGGGTGGAGGGCAGAGTACCGGGGCGGCAGCTCCAGTTTGAAGGCACCGTTACCGACGACCTTCAGAACCTTGAAGGGGCCGATACGCCGGTGGGAGAATTTGACCGAAGGGCGGGTGGTGCGGATATCTGAAGCATCAACCCACACCCGGTCACCAACCTTGATGTCTGGAGCTGGCGTCCGCCGGCGGTCATAGTACTGCTTGTACTCTGCCTTGGCCTTGACTAGTGCGGCCTTCGCCTCAGAAACCCCTGACGCAATCCGGTCGTGGAACTCGTTTACAGCCTCCAACCTAGAACGTGCAGCGTGGGGCTCAAAGCCCATCCGTGGAAGCCGACCAGTGTCTGTCATGAACGGTACCTGCTGCGTGGAGGAGTGCATGTGGTTGTTGTACGCAAACTCCGCTGCAGGTAGTAGCTCATCCCAGTCGTCCTGCTTGTAATTGGTGAAGAGCCGGACATACTGTTCGAGTTCCTGGTTAACGCGCTCAGTCTGGCCGTCGGTCTGCGGATGGTAGGCCGTAGAGGTGGCTGGGGTGACCCCAACGAGGCGCCAAAGCTCGCGCGTGAACTCTGCGATGAACTGGGTGCCACGATCCGAGATGTACTTCTCTGGCAGGCCATGGTGGCGCCAGACGTTCCGGTAGTACAGCCGAGCAGCACCAACCGCGTCAATGGTGGTGTGACACTCCATGAAGTGCGCTCTCTTCCCAAGGGCACAGACAACGACCATGACTGCATCATATCCATGGGCCTCGGGAAGCTCGACGATAAAGTCGACTGACACGGTGTGCCAGCGCTCTTCTGGGATCTCTGTGGGGTGAAGCTCACCAATCGGAAGTCGACGAAGCGCCTTGGTGCGGCAGCACAAGTCACAAGTCGCGACATACCGACCGACATGGCGCGACAGCTGGGGCCACCAGTCGTTCCGAGACACGAGCTCCAAGGTCTTGAAACGACCGGCATGGCCTGCAACACGCGTGTCATGGTGCTGCTCCAGGATGCGTCGGCGGAGGTCCTTGTCTTGGGGGACGACAATCTTCCCCCGGAAGTAAAGAAGTCCACCTTCAATACGCCATTCCGAAGACCGGGCAGACCGCACACCTCGGGCCTTGAGGAGTTCCTTCGCAGTCAGGGCAATGGGCTCTTCAAGGTCGGGGTCTCCAGCGAGCACATCACGAATGTCGCGCAGGAGGGGAGCTTCAGGGCCAGCAATAACCAGGGCCTCGGTGGCGCGAACGTGGAACAGCTCGGGTCGAAGCAGGGTAACGTCCTGGTTATCGTCCTGCACTCCGTGGTCCGGTCTCCGAGAAAGCGCGTCGGGGCGACCCATGAGGCGACCCGGTTGGTGGTGCAGCGAGAAGTCAAAACGGGAGAGGTAGAGAGACCACCGAGCTTGGCGACGGTTGAGCTTCTGGGCCTTCCGGAAATATTCCAGGTTTTTGTGGTCCGTCCAGATCTCAACCGGGTGCTGCGCGCCCTCAAGGAAGTGGCGCCACTCCTCAAGGGCTCGCACGATCGCAAGCATCTCCTTGTCGTGAATCTCGTAATTCCGCTGCACCTCGTTCAGGCTCTTGGAGTAGAACGCAACCGGATGCCACTTGACATCGTCACCCTGCTGGGAGAGGACGGCACCGGTGGCATAGTCAGAGCTGTCAGCCTCGAGCCGGTATGGGCGTTCGGGGTTCGGGAGAACCAGAACGGGGTCCCGAGTCACCCGCCGCTTGAGCTCGTCAAAGGCAGCTTGCTCTTCAGGCCCCCAGGTCCAGGCAATGCCCTTCTTGGTGAGTCTGAAGAGGGCTTGAGCAACGTCTGAGAAGCCCGCAATGAACCGGCGGTAGAAGTTTGTGAAGCCAAGGAACTGCTGCACATCCTTCTTATTCTCAGGCGCTGGCCAAGCTGCCACTCCTGCAACCTTTACAGGGTCCATCTCGACGTGGTTGTGGGAGATAATCACGCCGAGGTACTCAATGGAGGTCCGCTCAAACTCACACTTCTCGGCTCGAAGGTAAAGCTTGTTTGCGCGAAGCCTCCGCAGAACCTCTCGGACGATCTCTCGATGCCGACGGATGTCTGAGTGGGCAATGAGAATATCGTCGAGGTAGACCATGACGTCGCCAGAGAGGATAAGATCCTGGAAGATGTCGTTCATCATGGTCTGGAAGGTTGCAGGGGAGTTGGTCAGACCGAAGTACATGACCAGCGGCTCAAACAGTCCCCGGTTGGTCCGGAACGCTGCCTTCCACTCGTCGCCTTCACGGATTCGAACGTTGTTAAAGCCCCATCGGACATCGAGCTTCGTGAAGTACCGGGCTCCCCTGAGTCGGTTGATGAGGTCGTTGATTAAGGGGAGCGGGTAACGATTCTTCACGGTCATAGCGTTTAAAGCTCGATAGTCCTGTACGAACCGAAGTCCGCCGTCCTTCTTCTTGACGAAGAAGACGGGTGAGGCCATAGGTGATTTTGACGGTCGAATCCGGCCAGTGCCAAGTCCCTCCTCAATGAAGGCATCAAGTTCCTTCTGTTCGAGAGGCGAGATTGGGTAGACCTTGCAGTTCGTGGGTTTAGAGTCCGGCACGAGCTCAATGGCATGGTCCCAGGATCGGCGTTCAGGCAGCGAGTCAAAGGACTCCTTGTTGAAAACATCGTCAAACTCTCGGGCCCATTCGGGAACGTCCGAGCGCGCCGGGGCTGAGTTTTTGGCGTATGCCTCAGCCAGGCGCTGGGAGACGGTGCTTCCAGCACGGATATCCTCAGAAGGCAGGAACTGGGTGTAGAACACCCGGTCTCCCGGCTCAAGGGGGTCATCCACTTCATCCGCATCATCCACTTCATCCACATCATCCTCGTCATCATCCTCGTAGTCCGGGAACAGCTCTGGCAGGTCATCGTATTCATCTTCGCCTAAGTCTATGGCACAGATGGATGGAAGGGGACCAAGTCGGAGCTGCCGGAGGATCTCAGCGGCCAGGCGGGACTCTCGGCGTGCAGCGCGAGCCTCCAGGCGAACCTCGGTGCGGCACGTAGAGCACTCGCTGGGGCATCTGCTCATCTTGACCTCTCGGGTGTCCCAGTCGATCTCCGGGTTATGCTTCCGGAGCCAGGAGTAGCCGAGGATGAGCTTCTGCTTCCCAAGACGGGTAACAGCGAGCTGCATGCGCTCAGAGTGACCACGATACTGCAGCACGACGTCAGCCACCTCGCGGATCGCACCAGCCTCATTTGGCGAGCCATCCACATTGAAAACTGGAATGGGCTGTGCGAGGCGGCGGAGGGGGAGGCCGGACTTAGCTGCGAACTCAGAGTCAATGAAGTCTGAGGTGGCACCACAGTCAACGAGACCTTCGAGGGAAAGCTTGGTGGCGTCCTGGACTGCCTGAATCTCAAGGGGGAGATGCAGGGAGTTGGCACCCGGTGCAGCAGCAACAGTATAGCGCTGAGGAAGTCTACGTTCCCAAGGCTTTCGCCGGATGCGTGGGGAACGGAGGGGAGCAGGGGGTACGTCTTTCATTTCGGCAGGTTCAACAGATGTAACATTGGCAGACTCATCATACAAACATGCGAAACGATTAGGAGACGCGATCGAGGGCGTACCGCTCACTCGTCGCGTGGGAGAAAACCCTGCTCTTCCTCGGCGGCTACAGACTCCGGCTCAGGGAGCGAGTCGGTGGTGGCAACCCGAGCCACAAGTTCGGAGAGGAGCTCGGACCCAAGCTGACGAATGACCTCGTCAAGGACATCAGCGGCTCGGACGTCAGCCGGGGTGGGGCAATCCCGGGCCAGGTGTGGACCGCCGCATCGGTAGCAGCCACGGGGAGGTCCTCTCCCAGAGCACATGCGATCAACGTCCATGGGGACTACCTGCGGAGGAGCAGGAGCTGGCATGGCCCGAGGAGGAGGCGCAGGGACAACAGGGAAGTCACCTGCTGGACGTGAGCGAGCGG
Source organism: Favolaschia claudopus (assembly GCA_037176885.1). Taxonomy (NCBI): domain Eukaryota; kingdom Fungi; phylum Basidiomycota; class Agaricomycetes; order Agaricales; family Mycenaceae; genus Favolaschia; species Favolaschia claudopus. The sequence goes on along the minus strand of JAWWNJ010000160.1, from coordinate 300,479 downwards.
CTGGCGGAGCTGAGGGGGCTTTCGGGAGAAGCCCAGCAGCACGAGCCCGCACGTGCGATTCGTACTGGCGGTACGCTCGGGTCCGCCAAGCCATGTAGTCGCGGAGGTCTGGGGGGTCGCTGGACGAGGTGATGGCAGGGTCAAGGCCAGAGCGGAACTTGGTGACCTTGACCAACGCGTCAGCAAACCCAGCAAGGTCGAAGAGGTCTTCAAAGTCATCAGTGTACTTGAAGACATCCCGGGAGCCCATATAGTATGCCCTAGACTCGAGTTTGTGTAGGGCGTGGTCCTGCTCGTTCTCCTCGACAAAGCGTGAGCAGAACTCCTTGGTGAAGGCGTCCCAGGTGAGGAAGGGGAAAGGGGTTTTGATGGACATGCGCTCAGCCCATTTTTGCGCAGAGTCTTTGGACATAAAGGACATGGTGAAACGCACTGCCTTTTCCTCAGACATCTCGCCGCCTTCGACAAACGCCTCTGGGACCAGTCGGATGTAAGTCCGAGCTGAGTGAAGGAAGGCCCGGCCAGCCGAGCGGTCGCCGTCAAAGACGAAGGGGGGGTTCGGTCGAAGGACCGTTTTTGCTGCCGGGGTGAGGTTGGCAAAGAGTCCTGGACTCTCGGCCGGAGGCTCTGGAGGAGCGGCAGGGGTCGGAGCAGTAGTAGTGGGAGGATTGGCAGCGGTTTGAAAAAGCTCGACCAGACGGTCAACAGTCCTCTCGAGCCTATCCATCCGCTCGGCGGCGGCTGCAGCAGCGGCGGCAGAGTCGGTCATGGTGGGTTCTAGAGAGGGGGAGGAGGGGGCAAGATTCGCGGTTTGCGCGTCCGAGACAGCAGAGGAGGAGTCCGACGAAGCGTCTGAAAAATCACCAAAGCGCGCAATCTTGACCAGTTAATCCCTTGGAGCCTTTCTTCTGCTGTAAGGGCAACCTTTAGGACCCGAGATGTCTCGAGGGTCTAGCGAGGGAGAATCCAAAGTTAATTAAGAAGCTATTAAGAATACATCACAGCGCACCTAGCGAGGGAGAATCCAAAGAGAAGAAAGGCTGAGGATTCCCACGCTAGGTGCAGTAAACATATAGTAACTAGTTCCCACAAGCTCGGAGCAGTCGGCAATGATCCCGGGCCAAGTCACATGCCTTACTCCACGATGACATAGGGCTTTGGGGATTTGACAGGAAAGTGGGAAATCTGCAGGAGGCCTGCGTCATAGGTGGCTGTGTAGTGCCAAAAGAAGGAGTTCCCCTGACAACGACACTGCTCTGGCTGCTAAATCCACAAACCCTGGCAAAGGAAAGCCATCTGCCAAGGGTGATAAACATTGCCTTATACATGGACAGAACAAATCTCATACCTCCGATAACTGCTATCAGTTGAAGAATCTAGTGCAGGGATCAAAGGACTCAAAGAAGAATGACAAGCAGAAGCGAGACCTAGAAAGTGCCGTGACAAGGCAAATGCCTCTGCTACTACAGATTACGAATCTGATTCCGATGACTCTGAACATGGACATTTAGCTATACCTGTTGTTTCCCAGAAATCTTATGCTGCTATGTCTGCTTATCTTTTGAGTGATGCAAACCCTTCATCCAAAGTTGTGCTAATTGACTCTGGCGCTTCTACTACCATGACACCAAATGAGGCATGGTTTGAGACAGGTTCTTACAAAGTACTCAATCCACCGAAAAGGGTGCGGCTCGGAAATGACACATATTGTGATGCAGTTGGAACTGGAACCATCCGTCTATCTTCGAAAACAAAGCGAGGGATGTCTGATGTCTCTTTACGTGCATTACATGTCCCAACCTTTGGTATCACACTTGTCTCAGTGCAACAAATCGCTAAAAAGGGATACAATAGCATGTTCGAAGCAGATAGCTGCATTGTTCGAAACCCAAAAGGGCAAAGAATGATTGAAGCCAAGCATCGGAAGGGACTGTACCACATTGTCTATACTCCTTTGAGTGAAGATCCACATGCACTATTTGCTATGGATATCAATCATCTTCATTGAATATCTGGTCATACAAATTTCCAACTATTACAGAAATCTGTTGCTAAAGGCCGACTTGGTGAAATTACGTCCTTGACAGGAATCTCCAAATTCTGTGAACCCTGTGTTCTTGGGAAAATGAAGAAATTACCATTTTCCAAAAATCAAACCAAAGCTCGTGGTCCTTTTTGTATCATCTGATGTTGGTGGTCCAGTAACACCTGAAGGCCCAGGTGGAATACGCTACTGGGTGGTTCTTATAGATCATCATTCCTCTGAGGTGTGGATTCTATTTGCCCAAAAGAAATCCCAAGTCTATTCGAAACTCAAAGAATGGCGAAAATCTACTGAGGCTCATTTTCGTGCTCAAATTGCTAATTGGGAATTCTGTGAGGGCTGGACTCGATTCTTTCGCACAGATGGGGGTGGTGAATTCACGTCTCATCAAATGGAAACAGAATTCAAATGTCTAGGCATCATCCATGAACAACAGCACCTTACACTCCAGAGCAAAACGGAGTAGCAGAGCGAATGAATCAAACACTTGTTTCCAGAGCTACAACTATGTTGTTTGCCTCACGCCTTCCTCGTAAATTTTGGGTCTTAGCAATGCGAGCAGCTGGTTATACTGTGAATAGAACACCTACTTCAGCACAGGAATTTGAGATCCCTCATGAGAAACTTTTTGACCGTCCAATAAACATACGACACCTTCATCCCTTTGGCTGTAGAGCTTATCCTCTGATTCCTAAAGAAAAGCGTCACAAGCAGAAATTTGGTGATAAAGCAAAGCGGTGCATCTTTGTTGGCTACCATGAAAACAGTAAAGCGTATGACTTGCTAGTAATCAACAAAGATGGTTCTTATGGCGAAATCATCACGTCTAGGCATGTTCGGTTCGATGACCAGGAACTTCATTCACCTATAGAACCAAAGCTTGAGGCACCTGCTACATCTAGGAAAGAATATGAGGATTTTGCTCAGACACTGCGGAAGAGGTCTACCCCATATTATGGTGATAATGACGATGATGATGAACCGCCGGACACTCTACCTCACCCAATACCAGGTTCAGTGGGGGATAATTTAAGTCAGGCTGATCCGCCGTTTATTGTCCATCCATCAAATAGGGGAGCTCCACCATTGCGCAAGGTCGCAGGCGTACGACAGGAACCTACTAGGCGGTCAACACGTCCACATGCAAGGGCACAACATCCCACTGCTGAGTACGACAGAATAGCTGAAGGACCACAGCATCAGTCAAAAGCTCAGCGTGATGCAGAGAATGCAGCACGTAAACAGGCGAAAGAAAATGAAGCTTCTGTCGAACCAGACATTGAAGTCCCTGATGCTCCAGAGTACGGTAGGCGGGATGGTCGAGGTTGATTTTGACATTTTGACATCCGAGTTCCGAAGAAGTCCGAAGTGCCGCGGTCAAGTATGTGATGTATATCAGGCTGACAGATGCCGAGCATGCCGCTACAGGAAACCCAAGCGCCACTTTGCCATGGGCATACTACTACCCATATATGTAGTATGTGGCGCGTCCTGTGAGCCTATACAGTGTCTTTGGCTACCTCAAATGACGGTAAAATTGCTGGCCGTGGAATGGGGGGACTTGTGACATCAGTGGTCACAGATTCGATCAATCTGTCCCAATTCGGATTGTGCGCAACAGTGACGCAAATGGATTTCGAGCGAGTGAGGTCGAAAGGCAGTTGCGTCATAGGTTCAATTGCCCAGCGTGCTCAGAATATTGAGAATAATTGATTTTTTTCAGATAGGATAGGATACTCAAAGGATACTTAGGATGTTGTCGCGTTACTGCGGGGAAGATCAATCGATCGAGTTTTGATCTTGGTCAGGAGGTACTGATCCATGACGCTCTGCTGTTAAGTTTAAGAACTTTTGAGCATTGACATCATATATGGGCTCATGTGCGATGGCTGTGGACGCCCATGTCCATATACAGCCGTTTTGGAAACAATATATGGGTTTCGATTGAGTGGTGCTCGTTTGTTTGTGCTTACGTTTGTTGACGATTCTGTCATCGGCAAAGCCGGGAGCACCACTTTGTGGGGCGTTGCCGTACCACATCAAGTGCCGCTGGTCCCATGTTTTAATGCTTTCATCCTTGTGCAGCACAAAAAAACCAGATTTCAGCAGAGGCAGGGAAACGAAAGCGAAACGAAACCGCGGGAAAGCCCTTTGATGCTATCAATTTTGTGCTTATTGTGGCAAGCCGAGGTTTCGGCGGGAAATCATGAATTTCATTGGCCAGATCCCATGTCCGTTTGCGGACATCGCTCGAAAAGGGCATGGGTCTTGAAATCACTGATTTTCCTTAAACGGTCTTGGGATTCAAGATGCAAAACCCTTCGCAGTGTCATGAATACCACTGTATTCCAATCAGAAAGCCGTGCAAGGGAGAGACTAAATCAAGTTGAATCTCTCCCTCTTTTCTCTCTTTTCTCGCTCTTTTTTCAACTTGAAAAACTTGATTTCTTCGGCCCGTCCACAGACATGGGACATGGGCCTATAAGTATGGTAGGATTCAAGAAAGGGTTAGAGCTGGGAGATGGATCTGACGACGAAGATGATCAGTAGTACAAAGCTTCGACAGACAGACCAAATATAGTTGTCTATTTCTGTGCCATAACTGAATCATTTGCGTCGAATTAATCTTGATCCTTTGCTCGAGACTAGAGAGTAGATCAAGTATGCCATGTTAACTGTCCAGAATTTCCCTTTTGCATCTTGACGCTCCGAAATCGTACTCATCGTTGACAAGTTGAACCGTGAGAATCCTTGTTGATCACATCAATGCAGCTCAAAAAATTCAACCTTGACGATTTCTAGGTAAGCACAGATACAAAATCGGTAGAGTTAGTCACTATGTAGTAGTAGTAGTTCAGATCAGCTCTATATTGGGTGATTTCGACCTCACGCGGCGCGGCAACTGAACACTGTTGGGGCAGATCTTATGTTTTTTCTTATTTTTTCCTCAATCATCAGTAGTACATAGATTACTCTGTTGAATTTCTGGACCATGCTTGTGCATAGAATTGAGGCGTAATAACCCCAACTTTGAGGCGGCCGCATGACACAGCCACAGACAACATCTCACAATGTCCTCTTTTTCGCACGGGGGTTGCCTCAGAATACTCTACAATTTCGTTTGCATTAAGATAAGCTTCATTAGCTTTCACCTGTACCTCAACTAGGCATGGGAATGCGCGATAGCCTGAGTATAGACTCAGCACAGTCTTCCTAATTAGGCAGTTACATCACGTACTTAGCCGCGGCAAAATGTCAAAATCAAGAGGCAGTCTTGCTTGCTTCTCTAGATGATGCTATTGAAGAAGCCTTTTTAGCTCAGAACCCTCTTGACCCTTCTAGTTGGCAAGAAGCATTGCAGGGTCCTAATGCTGAACATTGGAAAGCTGGACTTGAAGAGGAACTTGCTGGTTTCCGAGCAAATGATGTCTATGATGTTGTTCCCATACCAGACGGTGTCAAGCCTATTAAATCCAAAGTAGTTCCCAAAGTCAAAGTGGATGAAACAGGCAAAATTGCTCGTTACAAAGTCCGAATCGTTGCCAGAGGAGATACTCAGAAAGAAGGTGTTGACTACAAAGAAGTTTTTGCGCCCACTGCCAATCTTGAGTCTGTTCGCATCATTTGTGCTCTTGCTGCCAAATATGACTTAGAACTGGATCAGCTGGATGTTTCACAAGCCTACCTCAATGGTAAACTGGAGGAAGAAATCTACATGATGCCTCCAGATGGTGTTGAAATTCCAGAAGGTCACTGCTGGCGACTCAAGCGTTCATTGTTAAACAAGCTGGGAGAACTTGGAACAGGACTTTTGACACAGAGATTCTAAAACTCGGATTTCATCGCTTGAATTCAGAGACCTGCCTTTATGTTTATAAAGAAGGCAAACAGACTTGTTTTGTTGTGGTCTATGTTGATGATCTTCTTGTTGCTGCAACTTCTAAAGAATTCTCTTCCAAAGTCAAAAGAATGCTTTCATCTACTTTTAAGATGCGAGACTTAGGTCCAGCCAAATACCTCCTTGGGATCGAGATTGTTCGAAACCGTAAGAAGCGCACCATTGCACTGAACCAGCGTCAGTATATTGACAAAGTTCTTTCTCGCTATGGCATGACAGACTGCAAACCTGTATTCACACCTATGTCTACTGGAAGTTGTAGACATAGGTGTGTTGCCGCGGCTCGGCTTCGGCTAGCTCGGCTCGGTTTTTGATGGCTCCAGAGCCATCACCGCAAAAGCCGAGCCGAGCTATTTATAATTGGCTGGCTCGAGCGGCTTGCGGCTGAGCCGCGGCTAGCCAACGGCCAAGGGGATACCGATCCGCGAAATCCGTACCGGGGGTCGAAGTTTTTTTTTCAGCGACTTCGGGCGACCCCCCCTCCCTTCCTGCTGCCGTAATATGCCTTATATGGTAAATTCACGTGATCTTCCCACCGCCCAATTTGTTAGCTGTATCAAATTTATGTATTTTCGGACTCAACATCAGCATTTGAAGCGAAGAACCTTTATTTTGCACATTTCCACGTACCTGCACTGTGCAAAATTGATATCTCTCAGTGTCAGCAACCAATCTTCTGGACCAAACAACAGCATACACACTGACAGCCGAGGCTGCCGAGAGGCCCGAGCGGCGCTCAAACCCATCTGACGGTGACAATGGTGGCCAGAGTTGGATCCGAAGTACTGAATTGCTAAAATAATGCTGTAGAGCAACGTACATAGCATATATCTGCTTCATACAACCCTCAGAACCGAGTTACAAAAAATCATATGAAAGTTTTTTCTCGAGGCCCTTGGGACCGCCCTCCCCCCCTTCTATATAAGGAAATTTCTTATCTCGGAAGGCCCTTGCCAACGGCTCAGAGGGGTTTTTTCAAAGCTGCATTTTTGGACATCGTAGATGCACCCCATTACATAGCAATAACATCTAAACACTCTTCCTAACATTTTCTGAACACTCGTCAGCTATTTGACTGTCCGGACAACACCGCGGGCAACGAGGCTCCCGCTCGTTAAATGATTATTAAATTCAAATTAAATTTATTTTTAATTTTTTCCCAGCGATGACAAAATCACTACTGAGACGGCCCAAGACGCGAGGTAACCAGTCGAATCGTAACAGAGGTGTGCAAGAGTGCTCCGAAGGTCATTTGAAGCTCTGGCGCAATGGGCAGCGCGGAAATTAGAAAATTGTTGTAAGCTGCGGCTGAGCTGGGCTCAAGCCGGCTTGAGCTTGAGCCGAGCCACGTGGAGCCACCTTGGTAACGGCTGGCTCAGCTCGGCTTAAAATAGCTCGGCTCTATCGGCTCAGCCGAGCTGAGCCGAGCCGCGGCAACACTATAGACTCTGCCTGTCGATGTCCGCGAACAGGGGCTTTGATAACTCGCTCCGTCTTCAAGATTCTTCTCGTGCAAATCACCGACCGCTCCACCTGAAGATTCCTGGGATGGGGGGCATAAAAGAGCTTAGGAGATGTTGGAAAGACTTCCGGATGGACGAAAATATAGTAAGCATTCTTCCTGGCGACGTCGGCGTCGCCACTCCTGTTCTTTCTCGATATGGAATGAATACTCGTTACGAACTTGTTCATGTCTGAGGAAGCGCCGACGTCTCGCTGTCTGGCTGCATACCTCAGATGTTCGTATCAATCGCATTCAAGCTCGACGTCTCGTTGAACCTCGACTTCATCATTCCGCGTCGCATCCCAATGTAGACTTTGCACGCGCTGCCTCGGTCCTCCTCTCTCTCTCCGCTTTCAAGATTCTTGTGCAGCCAGTTACCCTCGACGTCTCCTCAGGCTCTGTGCTCAAGCTGAGGAAAGGGTGTGTGAATGGGTCATTGGAACCACCGAGCGCCGTTCGCGGCTGCTGGTGGATTTCTGCTTGCTTAGTTCGGGAGTCCTCCCCGAAATACTCTAAGTAGACGGAGACAACTACGACAACTCCGTGGCTCACGTTGGGATGTTGGCATTGGAAGATTTCGCCGCTGCGTTCCAGCAGCTCAAAAGAGGTCTCGACATTCATTCTGGAGTTGTCCGTGTTAATACGACACGCTGCTGGAGCCGCGCTCCTTCTTCCTTCCATGGAAGCCTCTCACGCCCCTCCCGAACGACCATTTCCAAGTCGAATGCAATCCGGTCTAGCATTCTCCGGGGTTCCCGGAGCTTTCCCAAACAAGTGCTCGTTGAGAAGCTTTGTGAACGTTAGAGCATACTTCAATATCGCTCGTTCGTGGTGGTCGATTTGACGGCTTGTCCCACTTTATTTTCGCTTGCACTGAGGGGCTAGCCTCCGCTGTCTAGCCTCTTCGCTTCAGACGAAGAATCCATGCTAGTACATGACACCAAGCGCTGCCCGCAGCTGCTGGTGACTCAAGTGCGCGCTGGGGGGCTAGTCCTCGTCGTGCTATCGTCCAATCTTCCCTGAATCACACCACGAACGTCGGCAGGAATCGACGCTCATGGGCGGAGGCTTGCCCTCCGCTTCCTGATTCCGGGGATAGGGAAGAAACTGGTGCCGGCGCATCAGACAGCAACACCGAGCGCCGTTCGCGGCTGCTGGTGGCTATCAGTTCGAAGGTTATGCAAATGGGAAAAGGAACACTTCACCTCGGAATGAGGGGCTGTGAATTTGGCATTCAAAATTTTCTTTCTTCTTCGCTATCGCTGGGGGGTGAAGGATATGTATAAGCTATAGCGACGAAGAAGAATACTCGTTGAGTCCCAAGATGCCCATTGCTGTGAACCAAGTCTACGGCCATCGCGAGCGCAAATGTATCGGCGCGACGTCTAGCGTTTTGCTGGACTGTCGAGGCGTGATGTAGACCGAGGATAGCTGCGACCTTCCCAGTCGAGAGTCAACGACGCACCTTGGGATCTTCCCAAACTGCTGAGACTGAGGAAAGGTTTCTTCGTTGGCGGCACGTACAGTCTCACAGGCAGCACGGGCTGACTCGGAGCTCCCTTCATTGGGTTAGAAGCTCCAAGCCTGGTCTGAGCGCCGTAGGACACGGCCGTGGAAGAAACGGATCTCCACGATCAACGACGCACCGCTGCCATGTAGCGCTGCTGAGATTGTGGGGGGCCTGGACGTTGAAAGAGTTGGATGGTATTGACATAGGTTGAGTTGTTGTTCTCGTTGAATCAAATAGAGACTGCGGGCATGTGGAGTCGCCATGGGACGGGGAAGCGCCGACCTCGTGTCTGGCTGCATGCCTCTGCCGTTTGAATCTATGCATTCGAAAAGCAAAAATGAAATGACAGTTAGTGCTATACATCTAGCTGTACAGATCCAAGTGGTGGAATAGCAGCCTATGACTTAGTTGTCGTCTGCCAACGTTGCGTGAAATGCGGACACGGGAGACATACCTCAAGCCCACTCTCCTACCATCTTCCGCCACCGCGTTATTTCGACGCTCACTTTCCTCCGCTTCGTGCGCAACTTCAGTACGCGTTGGCTGATAAGGGTGGATGGCGCGTCTGCGGCAAGGCCCTGTAAGCCGTGAAAAGCGAGGAAGAGAACAATGTACACGGTGCTTGATTGCACATTCCATCTACTCTCCACCTCCATCTCCCTCAGCGACCATCTGGCAGTCCTCAGATCCGAATGAACGTTGACGGGTTTTGAAGTTGTTATTGAGCGAGGAAGCGCCTCTTGGCTGCATGCCTCCGTGGTCCCGGATCTACGTGTTTGGGGGGCTAAGATAGATTGACGGAGTGCTACACATGTCACAAGGTGTACAAGTCAGAGTATCGCAACCCCAACGACTTCACTTCGAGTTGTCGTCAGCTGAGCTTTGAAGATATGGATGCGGGAGCGTACCTCAGCAAGCTCACGCGTCTTCGTACACGCTTCTCCCCTCACAATTTGCTGTCAACGACTTCGCGTTCCATCGACCACCTCGTGCGCCGTTTCCGTCGATTGTTCGCGTAGTCTTCAACCTCCCGGCGGCGTAACACCTCGCTTCAGATTGTAGTTAGCAGACTCTTCTCGGGATGCAGATTCGTTCCACGCACCTTGAATTCCGTCGTCACCCCAAGCGCCCCTTCTCACGCATTCCTCCGACGAGGTCGTCGTAATCCTTCGACGCCTTCCGCCTTCGAGCTGCGAATTACGGTCGCATCATTCGACTGCACAGCGCGGGCAGTCTGAGTTGCCTGACGGGCAATCGGCGTAGGCCAATCCGATTCTGTACGAGGCACAACGACAATATTCTTGAGAGTTCTGCCTGGAGACCGAGCGCAGCGTCGCTACAGCTGCTCTTGTAGGGTGCGGATATCCATGCACTCATGCCTTCTCGTCTCGCTGAAACCTGCTTGCGCCGCGTGGTCAAAACGAGTCCCTCCGAGCACACTATGCGACGTACCTCCTGGCCCCGCTAGGTCACGCTTCGTTTGTGCGGCTTGCTCTGCAATAGGAATAAAAGATTTATTTCCAAATCGTCTTCAGACTACTTGATTGATCTCTAAACCGCAACTTTGCCTCCTCAGATTTTCTTTCTCTTGCTGCAGTCGGACTGAGGAAAGCAATTCAAATGTCCACCGCATTAGTCAATGTGCACAGCCACACAGCGGGCAAGCCTCAAATCTATGAGTGGGCATCCCGGAACGAGATTTTTGGGTCACAAGACATTACAGAATGCATTTCTAATGAGGATGTTGAACAGAGAAGGTGCATATCGGTCCAGGACAAGGCAAAAACATGAATAGGCCGTTTCCAGTTTGGGCGTTTCCTAATCCGGAACGTCGACCTACGGCTAACACTTGACATGTGGAATCAGACCATATATCAGGTATCTTTCTGTCCGTCCCAAAATTTAAAAGCAAAAAAATACCTCAGGATATATGGTCTGACTAGGGAGACTACGCGCTTCCTCGTTCGACAGGAAACTTATACTGTACTAATCCGACCGGTTGTTCACGTTATGTGTGACGGCCCGTCGTGAACTGAACTTTCTGAAGGTGGTGACGGGTGACACCGAGTTTTTTGGCCCAGAAAGGGCAAGAAAATCGAAAAAATCTCCGGCCGGCATGTGCCGAGCGATGCCGGCCTACCATATATAGTAATTTGATGTGATTGACGTGTTGTGAACAACTTGTCCAGTGAACAATTTGGGTGACGGGTGACACCCAGTGAACGACTGGTCGGATTAGTACAGTACGTTGGGGAGCGGCATGGTGTTTCACGGCTCTACACCAAGCAAAATTGCCGCAGATGCGCTGATCTAGGTGTGCTGGGAATCGAGAGACTTGATGCGTCGAGATACAAATTGTCGTCCTCGTTTTGCAGTGATGGTGCGGGATGGGGGGCAGCTTACAAGCTCACTTTGAGTTGCCTTCAGCTAACGCATTGTGAGATCCGATGTATGCGTGGGCGTACCTTACTACCTCATGCTCCCTCGTCCTCTCACACGCTCCCTCGTGTAAAGACTCGCCAATGGGGGCGGTAGGATGAATCAGTGTACGACAGCCTATACGACGTACCTTGCGTCGAGAAACCCCAATTCATAGTCGTCATTCTTGCGAGAGGGCCGCGTGCACAGATGCTCGAAACGTCGGAAACGACTAGCATTCGCAAGGCATTGGGTATCAGAATATAAACCGAGGTGGCTGGAAGCCGATAGAGCTCGATCGGAACAAGAGCTGCTGGAGTGCAGGTGCAGGAGCACACGGAGGGGCACAAGAGAGAAAGACTCAGAGGTCAAGATGGGGGTTAAGAGTAAGAGTGATTAATTGTAGACCATTGTCAGGGGAACTCCTTCTTTTGGCACTACACAGCCACCTATGACGCAGGCCTCCTGCAGATTTCCCACTTTCCTGTCAAATCCCCAAAGCCCTATGTCATCGTGGAGTAAGGCATGTGACTTGGCCCGGGATCATTGCCGACTGCTCCGAGCATGTGGGAACTAGTTACTATATGTTTACTGCACCTAGCGTGGGAATCCTCAGCCTTTCTTCTCTTTGGATTCTCCCTCGCTAGGTGCGCTGTGATGTATTCTTAATAGCTTCTTAATTAACTTTGGATTCTCCCTCGCTAGACCCTCGAGACATCTCGGGTCCTAAAGGTTGCCCTTACAGCAGAAGAAAGGCTCCAAGGGATTAACTGGTCAAGATTGCGCGCTTTGGTGATTTTTCAGACGCTTCGTCGGACTCCTCCTCTGCTGTCTCGGACGCGCAAACCGCGAATCTTGCCCCCTCCTCCCCCTCTCTAGAACCCACCATGACCGACTCTGCCGCCGCTGCTGCAGCCGCCGCCGAGCGGATGGATAGGCTCGAGAGGACTGTTGACCGTCTGGTCGAGCTTTTTCAAACCGCTGCCAATCCTCCCACTACTACTGCTCCGACCCCTGCCGCTCCTCCAGAGCCTCCGGCCGAGAGTCCAGGACTCTTTGCCAACCTCACCCCGGCAGCAAAAACGGTCCTTCGACCGAACCCCCCCTTCGTCTTTGACGGCGACCGCTCGGCTGGCCGGGCCTTCCTTCACTCAGCTCGGACTTACATCCGACTGGTCCCAGAGGCGTTTGTCGAAGGCGGCGAGATGTCTGAGGAAAAGGCAGTGCGTTTCACCATGTCCTTTATGTCCAAAGACTCTGCGCAAAAATGGGCTGAGCGCATGTCCATCAAAACCCCTTTCCCCTTCCTCACCTGGGACGCCTTCACCAAGGAGTTCTGCTCACGCTTTGTCGAGGAGAACGAGCAGGACCACGCCCTACACAAACTCGAGTCTAGGGCATACTATATGGGCTCCCGGGATGTCTTCAAGTACACTGATGACTTTGAAGACCTCTTCGACCTTGCTGGGTTTGCTGACGCGTTGGTCAAGGTCACCAAGTTCCGCTCTGGCCTTGACCCTGCCATCACCTCGTCCAGCGACCCCCCAGACCTCCGCGACTACATGGCTTGGCGGACCCGAGCGTACCGCCAGTACGAATCGCACGTGCGGGCTCGTGCTGCTGGGCTTCTCCCGAAAGCCCCCTCAGCTCCGCCAGCCGCTCGCTCACGTCCAGCAGGTGACTTCCCTGTTGTCCCTGCGCCTCCTCCTCGGGCCATGCCAGCTCCTGCTCCTCCGCAGGTAGTCCCCATGGACGTTGATCGCATGTGCTCTGGGAGAGGACCTCCCCGTGGCTGCTACCGATGCGGCGGTCCACACCTGGCCCGGGATTGCCCCACCCCGGCTGACGTCCGAGCCGCTGATGTCCTTGACGAGGTCATTCGTCAGCTTGGGTCCGAGCTCCTCTCCGAACTTGTGGCTCGGGTTGCCACCACCGACTCGCTCCCTGAGCCGGAGTCTGTAGCCGCCGAGGAAGAGCAGGGTTTTCTCCCACGCGACGAGTGAGCGGTACGCCCTCGATCGCGTCTCCTAATCGTTTCGCATGTTTGTATGATGAGTCTGCCAATGTTACATCTGTTGAACCTGCCGAAATGAAAGACGTACCCCCTGCTCCCCTCCGTTCCCCACGCATCCGGCGAAAGCCTTGGGAACGTAGACTTCCTCAGCGCTATACTGTTGCTGCTGCACCGGGTGCCAACTCCCTGCATCTCCCCCTTGAGATTCAGGCAGTCCAGGACGCCACCAAGCTTTCCCTCGAAGGTCTCGTTGACTGTGGTGCCACCTCAGACTTCATTGACTCTGAGTTCGCAGCTAAGTCCGGCCTCCCCCTCCGCCGCCTCGCACAGCCCATTCCAGTTTTCAATGTGGATGGCTCGCCAAATGAGGCTGGTGCGATCCGCGAGGTGGCTGACGTCGTGCTGCAGTATCGTGGTCACTCTGAGCGCATGCAGCTCGCTGTTACCCGTCTTGGGAAGCAGAAGCTCATCCTCGGCTACTCCTGGCTCCGGAAGCATAACCCGGAGATCGACTGGGACACCCGAGAGGTCAAGATGAGCAGATGCCCCAGCGAGTGCTCTACGTGCCGCACCGAGGTTCGCCTGGAGGCTCGCGCTGCACGCCGAGAGTCCCGCCTGGCCGCTGAGATCCTCCGGCAGCTCCGACTTGGTCCCCTTCCATCCATCTGTGCCATAGACTTAGGCGAAGATGAATACGATGACCTGCCAGAGCTGTTCCCGGACTACGAGGATGATGACGAGGATGATGTGGATGAAGTGGATGATGCGGATGAAGTGGATGACCCCCTTGAGCCGGGAGACCGGGTGTTCTACACCCAGTTCCTGCCTTCTGAGGATATCCGTGCTGGAAGCACCGTCTCCCAGCGCCTGGCTGAGGCATACGCCAAAAACTCAGCCCCGGCGCGCTCGGACGTTCCCGAATGGGCCCGAGAGTTTGACGATGTTTTCAACAAGGAGTCCTTTGACTCGCTGCCTGAACGCCGATCCTGGGACCATGCCATTGAGCTCGTGCCGGACTCTAAACCCACGAACTGCAAGGTCTACCCAATCTCGCCTCTCGAACAGAAGGAACTTGATGCCTTCATTGAGGAGGGACTTGGCACTGGCCGGATTCGACCGTCAAAATCACCTATGGCCTCACCCGTCTTCTTCGTCAAGAAGAAGGACGGCGGACTTCGGTTCGTACAGGACTATCGAGCTTTAAACGCTATGACCGTGAAGAATCGTTACCCGCTCCCCTTAATCAACGACCTCATCAACCGACTCAGGGGAGCCCGGTACTTCACGAAGCTCGATGTCCGATGGGGCTTTAACAACGTTCGAATCCGTGAAGGCGACGAGTGGAAGGCAGCGTTCCGGACCAACCGGGGACTGTTTGAGCCGCTGGTCATGTACTTCGGTCTGACCAACTCCCCTGCAACCTTCCAGACCATGATGAACGACATCTTCCAGGATCTTATCCTCTCTGGCGACGTCATGGTCTACCTCGACGATATTCTCATTGCCCACTCAGACATCCGTCGGCATCGAGAGATCGTCCGAGAGGTTCTGCGGAGGCTTCGCGCAAACAAGCTTTACCTTCGAGCCGAGAAGTGTGAGTTTGAGCGGACCTCCATTGAGTACCTCGGCGTGATTATCTCCCACAACCACGTCGAGATGGACCCTGTAAAGGTTGCAGGAGTGGCAGCTTGGCCAGCGCCTGAGAATAAGAAGGATGTGCAGCAGTTCCTTGGCTTCACAAACTTCTACCGCCGGTTCATTGCGGGCTTCTCAGACGTTGCTCAAGCCCTCTTCAGACTCACCAAGAAGGGCATTGCCTGGACCTGGGGGCCTGAAGAGCAAGCTGCCTTTGACGAGCTCAAGCGGCGGGTGACTCGGGACCCCGTTCTGGTTCTCCCGAACCCCGAACGCCCATACCGGCTCGAGGCTGACAGCTCTGACTATGCCACCGGTGCCGTCCTCTCCCAGCAGGGTGACGATGTCAAGTGGCATCCGGTTGCGTTCTACTCCAAGAGCCTGAACGAGGTGCAGCGGAATTACGAGATTCACGACAAGGAGATGCTTGCGATCGTGCGAGCCCTTGAGGAGTGGCGCCACTTCCTTGAGGGCGCGCAGCACCCGGTTGAGATCTGGACGGACCACAAAAACCTGGAATATTTCCGGAAGGCCCAGAAGCTCAACCGTCGCCAAGCTCGGTGGTCTCTCTACCTCTCCCGTTTTGACTTCTCGCTGCACCACCAACCGGGTCGCCTCATGGGTCGCCCCGACGCGCTTTCTCGGAGACCGGACCACGGAGTGCAGGACGATAACCAGGACGTTACCCTGCTTCGACCCGAGCTGTTCCACGTTCGCGCCACCGAGGCCCTGGTTATTGCTGGCCCTGAAGCTCCCCTCCTGCGCGACATTCGTGATGTGCTCGCTGGAGACCCCGACCTTGAAGAGCCCATTGCCCTGACTGCGAAGGAACTCCTCAAGGCCCGAGGTGTGCGGTCTGCCCGGTCTTCGGAATGGCGTATTGAAGGTGGACTTCTTTACTTCCGGGGGAAGATTGTCGTCCCCCAAGACAAGGACCTCCGCCGACGCATCCTGGAGCAGCACCATGACACGCGTGTTGCAGGCCATGCCGGTCGTTTCAAGACCTTGGAGCTCGTGTCTCGGAACGACTGGTGGCCCCAGCTGTCGCGCCATGTCGGTCGGTATGTCGCGACTTGTGACTTGTGCTGCCGCACCAAGGCGCTTCGTCGACTTCCGATTGGTGAGCTTCACCCCACAGAGATCCCAGAAGAGCGCTGGCACACCGTGTCAGTCGACTTTATCGTCGAGCTTCCCGAGGCCCATGGATATGATGCAGTCATGGTCGTTGTCTGTGCCCTTGGGAAGAGAGCGCACTTCATGGAGTGTCACACCACCATTGACGCGGTTGGTGCTGCTCGGCTGTACTACCGGAACGTCTGGCGCCACCATGGCCTGCCAGAGAAGTACATCTCGGATCGTGGCACCCAGTTCATCGCAGAGTTCACGCGCGAGCTTTGGCGCCTCGTTGGGGTCACCCCAGCCACCTCTACGGCCTACCATCCGCAGACCGACGGCCAGACTGAGCGCGTTAACCAGGAACTCGAACAGTATGTCCGGCTCTTCACCAATTACAAGCAGGACGACTGGGATGAGCTACTACCTGCAGCGGAGTTTGCGTACAACAACCACATGCACTCCTCCACGCAGCAGGTACCGTTCATGACAGACACTGGTCGGCTTCCACGGATGGGCTTTGAGCCCCACGCTGCACGTTCTAGGTTGGAGGCTGTAAACGAGTTCCACGACCGGATTGCGTCAGGGGTTTCTGAGGCGAAGGCCGCACTAGTCAAGGCCAAGGCAGAGTACAAGCAGTACTATGACCGCCGGCGGACGCCAGCTCCAGACATCAAGGTTGGTGACCGGGTGTGGGTTGATGCTTCAGATATCCGCACCACCCGCCCTTCGGTCAAATTCTCCCACCGGCGTATCGGCCCCTTCAAGGTTCTGAAGGTCGTCGGTAACGGTGCCTTCAAACTGGAGCTGCCGCCCCGGTACTCTGCCCTCCACCCTGTCTTCCCCGTCGTGAAGCTTCAGCTTGTGGAAGCCGATCCATTCCCCACTCGCCCCAGACACGAAGAGCCGCCACCAGTCCTTGACGTTCCTGGCGACAAGCAATGGGAGGTCGAGGAGATACTGGATGCCAAGATCCGCTATGGGAGTCTATGGTACTTTGTTCGCTGGAAGGGTTATGACCCGTCCCATGATCAATGGGTGAAGCACTCTAATGTCTTTGCCCCGGACGCTGTCGCTGCCTTCTACCGCAAATACCCTTCCAAACCCCGCTCCATTGCTGTCGCTGCCTTTGATTCCCTTCCCTTCCGTGACCGCTCTTCTACTCCAGCTCAGGTGTGATCTATGCGTCGAGGCGCCGCATTCCGAGGGGGGGATGATGTCAGGGGAACTCCTTCTTTTGGCACTACACAGCCACCTATGACGCAGGCCTCCTGCAGATTTCCCACTTTCCTGTCAAATCCCCAAAGCCCTATGTCATCGTGGAGTAAGGCATGTGACTTGGCCCGGGATCATTGCCGACTGCTCCGAGCTTGTGGGAACTAGTTACTATATGTTTACTGCACCTAGCATGGGAATCCTCAGCCTTTCTTCTCTTTGGATTCTCCCTCGCTAGGTGCGCTGTGATGTATTCTTAATAGCTTCTTAATTAACTTTGGATTCTCCCTCGCTAGACCCTCGAGACATCTCGGGTCCTAAAGGTTGCCCTTACAGTCGTCGCCATTCTCACTCTTTGGTAGTTTACCAAGAGTAATCAGGCGAGCACGAGTTTTATCCCAAGTTATGCCTGGACCAAGAGAGGAAACAATGTTCCCTTTAATGCCTGTCCAGTAGCTATCATCTGGTAGAGTGCTGAGCAGAATGAGAGGCTGAAGCTCTGGGGGGAATGGAAATTCCAGGCATGCAAGCCTATCAAAGCAGGTCTTGATAGCAGCTACATGAGAAAGAATCTTGTTGCGATCCATGAGCTCTGGTTGGCCTTCAATAACGAGCTTGGTGCTAAAAAGTTCTGCTAGAACACCCATTGCAGAATCGGCACGATTTTCTGCTTCAAAGCGCTGGCGCAGTTTGGCCCAGAGAATTCCAGCATTAGATTCGTTGACATACTCTGTGCGCAGTTCTGCTGAAAGAAGCTTCTGAATGACACCTAAAGCACGGCTATCACGTTCGCCAGTGGTATCCTTAAAAGCTACTCCAGCAACAGGAGCTGTGGCAGGCAGAGGAGTGACGGCAGCAGCAGCAACAGAGGCATCAGATGCATTTGCAGCGAGGATAACAGATTCAAGCAGAGTGTAGACTCCCTGTAGGCGCAGTTCCACTGTAGCATTAACATGAAAAATCGGCCAGTCTTGGGCTCCGGAAAGCTCAGAAGAAGCCGAGTTTGCCGCAGTTGACATTGTGTGAGAAGTCCGAGGTGAGATATCCAGAGTCCGAGGGAATTTCGGCAACAGGTCGTGTGATTGATTGATTGATACAAGTCTGTGCTTGTGATGCTTCGAGCTCTGATGAGCGAGCAGGTGAGTCTTCCAATAGGTACGTCTTCAGAGAGCTAGCGCTCGGTGGCCCATAACCTAACAAAATCTGAAAATGCGCGGAAGGCGCAATAACCTCAGTCTCCCGCAATGTGGGATGAAAGACTATATATTAAATACCTGAAAATGCGCGGAAGGCGCAATAACTACACAATGAGTAAGTAAATACAAGTAGGTAGATAGATAGAGAACTCACCCTCAGTCTCCCGCAATGTGGGATGAAAGACTGAGGGTGGTGGACAGACGAGCACGGTTTATATGTAAAAACAAGGCTGTATGATAAGTATCAGATATCTATCAAGGGCCGGAGCGGCAGGGCGGCTACCCGGAATAATTCATATTCTGACAGAATAGTAGCAGGTCTCAGAGAGACGGAGTCACCGAGCCAGAGGCACAATGCGTGGAGGCGGGCGAGACGAAGAGAATGAGGAGACACGTACCTAGTTACTTTGTAGCTAGCAGACCACCGCGTCTTACAGTGGCGGCAAAATCTGATGTCACCCCCAAAAAAGGAAATTCTCATCAACTCAACTCGTTTTCTTTTCTGTGCCCTGTTTTCTGTGGTCGGACCTTTCGCAGTACATTCAAGACATAGATTTAAAACACATGCACCCCTTTTCCATCTTAGGATACCTCGAAAATTAAGACTTTTTGGGCAAGACTTTCCAACCATCTTTGGCCCAGTCCTCCTCAATGAATGTACCTATCTTTCTCAATCTTGCTTCCACAGGCAGTGTATTTTCCGTGTCAATGGATCTGTGCCCTTGTCGCCCCCAGACGGCGATGGCAAGGGCAGATTAGAGGCGGTTTGATGAAAATTTCCTTTTTTGGGGGTGACATCAGATTTTGCCGCCACTGTAGCACTAAGGGTTTTGCTTGTTGCGGTGTATAAATGCAGATTCAAAAAGAAATGAGGAGACACGTGATGGCAGATGATGAGATCCAATCCCACAGACCATCTAGGAAAAACAAGGGGCTTTGAAATGTGAAATAGGTAAATTTAAATTACATATGTCAGAATATGAAAGAAGAGCCAGTTCTGAGTAGGATTCCGCTTTACTGGCGCGCACCCTTGTTTTGTTGCCTCAAGGCCGGCCTACGCATTGCAGAGCCGATTTTTACTGGTCTGAAGTAGTAAGTCCGAAATTCATCTAATTCTGCAGCCAAAACAAATTAATTACGCGAGTTTGCAAGCAAAAGATAAATACGAGTGTAGTTACCACCGTCCCGCCCTTCCAAGCAATCTCATTCGTACTCTCCGCTGCTCCTCTTCCCGCCTCTGATGGTACATATCAACAAGATAACGGACTAAATAAAAATCATGATGTCGAAGACACGGATTGAGATAAAAGGTTTTACAGCCTTTCCGGAAAGTAATGAGAATGAAAACTTTTTTTCCGCGCTTCCCGGAAAGGAAATCCCCCCTCAACACTTGTCATGTCCAAATTCGGCTCTCCTTTCGAAAAGCAGGGGATTTCCTTTTTGAGAAGCGCGGAAAAAATTCTGTCATTCTCATTACTTTCCGGAAAGGCTGTAAGTACACTGATTCAGAACACGATCTGAGGTCCAAGTGGGGTCGACAGACTTGCCAAACACGGGTATGAGGGGGCGAGCGCAGAGAGTCGGCCTTGCCGTACATAGGCAGGGGTTATGTTGTTCCCAAAGTCAAAGTTGACGAAACAGGAAAAATAGTCCGCTACAAAGTTCGAATCGTTGCTAGAGGAGACACCCAGAAAGAGGGTGTTGACTACAAGGAAGTTTTTGCACCTACTGCTAACCTTGAGTCAGTTCGCATCATCTGCGCCCTCGTTGCAAAATATGGTTTAGACTCGGAACTGGACCAACTTGATGTTTCTCAAGCTTATCTCAATAGAGAGTTTGCGGTGAGCCGCCAGAAGCCACCTGGCGGCTCTAATGGCATGCGGATTGGAGCGGCTATGCTGTCTGGCGGCTCGTTTGGCAGCTTAAGACTGGTTCAAATTTGGTTTTGCAAGTCTATTCTTAGTACTTAGTCATCTATATCTTGAGCCATAATGAGAGAAATCGGTCATTCCGAGGCTTTTCTGGGTGCCGAACACGTGTTTTCCCGGCCGAGGGATTTTCCCTTGGGGAAGGGTTAAACAATGACCCATCGTGGGAACCTGGACCGTTTTGCCATCACCCTCGGAATGGAGGAGTTCCCGATTGATTTTTGACCGTGCACAAAGGTGGCCAAATATGGTGTTGATTGTCCCCAAATCAGTACGCCCATGAATGAACAGCAGAGATAGTGAAGGGACGAAGCAAGAATGCAAGGACAAAGCAAGAACACTGGAAGTAACCGTGTCGATTCGTTCGGTGTTCTCCGTCTCCGGTGTCGGCGATAGTCTATCGGGGGTCAGTCCCAGGATGGACATGGGCCGCAATCTTGAATACAAAAACACGGAGGCGAACGCAGACTTGAATATGAAATCCCCTCCCTTTTTCTTCTCTTTTTGCAACTTGACTTTTTCGGCCCGTCCACAGATATAGGACATGGGCTAAAAGGAGACGCCTGCACATTGTATGTGGTTGCAAAATGTTGAACCCTAATACTCTTCGCGTCATTCACAGCGTTCACGCTGATACGGGGGTAGCATTCCTCCGGCAAAATTCAAAAAACGCGCAACAATCATTCTTTCGAGAAAGGGTACGCGACCATTTCCTAAAGCCAAAAGTTTCTCTCATCACGTCTGTAACTGTGTGCTTAAGAGGGATTAAGTTAACTTATAAAAAAGTCTGCTGAGTAATAATCACCTAGCTGTCAAGGTTCCACGGTAGGGAGAGGCGGTAAATCTTCTGGAAGCCGAGACGGTATCCCCAGGAAGCAGACCAGCGCCCCTTAGTGCTCGCCGCCCGTACATGATGCTCACTCAGTCAGGAGGTGCGTTCGGGGCGGCGGAAACAGCATTTCTGTAAGCGGAGGCGGTGTACCCAGCGCCGCTTAGTGCTCACCGCCCGTACATAATGCTCACTCCCGTAGAAGGTGCGTCCGGGGCGGCGGCGGAAACAGCATTGTCTACGCAGCTCCCCATTCAATTGAGAGGGGCTCATCGATCATCGGATCTGATCCGTGGTGGAGCCTTAAGCGATCATCAACTGCACTATCCAGAACCAGATCGGCCACAAAGGGAGTGGAATGCAGTAAACCATATTAGCTGTATCGAATTTTAGCCGCAGGCCTACTGTATAAAGGGGTAAGCAGCATAAGAAGATGGGGACTAACTGCGCGAGCATACATCAGGAGGACGGCGAGAAGTGGGACTGAGAGTATAAAATGAGAAGGACCACGACATCTTCATAGGAACTCACTCAGCGGATGCTGCGAGGTTGGAGCATGACACTCACCACAAGCGAGAGAGCACGCTGAGATATGGGGCAAGAGCTAATTGCAAAAGCAGGAAGAGAGCAGAAGATGGGTGGAGAGGAAGAGAGTGACGTGGCAGTCGCCTCCGACTAACTATTTATACCCGCCGCGACATGAGAGAATGATCTCGGCGCAATCGCCCTTCGGAACCCTGATAAAAACAGGTCCCTGTTGACAGGCGCCATCAAAGGCCGAATTTTTTCCCGCATAAGTACAAATCTTACTAAACGCTATCCCCCCACACCCGACAACCAACTATGATGCCTGCCGGGAGAATATTTTGGATTTTGGGACGTCCTATTCGGACCCCTAATGGGGAAAATTCATCCGAATTCAGATCAGGCCTCCGCCAGTCGCTCCTCAGACCCAGTCAAAAGTCGGTTGGATCGATTGAGATGTTTTGGGATGGGATACCGAGAGCTGTGGGGAAGATGGAATAGTTTGAGATTGTTCGTTGCTGATTAGAAAACCATCTCGTCTTATTACGGTCAACCACGTACAATCGGTGCTCCACCAGCGACAAAAATACCACTCAACCAGTCCGCAGTCCGACCACTGGCAGCACGTGGAGCTGATGAATGTTGCCACGTCCGTTGCCACAACCTCTCTTCCTTCCTCCCACCATCTTCTCCCCTCCCCAGACTATGGACTCCTTCTCCCAAGCCTTTTTGTGCCTCGAGTTCTCCAGCTTGCGCGCAGGCTAGCGTGCAACGTCGCAAGATGACAAGCAACGTGAGCTCACAATGATGGTGCGGCGGCGCTCGATCCCGTCTCTTGTGCCGACATCCCTCTATCCAGCCCTCGAACCACCCTCAATTCACCCTCTACGCCCTCGCAAAATCTCTCCTCGTGCCTCTTCCCGTGCCGCCGCCGCCCAACTCAAGGCAAATGAAATGACATCATGTATAGTAACGGCATATATGGCGCAGACTAACCTTTTACCCAATGGCTCCTTGGTGGAGCGGTAATGGTGTATGCTTTCACTGCGCATGAGACGGTCGGGAGTTCAAATCCCGCCGCGTGCAACCGCCTCACACCGCTTCACGCCCCCGCGGTAGGAACGTAGAAGAGGGGAGGCCAAAGTGGTGGGAAGAGCAGAGAAGAGATTGAAGTTTCTCGGTGGATTGTTTGGGCTTGATTGTCAGCCACGTGATCCGCTTTTGGGAGAGGGTGTATTGCCCGAAACGTCTGCTTGGTGTGGATGGCCGGTCACCATATTTTGGACGTGAATGTTGTCAAGAATGGTTGATTTGGTGAAGGACTGACTGCTTACAGTGGCGGCGCCATCTGATGCCACCCCTAAAAATAGAACAGCCCATTTCTGGAACTTTTGATGCAAATGGAGTCGATTGGGGTCACATCAATTTTTTAGGGGTGGCATCAGATGGCGCCGCCACTGTAGTACAGTTGCGGCAAGATCACTTTGCTTGCCTTTTATGGTAATTCTCATCAAAACCTTCCGCTACATCCCTCCTGCACACAAGCGGCTCATGATTACCGTGGCCGCCAACGGGATGTCCAATCAAGAAATTGCATAGGCTGCAACACGAGGTTGCCCCGCCCTGACGCGCCAGCCGTCGACGCAATGGATCCGGCAGTGCCTACCTCATATGGTAATTGACGTCATAGCATCAATGGGAACTGCCGCTGCACACGTTTAATTAGCCAGAAAAAAGGGCTTATGTCCTATGTCTGTGGCTGCGGAGATTAAATCAAGTTTTCAAGTTAAGAAAAAAGAGAGAAGAAAAGGGAAAAAAGAGAGACCTCTAACAAACCTCAGAGATTCCGTGCCTCGAATTTCTCGCTGTCAGACGCCGTGGTTATCGTGCAAAGAGCGATTTCGCATCTTGTATCTCTTTATGGTAGGTCATCTTGATTTCTGGAAGAAAAAAGAGAGAAGAAAAGGGAAAAAGAGAGACCTCTAACAAACCTTCTCGCAATTCCTCTTTGTTCTCCTCCCTCTGCGGCCTAGTTCAGAACTCTGATCTGCGTATACCAACTTTCTACACGTATTACAGTAGCAACTATTTGAATTTCAAACTCGAAAATCTACATGTATCTGAGCCGAGGAAACTGCAAATTAGCAAAACTTTCAACGTCGACGTCCCCGAGTCTGGTTCACAGTTTCTTCAGCTGTATACTATCCAATGCACATCTGAACCAAGCCTCAACACAAGGGTTGAACTGTTGGAGACGTGCTCGCACGGCGACAGCCGAGTTTGACAGGTGGGATCAGTCGGAAGTGCCGGGATCACGTAGGATCATTTGGCTATGTCTAGCCGAGACATAGCCAGCCACAGGCATGATGAATGAGCCGAGAAAAGTGACAAGCAGCTTGTGGGGCAAAATTATTTCGCCGCATCAAGTTGGCGCGGCGGTCCTGCGGCGCCTCCGCGGCGCGTAACGCGGTACGTCGAAACATAACAAGCATGTATCTCATGTTCTTGTATGTCTAGGCTGTAATGTGTAGTTGGGGGACATACTTACATATAGACTTGTATCGATAGTGAAGAAAGCAAGTTGGAGCCATTGCTGAACTTTGTGTTGGTCGATGTTGAAAATAAGTTGGACACGGCACTGATGCGGTAGGAAGCGGCGATGGAGCGGCGGCCGCAGCGAAATTTTTGACAACTTCGCCGCGCCACTCCTCTTTGACGCGGCGATACAGCCGCGTTGCGCGGTAGTATGCGGCGCTGTCAGAGGGACGATGCGGCGAGTCTCAGCAACGGCATTGCTTATCTGGCTTGACGAGGGTCGAGTGACTTCTCGAACCAACATGTATCCTATTTTGCTCCGACCGCTATTCCTTCCTTCGCAAATCAGGAATGGGTCGGGGAATGGGGGTAGCATGTTTGTTGGGTCCATGATACAGGTAACGCACTCGAACAATCATCTTCACGTAGCATCAACCAGTTAACCATATCTTTTGTCAGGTCAAAGATCACCGCGATCCGGATACACGTTCCGCGCAGGAGAAGATGGACTTCGCAAAATTCAAGCGCGATGTATACCATCGTGTGCTTCAGCCTTCGTGTCATTTTCGTTGGCCAGCGCGGTCTGCACGGTGAATGTGTCACTTGCGACGACAACATCAGCCGCGTTCTCTTTTCCGCTATTCCAATTGCCTCGTTGCATGGCAAAGAGGCCGACATGTTCACGGCTACGAAAGGACCAATGGCTGAATTTCCATGCTCATGTTGTCTGGTCCGCTCTGATCAGCTGCATATTATCGATGCAAACACAGCGGATGGCCACGCTTGCGCAAACAAGGAAAGGAAAGCCTCTTGCGCTTTCAGTCTTGCTCTCTATCGGATAGCGGACGGTCAGCATGTACTTTAGCACAAATGAATGCTTTGTATGCAGTTTTGAGGTGGAAATCCCCGTGAACGGTGGAGAAATATCGCTCTCAGTCTTACATCAACGTGTCGGGGGTTCACCTGTTGCCAGGCTTATTTCTCATGTTTTAGACTGTGTCCTCCTCCGATCCTGAGCAGAAAAGCGCCGGAAGAGCCGCGAAATGGGGCCTTGTCTTGCGATAGAAGTCGTTTGGCATTTGGGCACGCTTGCGCAAACAATAAAGCACTAGCAGATACCCGGTGGCTCAATAACAGCTCAAATTGCGAAACTGAAAGCTCTGAGTGGACTGTATTGTACGTCTGAACACATCTACCACGAAAAATTCTGTCCACATTGTGCATAGTAAGGGAAAAGGTCGAAATTGATGGGAATTTCCATAAAAGGCAAGCAAAGTGATCTTGCCGCAACTGTAGTCCCCGCACTCTCTTCCTTCTTGTCCTTAGGTGTGCTGCCGAGAAATATGACATTATTGACCTTCATCGTGAAGCGTTCTTTGTGTTTTGAGGGGCTGACGGGATATTCTTCAAACCCAATCAGCCAGCGGGTGGCTTGCAGATATTTATCTGGATACGGAAGGGGTTTGGACGCGGGGGTGGGCCACCGAGGTGAAGTTGGGCAGGCGCAAGACACAGGGAAGGGGAATTGACTGCAGGAGAACTGGGTGTATTGCGAGGCATCGACCTCAAATGTCCCGTCATCTTTATTGATGTTCGTCGCCGGTCCGCAGATAGTCAAGCGGGCAGGGAAGTTGACGTTGATGTTCGGGTTGCGTATGGTGAACCCATCAGCAGGACCTGTCTGCGCGATGACCTCATGGAGTGGAATGCACTGTTCGACACCTTTAGGTTGGCGATTTTTTCGACGTATAGAGGGCCTGAGACTCACCTCCTCAATGTCACCAACCATGGAATAGTCAGAAGAGTCGAAGGACTCGCCCACAGTGAACTTGTCATCCATTTGGCATACCTGCAGAAACTGTTACGTTTGTTCCCCTTTATAGCGCTTTTCAAGTCAATAGAGCACTTTGGCAAACGGTGAAAAATGATTTTTTTCTTCAGTTACCGCTAACCAAATTTTGGTTGTGGAGCCGCAAAACAGTGTGCAGCCCACTGTAGTTTTTCACCAAAGTCGCTTAGTTTTTCGAACTGAAATTTGATTTTCACCGTTTGCCAAAATGCTCCAATGCGGAAAACGTAAAAAATTCTCAGGGTGGTGACACGCTTATCGACGTCCTGAGCACGAAGGCTCAAAGGAGAAGACAAGAACTAAAATAAAAGCGAGTGCTTCAAAACGAACCAGCGCCGTGACTGACAACTGGGACTGAGCGCAAAGAAAACCAGATAAAACTAAGACGAGACGGCGGCAAAGGCGTAGGCGTAGACGTGGGCGATAGGCGAAGACGTAGACGTAGACGGAGGCGGCGGCGAAGCGAGACGAAAAGTAATATCAAGACTTCAGATGTGGGATCAAAAGCTTCGTATTCGTACTTTGAGTACAGAATAAATACCGGAGAACATGTGAAAAGGCAGTAGATAGATGAATAAGAGAGTCCATGTGGAAGAAATAGCCAAGATGAGAGAAAAAGCCCTACTTCAGGGAATCCAAGAGGTCGAGATGGTGGTGATCTCCAGGAACCGGCAGTGAAGGAAAGATGAGATAGAGTTGAGCCAATGAAAAGAGAGGGAAAGGGCCGAAGACCCGAGTGAGACTCGTGCCAACGGGGCGGGATCGTGTGGTCGATGGTGGTGGTAGCGATGAAAGGTGCGGAGCGGCGTGCGGGTCGGTGATCCGTGATGAGTCGGAAGCTCTTGACAAACAAACAGCATCTCTCGGCTTGTCATTCTACACGCGTAGCGCGCGAGCGTGCGCGTCATCTCCTCCCGACTGAAATTGTGACTGTCCCCAGTCACTGGCCAAGGACGAAGACGCGAAGAATATGGGTATAGGGCGGGAAATCGGGATAGAAAATTGGGTGAAAGGTGAGTTGTCGAAAATTCCTCCCGACTGAAATATTTTCAGTGCATGGAGCTATTCATCGTCTATGGCGGCGGCGACGGCTTCGGGAAGCTCGGAAATATCGAACTCAACGTCCTCTGGATCTTCAAGAGTCGTCTGTTCGAGTTCACGAAGGCGTTCTGTGTCGATGTCGAGAAAATCTTCAAGCGGCGGCAAGTCGATTTTCGTACGCGCAAAGTAAGGGATTACGCGGAAAGCCGCAATTGGGCGATGGAACACGGCGCCATCAAGTTCGCAGAGAATGTATGCGCCACCGAGGTTACGGGAAATGACAATGAGTGGACCTATGTATCGTTTCGCATTTTCTTGCTCAATGATTTCTCGATAGCTGTGTTTCGCATTAAGACAAGATCTCCGCGTTTGAAATTGTAGTCGCGAATGGTAGCGGCGTGTTCAATCTCGAAACGGATAGCAGCGTGAAGGCGAGCTTCAAGTACGTCTGAATGCAGTTGCGCGAGCTGATCACGGCGTTTTTGCAAGGTGATTGCTCGACGGGAGATAAGATCGGTGGTGGAGAGAACGGAATCAGGTGGAGGAAGGAGGTATGTTGCTTCAGAGATGTCGAGGGGAAGGAGGGGATGCGCGCCGGTGACTGCAAAGTAAGGTGAGCAGCCCATTCGTCGACGAACTGTAACGCGATCTGCCCAGAATACTGAATGTGTTGCAGTATGCCATTTAGACTGGTCGCCGTCAACCGCTTTGAAGATGCTTTCTCGAACGTCGAAGTGCGGGCGTTCGATGAGACCGTTTGCGCGCGAGTTGTAGCCGGAAATACGGACATGGTGGATGTGGTATTTGGATTCAAGGTGAGCGAGGGCTTTCAAGAATGGCGGTCCGTTATCGGTGACAATTTCGACTAAAGTTCCCCAGCGACAGATTAGATCCTGGAAGATCCAGTCTCCAATTGCGCTAGCGACTTCTCGACGTAGCATTCGGAATTCAGGATAATGGGTGAGTGAGCAGCGGCCATGCACAATATATTTGAAGCCGCCGCTGGTTGGCATGTGCATTGTGTCCATATAGACTTTGGCAAAGAGTGGAGCGGGAGTTGCAACTGTAGGCGGAATTAAAAGCTTCTGAGTTGAGCGAACTTGACACATATGGCAGGTATTAATCCACCAAGTGATATCGTCGGCGAGGTGCGGCCACCATAAGCGTTCTGTGAGTAATGCTCGTGTCGCCCAGAAACCTTTATGACCAACGTCATCATGCGCAGATGTGAGGATGAAAAGTCGACGGTGAGTCGGGACGACGAGTTTGTGGCGAGACTGCGGGTCTTTTTGCCAGAGTTGATCGCGGGCAAGGTAAAATTCTAAGCAATATCGAACAAAAGATTTATATTAGAGCCTTTGCGGTGAGCCGCCACACGAAGTGGCGGCTCGTGCCACACAACGACTACGGATGCTACTGGGCCAAGTTAGCCACCTTGAGATGCCCTTTATAACAGCTGCTCAGGGTGGCTTACTTGAGCCCAGGTGCTCAGCGGGTCGTGAGAAAAATTAGCCGCCAGTGGCTACCGCAAAGCCTCTATTCTTTGTCAGACATGTCGCGAGGGCGTTGGAGGTTTCCATGCCATACGCGTACCAAATCAACGCGCGCATCAGCGAGTCGAGCGGCGTCAGAACGAGGAACAACGTCGTAGGACAGGGAAGGGGGAGGGTCTTGACCATCGGGGGCTATTTCGGCAGCTAATGTGGCAACGGTGAATTGAGGTCGGCGAACATAAGGTGAGTCGTTTATTTGATGCATGAAACCATGAACCTGATCGATCCAGTCGTCAAAGTCGTCTTCAGGTTCTGGTTCATCACCAGGTTGGGGAGGTCGACGAGAGAGGCCGTCGGGGCCATGGAGTACACCGGGAACGTGTACGAGAGTAAAATGGAATGTAAGTATCGATAAAATCCAGCGATTTATACTGGCGCTTGGCTGGAGGTCGGGGTGCGCAAGCATTCCTTTGATGTAGCGTGCATCCACTTCGACAACAAGGTTGCGAATACCAATAAGGTATATTTTCCATGCGCGAAGGGCGCGGAATAAACCGTAGAGCTCGAGCTTGGCTTGAGAGAACCGTGACTCGCGATCGTTGAGTGTTAACGAGCCAAAGCGGGCGTAGTACCGGCGAGAGAGATCAGCAGGATCACATTGGCAGAGCATGAATCCAATGGCTAAACCAGAAGTGTCAACGCCGAGAATAGCGGGTGAACGGGATTTATAGTCGATGGGACGGAGTGCAGGTGAGCGAATTAGAGCAAGCTTTAAATCCTCTTGAGCCTCGATCTGAGCTGGGCCAAAGATAAACGGCATGTCTTTACGAGTGAGAAGGATTAGAGGGTGGGCACGGTGGGCAAAATTGCGAATATAGATGCGGACAACGCCAATTGTACCGAGGAAGGCGCGAACTTCGGTGAGTGAGTTGCAAGGTCCCCAATTGACGATTTTAGCGACTCGTTTCTCGTCGGGGATGCGACCTTGAGGGGTGCAGACGTGGCCAACGACGGTAATCTTTTCGGCGCAAAGTTTGCTTTTCAAACCAGAGAACGTTCCACCGCAATATTTCATGCGTTGAACTATGCGGTTGAGATTCTGGAAATGTTCCCAAATGTAGCGACGGATGCCGGGATTTTCAGCGAGTACTTCGTACGAGCCGTCTGGAAGGATGTAGCAGTCCGCGGGACCACAACAAGGTACGTCGTCGATATAGGGAATAGTGAACTCGGGGATTTCGGGTTGGAGAATAAATGTGACATCTTCATGGAATATTGGGACGGAATTGGTCCATCCCATGGGAAGGGTGACGAGTCCGAGTGCACCGTAGGGTGTTTGAAAGGTGGTGTAGTCGCGAGAAGAAGGAGCAAGAAGGCGCTCATCATAACCAACGTACAGGTCAAGAATTGCGCCACATGCGCGGCCGGCAAAATGCTCAGCGAGTTGGTCAGTGAATGGGGTCACGCCGGAATGTTGAATCGTAACGGCGTTGAGGGGTTCGAGGGCGTGAACGAGGCGGAGACTCGTTCCATCTTTCTTGACAACACAAAACCAGCGCGAGCGGTACGAGGAATTTGAAGGTTCGTATACTCCAGCTTCGATTTTCGTCCGAATAACTTTGCAAACTTCGTCGTAGATGCCGGGAGGGATGGGAATGTTCCGTTGGACCCAAGGTGTGTGGGGCATAACGGGCATATCGACGGGTGGAAAGAAATCGGTACGAAAGCGGCCGCGTTCGGAATCCTGCCAGGCGAAGGCCTCGTTCTGCAAACACATGAAGTGGTGCATCAATCTGCGTTCTTCTCGCCATAAGAATTCTTCTGAATGGAGAGCATCGAGGGCATCACGGCGTTCGGTAGTATAACGGCCTGTGGGAACGAAAGGAGGAGGGTTGGGGTTGAGAGAGGGCATGTCGGCGAGAGGATCGCCATAAATATGACGTTCAATGCGGAATTTATCAGGTAGAGTACCCAATACTGGACGGACTTTCTGCGCGACGGGTTTATATTTCTTCTTCGCATAGATTTCGACAAGCGGAGGCGGGGTATATTTGGGAGAGAATTCGGAGAAGTCGAAACGAGATGAGTTGATATTTGGAACGGAGCGAGATGTAGAGATTGAAAATAAAGGAATTAATTTATCACCGCGAGTTGAATCGCGTGAGGAGGAGAATACCGGTTGAGCGATACCATGCGCAAATTGTACGGTGCTCGTGTCTTGATCTAAATTTGAACAGGCAGAGAGGTAGGCATGTTGAATATATGGGAGGGTGTCCGATGCGAGTGCCGATGTTGAGTCAATAATAAAATTGCCAGGATTTTGTGGGTCTTCAATGATGACGACCGCGAGCTCTCCTTGATCAGAGATCAATTCCTCGAGTTCGGAAAACCCTGAGGGCGAGTGCGAGGAGAGCCGCGAGGAATTGTTGGAACGGTGGCAATTTTACCGGAGTTGGGATCACAAATGGTGATGGTCTGGTCTTCGTTGGAGAAATTCCGGATCGTGCTCTGAGTCAAGACATCGAATGGACGTCCCAGGAGAACATCGCAGGCGGAATTGCGGACGATATGTACTTGAAGATAGAGAGTAATGTCGCCGATGCGGAAAGGAACATTCCGGGCAAGTCCGAGCGAAGGACTAACAGCACCGTTCGCAGATTGCATGCGCAGAATGACCCGTGGATCGTACGAAAGAGCTAGTTCATGACAAACGGCTTCAGACATAGCGATAATTTGGCAGCCACCGTCAATGATACATTCCACTTGCTGCTGGTTGTCGATGATGGGTAGGATCGAGCGGATGGCTGAGGACTCCATTGAGACGATGAGGTCGTCAGGAGGGCTTCCGGAGTCGTAGTAAACTGCTAGGGGGTCGGGGACGACGGTACCACCGGATGGAAGTTGAGCTTGAGACGAGTTCAGGTATGCCGAGGGAAGAGAGTCCAATAAAGCCGTATAGCGAGCATCTTTAGCACGTTGTTCCTCAAGGGATTCCTGAGCCAAAGATGGGTCGTGTTCAAATGGAAGAGGAGAGTCGATGGTGGTTTGCGTGAATTGCGGAACAGCGGCAGGCACGTCTTTATTTTCTTTGGGAGGTGCGCGACGCGAAGTTGTAACTTCGCGCATTTGGGATCGAACTTCAGGCGCAATTGAAAGAAGCTGGCGTTGAGTAATCGTAATGGGAGTGTCCATAGACGATTGGAAAACGGCGGCGGCGTCTTCATCGTTGTAGACAGGTGCGGAGGTTCGATAAGCAGGTCCAGCTTTGTTTTGAACTGCGGGAGGAAGACCAAAATTTCGGTCTTTAGGCGGGGCGTAGGCAGCGTCTCGAGCGTTCGAAAAAGGGTGCTGAGGCCCGGCGTTAGCAGCAGGGGGTTGGACAGCAGAGGGAGCGGTAGCTTGAGGAGCCGGCGGAGGAGCAGGGGCAGAAGCCGGGGGAGGAATTGTTCGATCAGGTTCCTCCTGAGAATCCTTAGACTCGAGTGCACGTTTGGCTTGAGCGCGAGTACGCAGCGCATTTATCTCATGTTGAAGCGTCAAGATACGCTCTTCATCCGAAAGAGTATATGTGCGAGTCGTAGCAGAAGCAGCGGCCGATAAATGATCAACTGCAACTTCAACTAACAATTGAGCAGCCAGCGGTGAGTTGACCGGGGTTTTGCTCGTGCCATTTCTCAATACGTTCGCGGAGATTTTTGCCAATTATAGCACGCGGAACGAAGGCGCCGGTAGGAAGAACAACACGACCATCCGAGTTGCGGCGGCATTTGCCAGCGCGGATGTCATCGAGTACATGTTGACAACCACTGATGAAGTGGTCGGTGCCACTGCAGTATCCACAACCATCCGGGCGCTGCCGTTGGTTATTCCCACTCGAGCCGTCAGACGGCTGGGATTTTTGAGCAAGAACCTCGATGAGTTTTGCCATAGAACCAACGAGTGCGGCAATACCGGGGTCGGGTTTAATTTCAACCACAGGAGGCGATAATGACGGTGCGGAAGCTGATGGGCCAGTATCAAAAACAGGAGCACCACCAGATCCAGCGAGTGCGAATTCAGCTGCCTCATAGAGGTCAGAGAGTGCGTACGGATCGGCGGGATGAACATCAGGTTTCTTAATTTGAAGTCGACGACGAACTTCCATGGCGAAAGATGCCGGACACATGGCGCGGAGGAATGAACGGCTTTGTTCAGCCTCCGAAAGACGATGCTTTGATATAAGGTAGGTTGTGATACGAAGAAATTGCCGGTAGAATGTCTTCAAATCGTCGAGATTGAGCAGGCCGACACGAGAATACTGGCCGATAAGAGAATCCAAATCGGACATCTCAAAACGGCGGTCCTCATCGTTGCCAGCATAAAGCTTCAAGACGGCAGCTTTGAACGTGTCGTACGACTGGTTGACATCGTCAAAAGAAGGGAGTGCTTCCCAAATCTCTTGATCCTCGACAGAGAGGAAACGAGTCGCGTGTTTCTTCTTTTGGGTAGAATCGGTAACAGCCGCTCGGTCGAATAGAAATTCGATGTCCCCGAAGTAGCGACGAAGCTCGTGGGGCTTCTTTGAGTCGAATTGTGGCGCATTACGATCGCCGCGAGCGGGCATGGGGGTAGGACGAGCTTGGTCAGCCATGTCGACGTCGATTGGAGTAGGAGGGTTATCGAAAAGCCAAGCTAAAGTTGGCGACGAGGGCGAGTGCGGGGAGAGATTATTGTGATGTGCGAGATGATCGGGAACGATTTGAAATAAATCGTCAAACGGAGTGGTATCAAGAAGATTGGAGGGATTTTGTTGGATGTCAAGAAACTCGCGACGAAGTGTGCGGCGCTCGGTGCGGCGCAAGTTGTGAGAGGAACTGGATGCAATTTTGAAACCCCTCGCGGTGGGCTCCAAAATGACACGCTTATCGACGTCCTGAGCACGAAGGCTCAAAGGAGAAGACAAGAACTAAAATAAAAGCGAGTGCTTCAAAACGAACCAGCGCCGTGACTGACAACTGGGACTGAGCGCAAAGAAAACCAGATAAAACTAAGACGAGACGGCGGCAAAGGCGTAGGCGTAGACGTGGGCGATAGGCGAAGACGTAGACGTAGACGGAGGCGGCGGCGAAGCGAGACGAAAAGTAATATCAAGACTTCAGATGTGGGATCAAAAGCTTCGTATTCGTACTTTGAGTACAGAATAAATACCGGAGAACATGTGAAAAGGCAGTAGATAGATGAATAAGAGAGTCCATGTGGAAGAAATAGCCAAGATGAGAGAAAAAGCCCTACTTCAGGGAATCCAAGAGGTCGAGATGGTGGTGATCTCCAGGAACCGGCAGTGAAGGAAAGATGAGATAGAGTTGAGCCAATGAAAAGAGAGGGAAGGGCCGAAGACCCGAGTGAGACTCGTGCCAACGGGGCGGGATCGTGTGGTCGATGGTGGTGGTAGCGATGAAAGGTGCGGAGCGGCGTGCGGGTCGGTGATCCGTGATGAGTCGGAAGCTCTTGACAAACAAACAGCATCTCTCGGCTTGTCATTCTACACGCGTAGCGCGAGCGTGCGCGTCAGTGGCGGTGCAGGACCCGGAAACCGCGCGCTTGCTTTCTGCGACTCCCCACTAGAGTATCTCTCCTGCCATGATATGCGCAGTGAACGTCAAGTCTGAAGGACATGTAGTCTATTCCGTCATGTTCCTCGACCGGGGTAGGCAAAATTCTGAAAGGGGCCATCATTTGGAGGGGATCTCATACGCCTCATGTACGTCGCTCTGTGCGGCCTTGTCTGTTCACAAATTGCATTCTCAGCTCATGGGAGGACTCGTCAATCCATGATACTCCGTCCTTGGCATTTGCGACGGTGTTTACTCCGCCTACCGCCCAGATCTGTCTGCAGTACCCGCTTCCCAACCCATCCCCAACCCTTCTGGGTCACCATTTCTGGAACAAATCCTCCTGCACCTTTATGAAACACATTCCGCCGCCTTTTCAGCCGTTCCCCACTGTTACTTGCCATCTGTAGCACTCCGAAGGTAGAAATACACCTCCAATGATTTCTGGAATATTGGTTACAGGACAGTGCGCAAGGAGGGTTTATATTGTGTCTAGTGTATTGGGAGACTCATTAGAGTAGTAAACGAAGCACATATGTCTTGCAGTATCCTCGCGTTCAAGCACAATTGTACGGGCAGGGGTTTCCGGGTCCCGCACAGCCACTCCGAGGAAATTTTGCGTTTTCCGCATCGACTTGAAAAGCGCGAGGCTCGTAACCAGCCTGCCTACGAATTGCAACGGGTTTTATATGGGGGTGGTCCGTTGCCGTAGGCAGGCTGGTACTTCTCGGGCCCCGCCAAAGGGCGGGGCCGGAGTTTAACCTTTCGTAGGACCCCTGGGCCCTCTGTGACGCTGTGACTTACGAAAATTTTCGTAGGATTTCGGATCTGTAACCTGTGGCCCTACGAATTGAACGTAATACTACAGTAATACACCCGCGGGCCCGATCAGGCCCTAAGTATAAAGCACGGCCCTGGAATTTGTTTCTTTCACTAATTTCAAAGATACTTTATGGCTCGCGAGGGTAGTGTTGGTGAACGCTTTCCCAACGCTCGGCACGCACCCTCAGGCTTGCTGATTGGGGTTTCAGTCACCATTGGTCCAAGTAGTCTGCGTAAACGCCACAAGAAAGGCGCCGTGGTCGAGTGGTGTTCACTGCGGCAGGGACGAGTCAAGAAAAACAAGGCGCAAGCTCAGTAAGTACTTGAGCCCGCAGAAAATATCCATTTCGATGACAACTCTAGTGGCTTCGAGCCATCCAAGAACAATAAACAATGCCAACAACAGGGACACGAGAGCTTTGTTGCAAGGCTGACAACCAATCTTGAAACTTTATCTCTTCAACAGTTGGATGGTATGATCATTTAATTTTAGCCATTTTGAAGTAGAAGATGTACATATGTGAAAATTGACTTACAACAGCCTCCTCCCAAAAAGGGAATTTTAGTCATATGACTTGCTGTCAAAACCTTCCCGCGGCGACGCGCCGCCAGCTGTGACTCCGCCGGAGGCACGCCGCGAGCGGAGCGAGTCTAAGTGTCGTCGAAGTTGGCTTATATATGTATGCGCTAACTAGCTTAGTATGCTCAGACACTGCCGGGAGAGCCTTAACGACCTTGAATGTATGTAGGGATGTTCATTGAGTATTCATAAGTAAAAGTCTGAAAAAAAAGAAAATATGGTCGGGATGCGAACACGTATGGATCACGTGCTCGCGACACTGTTGGGTCAATAGCGTTTAGTCGGCCGTGCCGAAGGCAGGGGCCCGGGGCTAAAGCTCGTTGAATATTAAATAAAGCCCCGATTTTTCGAAAAATTGGTCATTTCGAGGGCTTTATTTCGCCGGAAACGCCTCATTCCCTTCTACCGCATGCAAAAATGCGGCGATGTACTGATAAACACTGCTGTGCTTGTTATATTTACGGACGAATAGGGCTGCGAGGAAATTGTCGGAAATCCTGCTTTGCGAATGGCGCGAATGACGATGAGAAGACGATCTTGCGTGGTCACATCGGCGATGGGCCACTGGAACACGCGTTTCTGGCGATAGGAGCGCGTCCCCGGAACAATTCCGTTGAATGATTCACCCGCAAACGCGATGGCTAAGTCGGCAATCTCAGACTCCAGAATTTCTCACTAGGAGCCCCGGGATTTTTCTCTTCTTTTCTTTGGAGCCAGAACACGAGGGAAAAAATGAGCCAAAGGGGATCACCTCCAGTAATTGAACCCGCGACCATGTGGTGGAAGTGGGAGCGGAGTTGCTGCAGATCAGCTGAGAGCTGGGAGATCGTCGCTTGTAATTGATCGATTTGTGCATCTTTTTCGGCCAGTTGGGTCCGTAGATTCGCCTTCTTCCTCGGCCAATTCTTGGTATCTACCATGGGACGCGGGGGAGCACAATCTTCCCCTTCTCGACGCCCTCCGGGACGTGGTGGTAGCGCGTATTTCTCCGAGACGATTTGAGTCATCAGTGATGAAATCACTTCATCAATCACGTGCACTTACGGTATTTCCTATTCGAGACAATCCACACCCCACATCCCACCTCACGGGTGCATCGGGAAGCTAGGCTTAGGTGGGGAAAATTGCCCCAGTTTTGGCACAGGTTGAAACATTATCTTATCCTAGGTTGGGAAAACATGCAGCATGCAAACCGGGATGATCATCTCAGCTACCCTATGTACTTGACTCTCATTTATACCGGCAGTCTTCATGAAAAAGAGCAGGATTGACGGAAATTTCCAAATGTAGTAAGTCATTTGATCTTGCCGCAACTGTATAGTCATACTTACTGAGACGACAGCACAGATGAACATTCTGGCTCGCTCCTGTACCCCCAGGCACAACATCTGCCGATTCAGAGTCTCCTCCGTGCCGCACTGCCACTCGCTAACGCTCGTGGCGCGCGTCACGTCAATTTTAAAACCCGAGTGGCATGGGAGTTGTGAGCTGTGGAGATTTGACATACCTGCCTGAGGCGGAGGACGTGACAATGACATCAACGCGTGTTGCAGTCCCGGCAACGGCTCCTGTTGCGCGTGCCGTACTTGTTGTTGAGATCAATTAACGTGCTCGAGCCGCTGCAAGCGGCTATGGTACACGACATGCCGACATCAACTGACTACATGATTAATCGTTTCCAGTCCGTCCTTTCCTTGTCCCCTACCACTCCTACCACCACCACCACCGCTTTTTGGTGAGGAATCTCTGTGGTGAGAATACGCATCGGCAACCCATCGGTGCAGAACAACGCCACCTCCTTCCACATTTCAGCCTTCACTGTTTCCATACACCGCTACAAACATGGACTCGACATCATCTCCCCCACGATATCCCTCTCATGGAACAGAGCATCGTTCCCCAGGTCGCTTTCCCAACCCTAGAGATAAAGCAGCTTGCGCGAGATTCCGGCTCGCTCGCAAACGACGTACATCCGCTTCTCACTCGCTCCCCGCTTCCGGCTTCACTTGCGAGCGACAGCTGTGGCATGAGATGCACTCGCTGAGGCTCTATGTTCATGGCATGTCGGCTCTCATGGTCGAAGAAACCAAAATCGTTTCCCAGCTCTTGCGTTCCTTCAACGAGATGATAGCTGCAACGCTACCGTCGTTTCAGCAGCCTCAGCAGGACCGCCCACCCTCGATGGCGACGCAGACGGTGGATCCGGTCGCCAAGTCTGACGTCATTGGCAACGATCAAACGCCAAGGCCTACTAGGACAGGCGATTTGCCGCCCGTTGCACCTGCCCCTACCGTCCCACTTCCTCCGCCATCCTTCCCGAACTCCAGCTTTGTTCAGGGCTCGGAATCGTCTTCCCCCAGTCCACATCCCGGTCCCCAACAATTTCATTCCGGCCCAAGTGTTCCCTGGGCATCGGATGCCGACCCGCTTCCCCCTCCCGATTCCCGTCCGGCACAGGGTGGAGACCTTGGGCTGCCAAAACTCAGAGGGATGTTCAATCGGAAGAAGGACATGAGATGACCTGTGTGTTTTCCCTTGACAGTGGTTTTCTTCTTTTCAGCGGACCAGGCTTGATATGTTCTCATGAACACAATCTCCCGTGGTTCCCCTGGTATTTTCCCTTTATTTTACTGTTTCTCTCTGCAATGTATATGCGCTAAGCCGAACCAACGAGGTATTTACCTGAGCTATTTGTATAGCGTAGTTGGTCGTAACTATCGTATCATCGTATCCTCCCACGTCACCCTTTTTATGCAACCAATCAACTCCCAGTGCCTCGGGCATGAAGTCCCGGTCCGACGGCCTTTGGCCAGTGCTTGCCGAGGTTGCGATCCCCGTAGGATGGGCGTCAAAGGATCAAGGCGGCAGCGTACGCCTGATCAGACAAAGTGTGATGGATGATTTGTTGCCGTGCGTCTGTTAAAGTTGAATTTCCCAGCCGCCGGCCGACCGGGGCTTGAACCGCAAGTGCGCTACTCCTCGGAACCCGTGACCCGAAGTCACGATCAAACGTGTTTGCCGAAGCGGAGGGAACGGAGTTTGAAAAGTCGGAGGGCAGAAGCCGAGAGTGTCTAAAGTGTTTTTCTCCCGGGTGCGGGGCAGGGAATCGAACCAACGAGGGCCCTCGCCGTCGTGAGCAAAACTCACACGACTCTCCCCGGAGACGATGGATGCCACTACACCACCGCGCCCCTGCGTGCCGTACTGAGCTCCGATCTTGCTGTTGGGTTGTTAGTGTTGTTTTAGATGCGATGTGTTTGCTGATCCAGATACGGATGGGGACCAAAGGGGCTGAAAATCCTGGGTACCATGGGCTGCATGCACATAAGTATTGGCCGTCCACAAAGCCAGGTGGGCGGCAACCCGAACACAGATGCAAGTCCGAGTCAAGAGATTGTGAATAAGTCCTTCTTCAAAAAAATTCGAAAATAGCGCGACTGAAAATTTTGGAAGGGGCGGGCGTTGGACGCGCCGTTGTGTGCGCCGCGTTGAATGACTACAACGACAGGCTATAGACAGTGAGTACTTACTTATTACTGGCATAGAGGCACAGTAAAGCGTCGTAACGTTGTTGTTCCACCTCGCGCCGCATTGTAAGGGCAACCTTTAGGACCCGAGATGTCTCGAGGGTCTAGCGAGGGAGAATCCAAAGTTAATTAAAGACGCTACTAGGAATACATTAACCTAGCGAGGGAGAATCCAAAGAGAAGAAAGGCTAAGGATTCCCACGCTAGGTGTGGCAAACATATACTAACTATTCCCACAAGGCCGGGTCAACCGGCAATAGTCCCTGGCCCGATCACATGCTAAGTCCCACCTTGATGACGTAGTTGGACTGGGAGCTTGTGTACCCAAAAATAGAACTCTGTCATAGTTTGATGGAGCTCCACAGGAATGATGTAATGGCAGAAGTGCCCAAGTCCCTTTGCGTCATGCTGCGCAGAACAGGGGTTCCCCTGACATCACCCCCCCCTTGGAATGCGGTGCCTCGACGCATACTCGGCATTACCAAAAGTAACCGAATTTAGAAATGCCTTGCTTGCGACCAGCTAATACAGTTAGCAGTTGGTTCAAGTGGTGGGAGAGAGGGGGGATGGCCATATGCTATTGCACATAACACGCGCCGAAGTTATTGGGCTTTCCCTGTGCTGATTTTCTATGTTTGTTTATTTATGTATCAAATGAATACTTTCTTGCTCTGTTTTAGTACCCTCATTGAAGGATGAGGATAGCCCAGCAAACTCTGAGTTCTCAGGTACAGGGTTATGAGATAGTAAACCTATTTTTGAGGTACTCACCCACCTGAAATCCTGGTGACTGTGTTCCAAAAAAGGACAACACGGCCAAATTAATGGTATTTCGAAGATTAATTTATTCACCCACTGTGCGACAGCTTAGCTCAAGTTTATATCATAAAACTTGTAGCAAGCAACCTGTAAATGAACCGTTCATCGCTCAAAGTTTTTTGACCATCGTAATTTCGTGGGAAAAACCCCGAATTCGGTTACTTTTGGTAACTGCGAGTAGATCGCACCTGAGCTGGAGTCGACGAGCGGTCACGGAAGGGAAGGGAATCAAAGGCAGCGACAGCAATGGAGCGAGGTTTGGAAGGGTATTTGCGGTAGAAAGCAGCGACAGCGTCCGGGGCAAAGACATTAGAGTGCTTCACCCATTGATCATGGGACGGGTCATAACCCTTCCAGCGAACAAAGTACCATAGACTCCCATAGCGGATCTTGGCATCCAGTATCTCCTCAACCTCCCATTGCTTGTCGCCAGGAACGTCAAGGACTGGTGGCGGCTCTTCGTGTCTGGGGCGAGTGGGGAATGGATCGGCTTCCACAAGCTGAAGTTTCACGACGAGGAAGACAGGGTGGAGGGCAGAGTACCGGGGCGGCAGCTCCAGTTTGAAGGCACCATTACCGACGACCTTCAGAACCTTGAAGGGGCCGATACGCCGGTGGGAGAATTTCACTGAAGGGCGGGTGGTGCGGATATCTGAAGCATCAACCCACACCCGGTCACCAACCTTGATGTCTGGAGCTGGCGTCCGCCGGCGGTCATAGTACTGCTTGTACTCTGCCTTGGCCTTGACTAGTGCGGCCTTCGCCTCAGAAACCCCTGACGCAATCCGATCGTGGAACTCGTTTACAGCCTCCAACCTAGAACGTGCAGCGTGGGGCTCAAAGCCCATCCGTGGAAGCCGACCAGTGTCTGTCATGAACGGTACCTGCTGCGTGGAGGAGTGCATGTGGTTGTTGTACGCAAACTCCGCTGCAGGTAGTAGCTCATTCCAGTCGTCCTGCTTGTAATTGGTGAAGAGCCGGACGTACTGCTCGAGTTCCTGGTTAACGCGCTCAGTCTGGCCGTCAGTCTGCGGATGGTAAGCCGTAGAGGTCGCTGGAGTAACCCAAACAAGGCGCCAAAGCTCGCGCGTGAACTCTGCGATGAGCTGGGTGCCACGATCCGAAATGTACTTCTCTGGCAGGCCATGGTGGCGCCAGACGTTCCGGTAGTACAGCCGAGCAGCGCCAACCGCGTCAATGGTGGTGTGACACTCCATGAAGTGCGCTCTCTTCCCAAGGGCACAGACAACGACCATGA
This sequence comes from Favolaschia claudopus, assembly GCA_037176885.1. Classification (NCBI taxonomy): domain Eukaryota; kingdom Fungi; phylum Basidiomycota; class Agaricomycetes; order Agaricales; family Mycenaceae; genus Favolaschia; species Favolaschia claudopus. Next base: position 259,135 of record JAWWNJ010000160.1, on the reverse strand, counting down.
CTGCATCGTATCCATGGGCCTCCGGAAGCTCGACAATGAAGTCGACTGACACGGTGTGCCAGCGCTCCTCGGGGATCTCTGTGGGGTGGAGCTCACCAATCGGCAGCCTACGAAGCGCCTTGGTGCGGCAGCACAAGTCACAAGTCGCAACATACCGGCCGACATGGCGCGACAATTGGGGCCACCAGTAGTTCCGAGACACGAGCTCCAGAGTCTTGAAACGACCGGCATGGCCTGCAACGCGCGTGTCATGGTGTTGCTCCAGGATGCCGCAATGCGTCGGCGGAGGTCCTTGTCTCGGGGGACGACAACCTTCCCCCGGAAGTAAAGGAGTCCACCTTCAATACGCCATTCCGAAGACCGGGCAGACCGCACACCTCGGGCCTTGAGGAGTTCCTTGGCAGTCAGGGCAATGGGCTCTTCAAGGTCGGGTTCCCCGGCAAGCGCATCACGAATGTCGCGCAGGAGGGGAGCCTCAGGGCCAGCAATAACCAGGGCTTCGGTGGCCCGAACGTGGAACAGCTCGGGTCGAAGCAGGTAACGTCCTGGTTATTGTCCTGCACTCCATGGTCCGGTCTCCGAGAAAGCGCGTCAGGGCGACCCATGAGGCGACCCGGTTGGTGGTGCAGCGAGAAGTCGAAACGGGAGAGGTAGAGAGACCACCGAGCTTGGCGACGGTTGAGCATCTGGGCCTTCCGGAAATATTCCAGGTTTTTGTGGTCCGTCCAGATCTCAACCGGGTGCTGCGCGCCCTCAAGGAAGTGGCGCCACTCCTCAAGGGCTCGCACAATCGCAAGCATCTCCTTGTCATGAATCTCGTAATTCCGCTGCAGCTCGTTCAGGCTCTTGGAGTAGAATGCCACCGGATGCCACTTGCCATCGTCACCCTGCTGGGAGAGGACGGCGCCGGTGGCATAGTCAGAGCTGTCAGCCTCAAGCCGGTACGGGCGCTCGGGGTTCGGGAGAACCAGAACGGGGTCCCGAGTCACCCGCCGCTTGAGCTCATCAAAGGCAGCTTGCTCTTTAGGCCCCCAGGTCCAGGCAATGCCCTTCTTGGTGAGTCTAAAGAGGGCTTGAGCAACGTCTGAGAAGCCCGCAATGAACCGACGGTAGAAGTTTGTGAAGCCAAGGAACTGCTGCACATCCTTCTTATTCTCAGGCGCTGGCCAAGCTGCCACTCCTGCAACCTTTACAGGGTCCATCTCAACATGGTTGTGGGAAATAATCACGCCAAGGTACTCGATAGAGGTTCGCTCAAATTCACACTTCTCGGCTCGAAGGTAAAGTTTGTTTGCGCGAAGCCTCCGCAGGACCTCTCGGACGATCTCTCGATGCCGACGGATGTCTGAGTGGGCAATGAGAATATCGTCGAGGTAGACCAAGACGTCGCCAGAGAGGATAAGATCCTGGAAGATGGTGTTCATCATGGTCTGGAAGGTTGCAGGGGAGTTGGTCAGACCGAAGTACATGACCAGCGGCTCAAACAGTCCCCGGTTGGTCCGGAATGCTGCCTTCCACTCATCGCCTTCACGGATTCGAACATTGTTAAAGCCCCACCGGACATCGAGCTTCGTGAAGTACCGAGCTCCCCCGAGTCGGTTGATGAGGTCGTTGATCAAGGGGAGCGGGTAGCGATTCTTCACGGTCATGGCGTTCGGAGCTCGATAGTCCTGTACGAACCGAAGTCCGCCGTCCTTCTTCTTGACGAAGAAGACGGGTGAGGCCATAGGTGATTTCGACGGTCGAATCCGGCCAGTGCCAAGTCCCTCCTCGATGAAGGCATCAAGCTCCTTCTGTTCGAGAGGCGAGATTGGGTAGACCTTGCAGTTCGTGGGTTTAGAGTCCGGCACGAGCTCAATGGCATGGTCCCAGGATCGGCGTTCAGGCAGCGAGTCAAAGGACTCCTTGTTGAAAACATCGTCAAACTCTCGGGCCCATTCGGGAACGTCCGAGCGCGCCGGGGCTGAGTTTTTGGCGTATGCCTCAGCCAGGCGCTGGGAGACGGTGCTTCCAGCACGGATATCCTCAGAAGGCAGGAACTGGGTGTAGAACACCCGGTCTCCCGGCTCAAGGGGGTCATCCACTTCATCCGCATCATCCACTTCATCCACATCATCCTCGTCGTCATCCTCGTAGTCCGGGAACAGCTCCGGCAGGTCATTGTATTCATCTTCGTCTAAGTCTATGGCACAGATGGATGGAAGGGGACCAAGTCGGAGCTGCCGGAGGATCTCAGCCGCCAGGCGGGACTCTCGGCGTGCAGCGCGAGCCTCCAGGCGAACCTCGGTGCGGCACGTAGAGCACTCGCTGGGGCATCTGCTCATCTTGACCTCTCGGGTGTCCCAGTTGATCTCCGGGTTATGCTTCCGGAGCCAGGAGTAGCCGAGGATGAGCTTCTGCTTCCCAAGACGGGTAACAGCGAGCTGCATGCGCTCAGAGTGACCACGATACTGTAGCACGACGTCAGCCACCTCGCGGATCGCACCAGCCTCATTTGGCGAGCCATCCACATTGAAATCTGGAATGGGCTGTGCGAGGCGGCGGAGGGGGAGGCCGGACTTAGCTGCGAACTCAGAGTCAATGAAGTCTGAGGTGGCACCACAGTCAACGAGACCTTCGAGGGAAAGCTTGGTGGCGTCCTGGACTGCCCGAATCTCAAGGGGGAGATGCAGGGAGTTGGCACCGGGTGCAGCAGTGTGACGAGGAGAGGTCGGCTAGAAGTCGACAACTAGTCTCGGCACAGAGGTAAGCGTTGGGTTGCTGGGGTGGTCGATTCCAGCAGAGGTAAGTGGCGTAATAGTAGTATTGACCAAAGAACTATCTACGTACAGAGCCAGTATATATAGTAGGTAGCAAATGGGAATAGACGGAATGATCGTTGGTACGACAGGAGATGCGCGGCATCGAGAGTCGGATCGGCAGGAAGACGAAAATCACCTCTGCAGCGATTTCTGCGACTTATCGGCCGGCTTATCGAACTACGGCAACGAGCCGTCGGAACAGAGGATAAGCTCGCTATGTGTTGTTTCTGTGTCGCGTGAATCGCTGGGAGTGTACATCCATTACTGAACGCAATGATTTCATTCCTCCTCCGAATTCTCTGAGTCAACATCGTTCGAGGGTTTCAATTCGTCCTCTTCCTCCGAACTTTCCGCGTCTTCCTCGTTCATTTTCAGCAACGCCTCCGGAAACTCGTGCTCTTCATACCAATCCCCGCTCATCTGGCCGGTCGCGGCGTCGACAGTGACAGTCAAGTCTGACCCGCTGGTAAGTTCTTCATGACTGCGGTCTTCCGGATCGTGCGCTTCAACTTGTTCTGTGCCCACGCGCGAAGTGGTAGAGTGACTGGATTGAGATGAGTCGGAGGATGATGTGGAGGAATTTGAGAGAGCAGAAGCGGGACGAGTTGAGGCGGGAGGAGGAGATGATGGATGCGGAGGTGAGGATGGTGAATTGCGGGGAAGAGAGGAGGAGGAAGAATCAACATCCATAAGCTGAGTGTCCTCCATACGGCGAAGCTTCTCCATCGTCTTCAATACTGACACATAGTCCTTGCTCTTCTTCAAGAAATCATCCAACTTGCCGCCCTCAAGTCGTGCATATCCGCGGTCAAATCGATTGACCGCAGCGTGTCCCATACTCCGTCCCAAGCAGAAGGAATGAAGCTCCTCTTCCTTGTACATGCGGAGCAGAATTTTCGTTTCGTCGCGGAGGTGAGGGGAGGTGTGTGATTTGCTTCTACGCTTCAAATCAAAGGCAGACTCGACGTCCTCTTTAATCTGGAGAAAGTGACGAACATTTGGAGAGATAGTCTTGCGAAAATAATGCTCATCAAACTCCCCACCGCGTTTCTTCGCCATTCCAATTATCCATTTATTACTCCATTCCTGGGTCAAATCGCCTTCAACAGAATGACCAAGTTCTCCGCGAAGATTGAAGAGGTAATTGTTGAGAAGCGTGAGTTTGAGGGCGGGAGAGCATTCGTACTCGAGAAGGGCATATAGCTCCAACATATACCGCATGTAGTGTTGGTTTGAAGTTCCAGCAAAGGAGAAAATATAAATCTATCTTCGGTTGAACCTTGGTTTTGTTACAATGCGGACGGCGTACCTTAAAGATTTCAAGAACTCGCCCAATATCGCCCTCAGGAATGGCGTAATTGAGTTCCACCCACCAGCCGAACTCCATTATGAAGAGAATCGAATTACTCAACACTCGGTCTCCGTCGAATCCCGCATCCTCAACATGTGTTTCCGGCGCTTTCTTGCCCTTTCCCGTCCCAGCATTCGAATTTTCTGGAGCTGGTGTTGTGATGTTGTCCGCAGCGAAGGTTTTCGGGGTTCCAATAGGTATCACCGTATCTGGATCAGAGTCGAACTCAGATTTCGAAAGCGATTGGTTGTAAGCAGTGTGGGAGGCGTAATTTCGTCGCAAAGCAGCCGCATGTACAAGCAGCTCGTTCAAAGTCGGAAGCGCGTCGACCTCTGCGAGTTGCTTGAAGTGATCATGTATATCGTCGACACCGAGGACAATGCTATGGTTCGTCATTTTTCAGGAAAAATACGGTGAGAGATAGAACTTACCGCCAACAATCAAGTACACGCGCCTCCCAGATCAGAGTCATACTACGAGAAGTGGGATATTCTTGAGATCCGTTGGTCGTTTCATATTAGCTGCGTTGGAACTACGTGAAAGGGAGGACGGATCTTTGGAAGCGGCAGGGCCGTAATGGTTGGATGCACAAGAATTGAGGTCGGTCGCTTTCGTGTGCCAAGTCTCCGGAGTGGTGATGACATTGCGCAGAGAATCGTAGATATCTGGAGTGTCGGCGAGTAATTTCTTCAGGCCCATGATCGTCGCATGCGAAGCTCCGTCTCCGCGAACCCACGACAAGATGTTGCGAAACTTCTCGGGCTGAACGCCAATCTGTTGGTCAAAGTCCTTCAACGCTTGATGCATCCCCTGAGAGGTTCCTTCTTGTTCTGCATTCGTTCCTAGCGGCTGTAGATCAGTTTTGTGAAGCGGGATACGGTGTATAGCGAGGAGTTCTCGAAAACGAGCCGAAATCTGGGGAGTCATGTGGGAAAGATAAGGAGAGTACTCTGCCAGGACGCGGACGAGATGGTGTGTTGGAATTCTGAGGCTGTGACGCACCTCCTCGCGAACCCTCTAGAATATTCTTTTGACTCACATTTACAGAACCTAGTAGAATTAGCTAGAATACCTACTGTAGTATAAATACAAGACTGAATCTACAGTGTAGGGCATCTGTTTGCCCTAACACACATTCTATCTAACCGTAGTGTGATTGCAAACCTATTCATTGCATTTGATCTCGGCCCCTTGCCGGCAAAAATCCAACACAAACAGATCTCGGAATCGCCTCCGATAACCCGGCTACGCTACTCGCTCCTCTCTATCCCATCCCATCATGTCATCTTCCTACCGACTCTCCCTCGACCCTCTTACCGGCGTCGAGAACTATGCCTCGTGGGCCGTCCAAATTGAGGACGTACTCAACGACATGGGACTTGATGATCATATCCAGCCGGATGCTGCCGCCAAGGTTGCCGATGATAAATCACCGCCAGATGCGGCATGGAAGAAAGCCGATCGCCGCGCTCTCACGCAGATCCGTACTCGCGTAGCTCCACACATCATTGTTGATGTGCGCAACGCCAAAACTGCGCTTGAGGCCTGGACAACGCTCAAGGAGAACTACGAGACCGATGGCGGCATTGGTGTCATTATTGCCATCCGTCAGCTCTTCTCCACTCGCGCCACTGGCGACACCGACATTCAAGAGCATTTGCGTTCTATGAAGAGCCATGCCGAGGAACTCCGCACCTACGGCTACCCCCTCGCCGACCCCGTCTTTTCCCTCGCCCTTCTCACGTCCATGCCAGACGAATGGGATTCTTGGGTCTCATCAGCCGCACTCGATAACGAGCTGCTGAAGAAGCCAACCAAAATCCACGCCGCCATTTTGATGGAGGCCCGACGTCGTGGTCAGACTGATTTTCACCCAGATGCGAAGTCTGTCGCTCTGATGACTCGCAACCGCACTTCTAAGCAAAAATCCGCTGTGTCCTTCTCCAAAGGCAAGCAGCCGGTTGAATGCTTCAACTGTGGCGGCCGCGGACACCTTTCCCGTGATTGCCCATCACCACGCACCAGCACTACCGTCGCGGCAGTTGCTCAGGCTGATAGCGACTCGGAGTACGACGAAGAAGACGATAGCGATCAAGACTTTGCTTTCTAAATTTTCTAATTCATTTATTCCTTCACCGCCGCCCTCCTACGCTATAAACCATTTTTAATTAACATTTCCTTTCCACCTTCATTGATCCTTTCCGACATCTCCACAATTTACCTTGCTTGTCTTTCCAACCCCGAAAACTCCGATGTGTAACGGTTACGAGCGTGCAGGTCCTGCGAAACTGTTAGGCGTGATGCCGTCTGATGGGGGACATGCGAGCCGGTGCGAGGAGATGGTCCTCTGTGCCACGATGGCTGCATAACACTGTGTACTGTGCCAACTCGGGAGCCTAGACACGGTTGTGAGCTCCAGGGGGAGCTGGATTTGATAGAGCTCGGATGTTGCGTCAAGGGGGAGTGTTGGAATTCTGAGGCTGTGACGCACCTCCTCGCGAACCCTCTAGAATATTCTTTTGACTCACATTTACAGAACCTAGTAGAATTAGCTAGAATACCTACTGTAGTATAAATACAAGACTGAATCTACAGTGTAGGGCATCTGTTTGCCCTAACACACATTCTATCTAACCGTAGTGTGATTGCAAACCTATTCATTGCATTTGATCTCGGCCCCTTGCCGGCAAAAATCCAACATGGTGATCAGAGATTTCGTAGTGTTTGAGCCAATCAATGTCGTTGTAGATCGTTTCTGTGGTCATGTTTTGACGTTCTTCTTTACAGATACGGTCTATATGATCTTGAGCATCGAAAGCGCCAGGTTGGGCATCGTGGTAGAAAGCGAAGGTAGCTGCGGTGCCGACTTTGAGTTCGTTTCCGCGTCCTATCCCATGCTCATACGTGAGATCGTAATATTGGATATTGTCGAGTACGAGTGAGCCCGCAGAGTCTCCTTGACCTGCCGCGGTATCGACTCGAGTCACCAGCGCCAGGGAGTCAGCATCGGAGGCCGAGTCGAGGGCTTTGCGAGCTGTTGAGTCACTGACAGTCGAGCCAAGTCGACAATAAACTCGTTTGACGTCGACATGGGACTGTGATGCAAAATGCCAGATGCCGAGCGGTAAGGCAAGGTCTCCGCTAGCATAGGAATTCCGGCTGAGAATGAAGGAGCTGAGGGCGGCAACCTGGATCTAATGCTTTCATTAGGTGCTGTGCTGACAATCAATTTCAAAGACCATACCGCAGGATGGGGCCGACGCTTGCGAACTACAACCTTGCCATCAACTCGCGGAGCGCAAAAGCACTCGGTGATGTACCACATGAGACCATCCTCCTCTCGATAGCGGTCCGCCAGCCCTTGAATGGTGAACCGGGTGTCGTCCCATGTTACAACTCGAACTCCTTCTTTCCTTCCATTTGTGCTAGCGCGTACATGTGTTCTGTCGTCGGGATCATCGTTCTTTCTAGCGAGCAGGCCCGTGCGTCGATAAAGTTCATCGCCGACGACTCTCGTCGCCCATGCGTTTAGACAGGGTCTAGCAAAGCGGATTTCCTCCAGTGGTTTATCGGGAGAGAAGGCTGCATTAATCTGGTCGGGGAATTTGAGTTTGGGACGACTTTGCGGGTGATTGTAGATGAGTTCGATGATATCCGCCAGTTTGACCGCACAACTGCCTTGTAAAAATCGAGTGACAGTAGCAACATGTCTCGGTGTCCGAAGGTCTTCCTCTCCGCGCCGATGAGGATGAAAGACCGCCTGAAGAAAGTCGCCGAGACTGTCAAATCCCCAATTCAAGAAGACTTCGTCAACCTTCTCCCATTTAGATCGTTTAGGACGAATCTCATTGACAAATGAAAACGGTGGTGTTGCCGTCGCAGGCGTTGCAGGTGCAGAGGCCGAGCCGTTGAATGAAAAAGATGGTATGTCGACTGTCAACTTCGATGGAATGCGCCTATATGACCGCACTTTCCGGATGGTATTGGGATCAAACTCCTCCATGCGAAGTGAGGCGAGAGATTTGGCGGTCAATGACGCGAAGAATGGGCTGAATAAGACTGAAGCGAAGGAAGAAGACGCGTCAATTGAGAGTGTCACATAGTGTGACATGACGCGTTTCGTTTTCAAACTCCGCACTTTACGGCATTATCCTCACCTCCAATCGCCGATGACAGCAACTTGACAGACTACAACAAACCGCAGGTACGAGGATATATTTTGTTGTAGCGTCTGTTTACAAGAGACTAAGAGAAATGCCGAGTTGGCACTCAAGTCTTCCAGGGAAACGACGATCGTCGTTGGGGACATGAATCCGCAGCAGGGAGGCGTGAAAAACGTCATGTACTCCACGCTGTTTCATGTCAGCTGGTAATTCAACCTGAAAGGAATTATTTCCGAAGTCCCGTATGACCGTATACGGCCCAACGAACTTCGGGATCAATTTGCGGGCAAGCCCCTTCGCAAATGTAAGATTCTTAGAGGAGAGATACACCAAATCTCCCTCCTCGAAAGGCGCCGGTTGGCGCTTGCGGTTAGCTGAGTGAGTCTGTTTGACCCGCGCCGCAATCATACTGTCATGAGCGGACATGATGGCAAGGCGGCGTTGGAGCGCAAAATTAGCGACTCCAGGGAATTCACGGGAGCGATCCGAATTCCATAGCAAAGAACGGGGCATTCTGCCCGTGTTCAAGAAGAATGGGGAGTATCCCGTCGTATCCGAGCGAGCCGAATTCAGCGCAAACTCCACAGCCGGGAGTTTATTAACCCAATCTTTCTGTTTGGTGTTAATGCACTGACGCAGCATTTGCGTCACGGTGCGGTTCGCTCGCTCAGTGCCTCCATCCGACTCCGGATGGTACGCACTTGACATGTTCAACTTCACTCCAATTAATTCATGGAGCCGTTTCCAAAAGACACTCGTAAACAGTGAATCACGATCACTCACAATCGATTTGGGAAGCCCGTGCAACTTGTATATGTGATCAAACATAAGCTCAGCCACTTGCCGCGCCGTGTAGTTGATTCGCGAGGGAATTAAGTGAACCATTCCAGTAAGCAAGCAAATAGCGACAGTAATAGAGTTGAAGACTCCATCCCTGTTCCTGGAATCGGGCAGAGGACCCACAAAATCGACTCCAAGCAATTCCCAAGGTTCAGACGGCGGGTTTAGCGAATGAAGAAGTCCGTACGGCTTCTGATTGCTCGGCTTGCTACGTTTACACGTTTGACAGGATTCACAAAAACTTCGAACGTCGTCAACCATCTCCTTCCACCAGAAGTGGTCGCGTAAGTAGTCGAGAGTTTTCCGCAGCCCAAGATGAGCAAGAATTGAGTGAGCCTCCGAGATAACAATTTCACGGAGGTTGTGATTGTTGTATGTGATTTTTGGAACACAGAGCACTCGAGAGTCGGTGGTTTTCAGGTAAATTAGACCATTTTCAACCTCAAAGTTCCGGAAAGCCGTAGGATTCTCAAGAATCTGCTTGAAGAATGAGTCGTCGCCGTAGTTGCCAGCTATGAGCTTCGAGAGATCCAGTCCTTGCCAACCAGAGTTGACAACAGCAAGGAGGGAGTCATCCAGAGCTTCCAATTCGCTTTCAAGCTCAAAGCCTGAAGTAGAGTCGTCCTGTAGACGAGACGAAGACTCAGCAACATGAGAGTCGCTGGCAGAGTTGAATTTGCCGGCATTGCCGCGGCGATCAGCTGTCACGGTAGGACGGTCCGAGCTCTCATCGGCGGCTTGCTCTCTTCCTTCACCATCTTGCGACGGCTCTGCGGTTTGCTTGGTGTCTAACGCCGAGAACATCGCATTCTTCTTGGTTTTTGAACTGGATTTTGTTCTTGTACTCCCGCCCTCCTTTGGGAGCGTACCGGAGGGATCAGACTTCGAGTCGGTCCCAAACGACTTTGACTTCGCGTCGGTCGCTAAGCTTGACTTCGCGTCGGCCTCCCTCGCAGCACGGGTCATCGAGCGCGTCACCCTATCGGTAGACATGGCCATAGCCTCCATTCCGGCAAGCACAGGCATGGAAATCGACTCAATTTCCAGTTCATTATTGTCAATAACATCATGATAGGTGTATTCTGACCGCGCTCTGACGGTTCCAGGGGCCTCATTGGAGTAGATTCGAGATAAAGCATCGGCTAGAACGTTCTCTGTCCCAGGTACGTATTTTACCTCGAAGTCGAAGCTAGAAATCTTCTCAATCCAGCGTGCTTGTCGTCCCGACAAGTTCTTTTGATTCAAAAGGTGAATTAATCCCTTATGATCGGTGACCCAAGTAAACTTACATCCCTGCAGGATGTCTCGGTGCCTCAGCATCGATTTTACGCCAGCAAGCATTTCAATTTCGTGCACGGGGTAGTTTTGCTGAGCAGAGTTTAACTTGGCAGAGAAGAATGCCGCAACGTGAGCATTCTTCCAATCTTCACCTTGGCAAACGACACCAGATATTCCAGTGCCGCACCCGTCAGTAACAAGCCAAATGGGAGGAGCTCCCGGCTTGTAGTTCAACGGTTTTCGACGGTGATCGCGTCCTTTGCCGATGGCGCGTTTGACATCTTCAAAGGCTCGTTGTTGAGTATATCCCCATCTAAAGGTAGGTTCGGAACAAGCCTTCTCCGGTCCGGGCAAGCCGGACTAACTCGGAGAGAGGCTTGATCCAAACTACCAAAAAAGGCCAATGTCCTCATGATTGTCTACTGCTCGTAGTTCTGCACCAACGCTCATAAAACAAGTTCAGGCTTAGTTAATGGAAGCATACCCATATGCTCATGCATTTGAATTGATAAAATACCCCAATTTTAGTCTCCTATGCTTGGACTTTGTGCTTGTTTCGGCATTTTCTAAACCTCTATAGATCGCCTTAGTTTTCAGCTATATGCACCTGGTTCTGCCTCAGAGTGGCTAATATAGTTATATCCTACAACTTCTCAACCACAGTTCTGCCATGAAATTCAATGCTTCGCACAAGGAATGCAAATTTCGCAGCGAAGGGTGAAATGTCACGTATGTGACATGCGTGACAAACGCGCTTGCCAAGCTGCAAACCATATTCCTAGTGGGCGCAGAGACATAAAGAAACCCAAAAATTACTCAGAAAGCATACCTGACATCCATACATATGTTCAGGAAATTTTGGGGCCAAAAAACAAATGTCGACTCCTCCCTAGAGGATTTTGTGCAGCCTTTTCTTGCTCGTCGAAGCGTACATCAGCGGGCTGTATTGGAGCAACACGGGCTTTGAAATAATAATCCAAGTAGCTCATGCTGCTCATATACATCTCAGGTACATATTATACACTTACAGAGAAGGGATTCCGCCAACGGCTGAACTCCTGGACCGAGTTCAAGACATCCCTCTTTTTCTTGAGCTTGGCACAAGCCCCTTCTCAGAATCCGTGTGTCCGCACGTGAATGTCATGTGAGTTGAGAAGGCGGCTTGATCCGAACCTAATCTAAAGGGGACAGAGTCTGCTGTTAAATTGTGCAATATACCCATAGGAATCCGCGCGTTCGGCACATCATCCGCAAGATACCCGCTCGATCCGAGAAAACCGCGCAACAAACCACGGTCGGTCGGAGTTTTCCAATTCAAAACAGTGTCGACTTTGTGGGGATCCATACGGATGCCCTCGTCGTCAACAATACGACCCAAAATACTCAATTCTGACTTCAACAACTGCAACTTGTGCGCGCTCAGGTAGAGTTTCTCTCGCTTCAGTACGTCGATAACTTTCTTTACATGTTCAATGTGTTCTTCGAGCGTATCTGAATAGATGATAATATCATCCAAATAAACATCCATGAACCGGCCGATGTAATCGCCGAATAGGTAGTTCATCAGAGTCTGATAAGTCGCCGGTGCGTTGCAGTCGCCCTGTTGAAGCACAAGACTAACCATGTTCCCATCCGGTGTGCTCATTGCTGAGCGCGGGACATGCTCGGGTTCAATCCGAATCTGCTCGTAAGCGTCTTGACCATCAATTAACGAACGGAATTTACAACGCGAAGCGCGACGCAAAATCCCTTCCATATCCGGCAAGGGTGAAGTCATTTTCTTCGTATTTGCGTTGCGTGCTCGTAAGTCGACAACTACGCGCAATTTCAAAGATTCACTCTTGACCTTAGGAATCAAGAGCATCGGCGCGGTGTTACTCGCGCTCGTCACTTTCCAACGGCCATTTTTAAGGTAAACTCGGCGCTTCTCATCCCATAGACTTCTTAACGCTTCGGGACAGCGCGAGGGCCGCCAGGGAAGGACTTTATTCTCGTCAATGAGCGGAATCGAGTGATTGATTGCACGGAGAGGAGGTAATCCCGTCTCCTCAGCTGATTTACAAATCGGTTTAGCATACTCCATCAGCTCATCCCGCGCTGCTTGCAGGTTCGACTCAGTCAGTCCAACCGCCCCAGAGTAAACTCTGGCAGTCGCAACTCCTTCTATAGGTAGCGAGTCAGCGCTTCCAACACAGACGCGAGCAGGGTTGAATCCAATGCTCACCTTGTGTTGAAACAACCAAGCAGTGCCGAGAATCATATCGTAACCACTAAGGTTCGCAACGAAAAAGCCTCGCTCTTCCTTGATATCTTGATAGCTGAACTTGACGCTCACAGAGTGGTTGAGTTTCGATCGCGATCCCTGAACTGCGAGTTGTAAGGTAATTGGGTCCTCCAATTCCTTGCGTTTGATGCGAAGCTGATCAACGAGCGAGGTTGAAATCAAGTCACCGAGTGAACCTGAGTCAACCAACGCGCGAACCGGCTCGCCATTCACTCGAACGACGATAACCAAGGGCCGCGCCACGATTTGAGTGGGAAGCTTAGGGATGGAAGCGGTACGAGTTAAGCCTTTGACACTATCGGCAGGGATCTGAACTCCTCCGCAGTACAAGATGAACTCGCCCTCCGTCTCCAAGTCCGGTTCATCGAACAGCGATCCCAAGAAGTTGAAACGGTGAGCAGTTTTCCACCCTCGATGGAAATCATTCTCCCGAAGTAAACACTTCAACTGACGTTTCAGTACCCAACCTACTAGGTCGAGTTTGGGGTTCAAAATAGTCTGCTCAGAGATCCGTTCGTGCAGTTCGTGGCGTCCGAGGGGGATCCTTACAAGAAACATATCAGGTTCCTTGTTGGTATCATCGTCTCTTGGAATTCTGTCAATTCCAACCGACTCGAACATTGGTACGTCGCGACTGACGTCCAGAAAATATTGCTGAACTGCATCAGCAAGCAATTCTTCAATGGGGAAGTTGTGAATAGGCAGCACTTCGCTGTATTCAACATCGAGAGCGCGCGCACGAAGACGTGCGTACCACTCGACGAGCTGGAAATTTGGATCGCGGATATATTCCAGAGGTAAGACCATTACTTCGTCGCAATAAGCATCTTCAATGGTGTAGAAGTCCGCAGCGGGACGAAGCACTCGGAACCGACGGACCGCATCTCGGCGATCGTCTGACCATGGTACGAGTTCGTCGCCTGGGTACGGCTGAAAGAAATTCAGCAGAGCCGCGACGGTGTTTCCAACCAAATCCCCAATCGTTCGAGATCGCGGAGGTACATCTCCGGTCTTTGGAGTGCAATATGTCTCAACAGCTTGAGCCCATCGCTCGAGGCGATCCTCAAACGATTCGCCAGAGTCCGTTAACAATGGTGGAGCCTGGTAATCGTCTTCCGAGCTGTTCGTTGAGTATTCACTCATCGTTTCCATGTCAGGCATGCTCCCGTTCGACGAATCATTGTCGTCAGAGTCCTCGTCTGACGAGTCACTCACAGTTAATAGACTGGGTAGGTCGGACATTTCCGACTCGGTGTCTTCTGAATCGCTGACAGCCTCCAATCCAGGCATTGAACCACGACTTTGACTCGCCGCATCAGAGTCTAAGTCAGTCAGGACCAACTCGGACTCTGTTACAGAGGTGTCGAACGCATCGTAAGATTCACTTCCAGACTCGAAGTCGGAATTCTCACGCTCGTACCACCGAATCAGGTTGAAGTTTGATTCAGATAGGGTCTGCCTGGACAAAACAAAGCAGCTAGCTTTCAAACAATCCGAAATAACAATGCTTTCATCCTCAACTCGAACGTCGAAGCGATTGGTCTCATCTTGAATATATTGATCAAGAATCATTTGAACCGTACTGACTTGCTCGTCACGGACAGTTTCGAGGTACCTTTCCTCATTTACAACATCCTCGGGGTTCAATCCCAACATAATGGACCGCAACTGCGCATACCAAAGCGCAGGCATGAAGCTTTGATCACGTAGTAAGTGATCTTCGATGACAACTTCAACATCGAACTCATTGTCTGTTACCAAGTACTCGTTGTCAGAGACCCTGTACACGTTGAATCGAACGTCGTCAAAGCAGTCCTCCGATGAACGCGACTCTGAGTCCCCAGGATAAGGCTGAGCCGATTGAAGCATCATAACAGCATTAATTGCGTGTAGATCGCCTAAAGGATGCGAAGGTGCGTCGTTGGTAACCGATTCAACCTCAGAAAGGTCTGAAATTAATTCAAACTCGTCGTTTTCTGCCAAAGTTTGAAGGGGTTCCTCGCCCTCCGCGACTTCATCAAGTTCAAAATGAAGCGCCATCGTATCTAGCACCTCCGTGCTCTCGTATAGCGCACTTCGTGAAGACGAAGCCGTAGGAATATATGCAGAGTGAGCATTAATTCCCGGTGGTTTCCCTTTCTTCTTCGAAGTCATGGACTGAACCTTCGGGCAATTGCGAGCCATATACCCAGGTTCTTCGCAGTTGAAACACAACCCTTTGCCAAGTAATTCCTTGCGCTTTTGCGCGGACATTGGCTTCTCTTCTGCAGCTGAAACATTCGCAGAAGAGGTCCGCATGACCTCACCTTGAGATCGGCCAGAATTAAAGCGACCTCCACGACCACGGCCGCGCCCACGAAAGCCTCCGCGCGAAGGCTGACTGGAATTATTCGACCGGTAAGAGTTCGACTTCTGCTTGCGCTGAGTTTCATCCTGCTTTGCAGATGAACCACCGGCGCTACGGTTGCGATTCTTGGTGTCAATTTTGACCAAGACTTCGCACTCTCCCGCTGCCTTAACGATCGCATCCCAAGTGTCGATCTCAGGGTTCAAGCGCAGCCGAAGAATTTCGGTTTGAATCTCGTAAGTGAAGCTGTAAAACAGCATTACCACTTTCTCCTGAGTGTCTTCTAATCCAATCGTATTAAAGATTTCCGCCCACTCAGCGACGTGTTCGGCTACGTCTTTATGACCTTGGTAGCATCGATTCAGCCGCTTGCGCTGACTATTTCTGAAATCAATAGGGAAGCAATATTCCCACAATTCAATCAAGAATCGTTTCAAGCTATAATGCTCTCTACTACGAGCTACAACTCGATTATAGAAGTCCAAGGCTTTACCATCAAGGTAATAGGATATGAAATAGACGTGTTTGTCGGGCGAAACGCGTCCCATTTTCACATAAGTCTTTGCTTCTCGAGCAAATCTTGCGATCGCATTGGCGTCTGGATCGCCGTTGTAACGATGAGGCGGAATTGGCTTAAGTAACATGCGAGCATGCCCTCGCCTGCGTTTGGATGACAAGCGCGGGGTCGACGAATGTTTCCTCGCTGATCCAGACTCATCTGAACTCGAAGAGTTGGACTCCTCGTCCGAACTCGAACTTGAGTCAGAACCAGATGGGTCGGACGGCGCAGGTTTAGTTTTCACCGAGTCCTTAGGGAAACTTCGCAAAGCATTCTTAAAGAAATTCTCAGCCGCCAACCGACTTGGCGTAACTCCGCGATCGCGAGTATTTCTACGCGCCTTCGAAGCGCCAGAAATGTCAGGTTTATCCTCCGAGTTGGGGCTCTTTTCCTTCAACTCGGGCTCTACTTGTCTCACTTGAAGCTCGTCAATTCTTTGCGATAACAGAGCATACATGTTATCAAGAGTTAGTCCGGACTGGGACGCGCGATCGTTGTTCGTATCGCGGTCGGAGACGACAGTAGGCGGATCAATCTTCTGATTCTCAACTTGTTGAGGCTCAACCGGTTTAACAGTTTCAACTGGCGTACGTCCAGCGAATCTATCAAGGTTTGGGCCATCGGGCCGAGCCTTGAGGTCGATTTTCTCAACAAATTTCGGACTCTTAGACCGTTTTCGCGGTTTCTTAACCCGCGGGGAAGAGGGCCTCTGCGAGACTTCATCAGAAAATTCCAAGTGAGGAGTAAATTCTTCCTGTTTAATAATGCGATTAATTTCTGCGAAATTATCCAGCGCTTCACGTTGCGCTCGCATTTCATCCTCACTGAAGGAACGGAGTGAATGAATATCACCCCAATTCCTAGGGTCAGGGCCTTTGCCCTTATCACGAGAAGGACCTGCCGCAGGTCTGATGCTAAGAGGATCATCCTCTTCATCTACCTCCTCGACGGTGACACGATGCGCTCTCCGCATCTGCGGAGGCGCAGCGGGCTCGGGCGTTGTGGGACATTCCGAGTGTTCGCGGATCTGTTCCTTTGCAACAGGATCCGGCTTCACGACCGGCTTGTTCGCCGGTGGAGCTCGCTCATTTTCTGAAACCTTTCGGATCTGTTCCGCGCGGGCCATCTCCGCGCGCAGCTGCGCCGCGTAGGCCTCATAGCGGTGAGCCAAGGTTGAAAGTTCTTCAGGACTCATCTCATGAGTAGCCTGAGCAACGGTGGATTCGGTCCCCGACTTAGTGGCGCGCATTTCAGACTCGGAATGAGAGGTAACTTTACTTGTATTCGAAATACTACGCTCACGATGGGAATGTGAGGTCTTGCGCGTGACGGGAGTCCAGCCCCCATCATCAACGCTATCTCTTGGCACGGGCGAAACTCCCCGCACGGGCAAGTCTCCCCGTCCCCCGAAATCCACCTGGCTCTCTAAGAGCGAAGGCAGTTCAGAGGAAACGTCTCCAGCATCGCTGGGAGTTCTCGCCACCGGAGTGACGGTTCCCGACGCCAACGCGCCGGCGGGTCTCGCTGCAATTGCAACGGAAGGTCTCGCTGCTGAAGCAACGGAAGGTCTGGTCGACACAGAAACGGAGTCGACACTGATTTCCCCAGCCTCGATAGACCCAAAGCTCATTGACTGAACGAGAGGACTGTAGAGCGGCGGGGGAGGAGTGCGCACACCAGCCCGAGTAGCGGCACGGGTGTGGTGTTGACTATCAGGATTTGTAGCCATAGTTCTTTGGAAGAAGTTTTGTGGTGTCGACAGCAAAGTGGTATTCAAGGATGATCAAGCCTAGAGGGAACCGACAAAAGCAGCGACGAAGATTCGGGCACTTAAAAAGATGCGACGAGGAGAGGTCGGCTAGAAGTCGACAACTAGTCTCGGCACAGAGGTAAGCGTTGGGTTGCTGGGGTGGTCGATTCCAGCAGAGGTAAGTGGCGTAATAGTAGTAGTGACCAAAGAACTATCTACGTACAGAGCCAGTATATATAGTAGGTAGCAAATGGGAATAGACGGAATGATCGTTGGTACGACAGGAGATGCGCGGCATCGAGAGTCGGATCGGCAGGAACACAAGGAGTGTATGAGGTAAGAAGATAAAGAAAAAGATAAGATAATGCGCGAGAGCGTACTGTTACAAGCAGCAACGGTATAGCGCTGAGGAAGTCTACGTTCCCAAGGCTTTCGCCGGATGCGTGGGGGACGGAGGGGAGCAGGGGGTACGTCTTTCATTTCGGCAGGTTCAACAGATGTAACATTGGCAGACTCATCATACAAACATGCGAAACGATTAGGAGACGCGATCGAGGGCGTACCGCTCACTCGTCGCGTGGGAGAAAACCCTGCTCTTCCTCGGCAGCTACAGACTCCTGCTCAGGGAGCGAGTCGGTGGTGGCAACCCGAGCCACCAGTTCGGAGAGAAGCTCGGACCCAAGCTGGCGAATGACTTCGTCAAGGACATCAGCGGCTCGGACGTCGGCCGGGGTGGGGCAATCCCGGGCCAGGTGTGGACCGCCGCATCGGTAGCAGCCACGGGGAGGTCCTCTCCCGGACCGCGTGCGATCAACGTCCATGGGGACTACCTGCGGAGGAGCAGGAGCTGGCATGGCCCGAGGAGGAGGCGCAGGGACGGCAGGGAAGACACCTGCTGGACGTGAGCGAGCGGCTGGCGGAGCTGAGGGGGCTTTTGGGAGAAGCCCAGCAGCACGAGCCCGCACGTGCGATTCATACTGGCGGTACGCTCGGGTCCGCCAAGCCATGTAGTCGCGGAGGTCTGGGGGGTCGCTGGACGAGGTGATGGCCGCATTGATGGCAGGGTCAAGGCCAGAGCGGAACTTGGTGACCTTGACCAACGCGTCAGCAAACCCAGCAAGGTCGAAGAGGTCTTCAAAGTCATCAGTGTACTTGAAGACATCCCGGGAGCCCATATAGTATGCCCTAGACTCGAGTTTGTGTAGGGCGTGGTCCTGCTTGTTCTCCTCGACGAAGCGTGAGCAGAACTCCTTGGTGAAGGCGTCCCAGGTGAGGAAGGGGAAAGGGGTTTTGATGGACATGAGCTCAGCCCATTTTTGCGCGGAGTCTTTGGACATAAAGGACATGGTGAAACGCACTGCCTTTTCCTCAGACATCTCGCCGCCTTCGACAAACGCCTCTGGGACCAGTCGGATGTAAGTCCGAGCTGAGTGAAGGAAGGCCCGGCCAGCCGAGCGGTCGCCGTCAAAGACGAAAGGGGGGTTCGGTCGAAGGACCGTTTTTGTTGCCGGTGTGAGGTTGGCAAAGAGTCCTGGACTCTCGGCCGGAGGCTCTGGAGGAGCGGCAGGGGTCGGAGCAGTAGTAGTGGGAGGATTGACAGCGGTTTGAAAAAGCTCGACCAGACGGTCAACAGTCCTCTCGAGCCTATCCATCCGCTCGGCGGCGGCTGCAGCAGCGGCGGCAGAGTCGGTCATGGTGGGTTCTAGAGAGGGGGAGGAGGGGGCAAGATTCGCGGTTTGCGCGTCTGAGACAGCAGAGGAGGAGTCCGACGAAGCGTCTGAAAAATCGCCAAAGCGCGCAATCTTGACCAGTTAATCCCTTGGAGCCTTTCTTCTGCTGTAAGGGCAACCTTTAGGACCCGAGATGTCTCGAGGGTCTAGCGAGGGAGAATCCAAAGTTAATTAAAGACGCTACTAGGAATACATTACAGCGCACCTAGCGAGGGAGAATCCAAAGAGAAGAAAGGCTAAGGATTCCCACGCTAGGTGTGGCAAACATATACTAACTAATTCCCACAAGGCCGGGTCAACCGGCAATAGTCCCTGGCCCGATCACATGCTAAGTCCCACCTTGATGACGTAGTTGGACTGGGAGCTTGTGTACCCAAAAATAGAACTCTGTCATAGTTTGATGGAGCTCCACAGGAATGATGTAATGGCAGAAGTGCCCAAGTCCCTTTGCGTCATGCTGCGCAGAACAGGGGTTCCCCTGACACGCATCTCCAAATTATTAATATGTCCGCCTGATTGCGCCGCTGTACAGTAGGCCACTTGTCTCTATAAGGCTCTGTTTAACATCACGTATTGATGGCGTACCCGTGGGAGATCACAGCTGATGGCGTACCCGTGGGAGAGTAGGCACATTGCACAGCCATCCACTTTTCGGGCAAAAGGGGGGAGCAAGCTCCCCCAATAAGTTTGATGGGTCTCCGTACTATACCTGGGCCGCGCGTGAGTGTTTCTCGTCGAGTTCATGCACCCAGTATTCTGACTTGGCTTAGTTCTAGATCCTCGTATCTCATATGATGGGTTGAAAGCCGATTTCGCTCACGATGAAGAACTTCTCACACAGCTGGAAAATCCGAGCTGAGCGACCACTTCCGATTACATTATGCTAACAAGACCCGTCGTGTTGGTCCGGCACAGAACACGGCTCCCATGCATTCCACGGTCCATTCAACTTCGCCGCAGAAAGATTTCACCGCCCGGTATCGTGTTACGTCGGGGTGCTGTCGACGAGCTGCGAGACTACTTTAATCTGCCGCGAGAAGATTTCAATCTCTGTGATGCGGTCCAGTGGTGGTTCGCTCGCAAGGCACAATTTCCAAATCTGTTCAAATTAGCGCGCGACTTAATGACAATCCCCGGTAAGTTTCTACTTCTTCTTTTGTTCTTACAATATGTCTGAGAGTGTTTCAGGCTCCGCGGTCGCTGTCGAGCGCATTTTTTCGGGCGGTCGCGATACAATTTCATTGCGTCGCGCCAGTCTCAATCCCAATACCATCAGAACCTTATCAAGCAACGTCTCCGCCATGCACGTACTGCGATCAAGGAAATATTAGGATAGCTTATTCTTTTCGTATGTGCATAGCATAGTGTGTATATGTACATACTCAAGCTCTTTTCGTCTTTGCCGTCAAACACCGTGATGCCGTTTACGGCCGTGCCGTGAACCGTGCCGTGCCGTTGGGGGTTAGACACTCTCTCTTGACGGCCGTCTAGTGCACGGGCCGTGCCGTCGAACACCCGTCGAATCCACGGCCGTGCCCGTCACGGGCACGGGTGGCAGCCCAAATATGTCGTTCAACTGCGCCAAATTCTGAGTTCGCGCAATTTCAAAGTTCGAGCCTGAGTGAGTAGAGCACGTGTACTTATCATGTCCCTTCTTTCCTTATCCTGTAGATATTTTACCCCCCTATACCCTTACACTATGCTCCATGGCCCGCTCTATGCCTCCGACGCCTTAATAACGTTACCAGTCAAAAAACCTTATCCTATCCTAAACTTGAAAACAGCACCGGGCCATCAGAATTGATGGATCACATGCTTTTTCATGTGACTTTGACACCAAACCACGGGACCACACGAGACGTCGCGAGCGGAGCGAGCGTAGCGGGGTTTGGGGCGGCCAGCCCCAACAAGCTGTGTGACCGAACGGAGGGAGGCCGGCGAGCGCAGCGAGTCGGCCGTAAAGCTTGTCCTATCCTAAACTAGACGTCGCGAGCGGAGCGAGCGCAGCGGGGTTTGGGGCGGCCAGCCCCAACAAGCTGTGTGACCGAACGGAGGGAGGTCGGCGAGCGCAGCGAGTCGGCCGTGCCGGAGGCAGGGAACTAAAGCTTGATCCCAAGGGTGCGCCGGTGTTTAAACCGGCGACCTAGGGCCGGTTAGTTAGTCCGGCCGCCAGGCCGGAAAAAAAAAAACTTTGACCCCCTAATTTGTGGGTCAGAACACAATCCCGGAGGTGCTTAGAAGCGCCTAGTTATGGTATGAAGTGATGAAATGAGTCCTTGCTTGATATATGTATCAGTCCCGGACACAGTTTTGGTAACAATGTGTTCATGTTTGGCTCCGCCTCTGGATTAGAAGTGTTGTCCGGCAGGTTCCTCCCTGAGTAAAAAGGACTTAATGGATGCTAAAACCATCCCATAGATGATTTGAAGTTGATTTGAACACATTTTGGACGTCCAGTTGGTCCGTTGAAAGTTCAGCAGCGCACCGGTAACTAAAGCGTCAGAGGATATCACCGTATATGGTGCGTGGGAACGCTTACGTAGTATGTTAGTCCAGTCGCCGAGCTGGAAAAAAGAAAATCGGCCCTATATCTTTTTTTAGAATGCCGGTGCACCCTTGAAAAGAGGAAAAATCGGTCATTCCGAGGCTTATCTGGGTGCCGAAAACGCGTTTTCCCGGCCGAGGGATTTCCCCTTGGAGAAGGCAAAACAATGAACCACCGTGTGAATCTTGACCGTTTTGCCATCACCCTCGGAATGGAGAAGTTCCCTCAACGTTTCCCGTGGCCTAGCGTCTGTCTGTTTAATCGGATCACCAACAATTGGCGCTTATTTAGACTCGCGATTTAACGAGGTAGAATTTGGGGAATCAAAAATGGGTCTTGATGGGTAAGAGTAGAGCTAGAACACAATCCAAGTAGTGGATAGAGGAGGGGAGGAAGGGAAAGGAGGTCGAAGCCCAGGTGTAAGGAGTACACAACAGGGCGGGGTAGGGCGGTACGAAGGTAAGAGAGCAGTCCTTTTATTATGTCACAATCAAAGCCTCGCGTCCACTGATCGGTAAGATGACCGGGGATTGTATTAGCTTCGAGAAATGAACTGAATAAAAGGACTAAAGTACAAAGAGAATATACTACGCTATTTATACTGCCACAGACCGTGTGAACAATCAATCACAGTCATCGCACCCATACAGCCTTTTCAATGTACAGTGGTGGCAAAAAAGAATGGCCGTGGGTTTTTCAATACTTTCTGGTCATGTACCGGGCCGAATTGGCTGAAATGAAATGCAGAGATGAAAATATGATTATTCCCTACTATCTAGGACACTCAGTTGAATATCATGTCCTTCAGATCACCCGGTACGAAAATAATTTCAAATTTTCCCTATAACCGGAAAAATTGAATGAGCTCTCATCAAAAATCTGTCAAAATAGCCTGAAAGGACTTGAACAATAAAGCTAGTTCATACTTTGGTTGGATGGAATTGGACCCCTTTTGAGCCTGCAACAGCCCGTC
Organism: Favolaschia claudopus; assembly: GCA_037176885.1. Lineage (NCBI taxonomy): Eukaryota > Fungi > Basidiomycota > Agaricomycetes > Agaricales > Mycenaceae > Favolaschia > Favolaschia claudopus. The sequence goes on along the minus strand of JAWWNJ010000160.1, from coordinate 236,514 downwards.
CAAGTTGGGCATTTTGACGATTTTTATTGGATTTTCTGCTATTTTGGGTCCACATGCCCAACTTGGACGGGCCATTGCGAGCTCAAATCGGGGTCAATTCCACTAAACCAAAGGGCAAACTATGTCTTCTTTTTAAGTACTTTTGACCTATTGTAATGGTTTTTCGATGAGAGCTCATCCAGTTTTTCCGGTTATAGGGAAAATCTGAAATTATTTTCTTATCAGGCGATCTGCAGGACATTATAATCCGCTGAGTGTCCTAGATGGTAGAGAATAATCATATTTTTATCTCTACATCTTATTTCAGCCAAATCGGCCAGGTATACGTGACCAGAAAGTATCGAAAAGCCCACGGCCATTCTTTTTTGCCACCACTGTATAAGAAGGAAACCATATGGAGAATGACTCATCATCACAAGAACTGTGATGATTCAATGATAATCAATGCTTGTCAATACCGATCATCACGAGATCTCGCGAGCGAACTTGAGTAAGCAGTGTTTAGATACGACGGTTGTTCCCTATGTTTGATTCAATATCACGTCTTTTCTTCACTCTTCTATCGCGTGCTCTGAGCTACTTTGAACACTTTGAGAACTCTGAGTGCTATGACTCTTGACGACTATAGCTACTTTGATCTACTTTGACTGACTATGGGTTACTATGGATTTGCGACCACGGGTGTACGTTTCTTTCAAAGAAGACCCTCCACTTTGACTACTTTGACGTCTCTGGGGTACTCTGGGTGTCTATGCCCAGTGAAAACACCGTCTTAGCCGGCATCGGCGTGTATCGGCATGCCTTGGGGAGCCTAACCTCACATTCTCGATGCATCTCAATACCTGCCGATGCCACAGACAGCAAAAATGGGTTTTTTGACGATTCTGCATCGAGCTATATCGAACGATATAAGAGTGTCAAAAATGTTTTTATTTTGCTATATATATATACATTTGGGTTCTACTGCGCGCTACCGCTCCCGCGACCGGCACCTGCGACCCCGTCAATTGCTTCTGCCCTCACCCCGCCTCGCGCCCTCTATGCCAACCCTGCTTCTGCCAGTGCTCCGCTGTCCTCCCCATTTCCACCGAACGCTGCTACAGATGTCTTAAGTTACAGATTGCTCCGAACAGGATAGCAGTGGAACGTACCAGGTAACGAGGTTGTGCACGAAGGGGTGTTGTCCGAGAGTACGAGGCGTAGCTAGATACATGTGTAATAAGTATATATAGCCAGAACATATACAGTATGACTTACCGTTGACTTGAGTCATATCGTTTGCAAAAAACCTAACGGAACAGTTAGAATGTACGACAAGCCGGAGAGAGGTGCAGGTACCTTAATGATATTCCTGGCTTTGTCGAAAGCTTCGTGAAGCGAGAAGGGCGTCCTACAGCCTGAGAGCGACAAGATCAATACTGAGACTTGGAAGAAACACAAGATACGACAAACCTGTGCGACTTGGCGCAACTACCTTCATGTATACGGACTCACTTGAGAGAATGCACGCGAGAATCGACCCATACCTCCGTTAACATCGATTTAGGTGCCCTGAGTTCCGCCACCGACATAACCCGCTACCCCGACTTCGATGACTTGCACGGAGCTGCGCTAGAATTTGCAGACATCAAATGAGCCACGGAAAGAGAGGGAATGGAAAACGCGTCGGAGAGATGATCACGGAGAGCGACGAGTACCTCGACGTTGTGCCGAGTCCACACGAGTCGGTCAGTTTTCGAAGGACAGGATTTCAGTTGAACGCAGCGATGGGAGTAGAAACAATATGCCAGATCCCCAGAAGGCGGGCAAAACCCGCATAGACGAACAGGTGAGATGACGATGACCGACGACTTCAGCAAACCAGCGTCAGAGTACTAGAAGGCGTTGTTATCGACAATAGCGTTATCAGGAGGAGGTGAATGGAGGTGATTTGGGGTAGAATGGAGGCGACTTGGGGGAGAGACTGTGGTTCCAGGGTAGTTGCGTCGACGTACCAGCAGTGGTGGTAGGAGAGAAAGAAGGTACTTGTCGTTTTTCAGAAATCCCTCTGACTCATGCTCGGTTCCGAGAGCACGCGCATGATATTGGTGATGTCAGACTCATTACCCGACTTTGGACACTTTCAGACGTTTTCAAGGGCAGCCGAGAAATTCTGAGGGTAGCCTATACGAGCCGATACCGGCTAAGACGGTGTTTTCACTGGGGTCTATGGGGTACTCTGGCGCAAATTCAGTTTTTCCTGATGAAGTTTGCGACGAATGACTTTGCTTTCTGCTTCAAGACTGCTTGATTGAATTTGTGCCTTGCGCTTTTGTCTTTACCGCGCGCCACCCTGTTCATTTGTTTCGAATTTCGGTGCGTCAGCTCCGTCGAGGGACCTTCGCAGCTGTGAAGGCTGCCGGCTACGCTTCCATTCGTTTTCAGGGCCGCCAAAGCAAAAAGGTGTGTGGTGGAAGCTTCACAGTGGAATAGAAGACTCGTCCTGTATAGTACGAATACTACGAGAATACATACACTAACTCGGCAAAAAAAATGTCCGATTGATTTCTGGCCTGTATTTCGATGATTACTGCCCACTTTGACTTCAAACAACTTGTAGTTGTGTTCATAGGATCCAGATGCCTTATTCTTTGGGTTTGGTTTTGGGCAAATTTTTGATACGCCATCACGCCGAGCGCAAACATGGGAATTTTGATATCGGCCGACTTTACAAGTCAGTCAAATTCTTTTGGTGCGGGGAGCTGATCTGCTCATGTTATAGCCTGAGGTCCAGCGAGCTATGCGCCAATTTAAACTGTGGAAAAATATACAGGCAAACAGGCGCTATAGCCCTCGCAAAGTGACCATTTTCGACCGAGTTGACCGGAATTTGCCGAAATATGCCCAAAATGGCAGTTTTGTCGAGCCTATAGCGCTTCAACGGCTGACTATTTTCATAAGGTTTGAATTGTGAAAGTACTTGTATTTGGGTCTTCTTTCATCCTGCACACTCAGATATTGTCAGAAAAAATCCCTACTCAAATTGAAAATCTGGCTATTTGGGAATTCTGCTCATTTGATGGCGGATCAAGGGATTGCACGGCGGCGAGGTAGCATACCAATCGGTCTCAGTATTGTGTGCACGCTCAGAAGTTGTTTGCTCTCGAATACAGGTATTAACACCGCAATACGGACAAAAAACCCATCGGACATTTTTTTTGCCGAGTTAGTGTAGAGTGCTTGCTTGTTCTGGAGTAACTGGCCTTCAAAAGTTCGAAGGACTGACGAGAAACAATATGTGACACCAAATCACGAAGTAATGTAACGTGCGAAACCTACTTGACACGTGCGAAACTACAGTAGAGTCTTTCATATGGAATATCGTCATGTAGAATAACCGCAATATGGAATAGTTTTCGGGCCCCCCGGGCTCGGGAGACTCTCCGCAGTCCGGAATATGGAATACAGTTTTGGAGGCTTTTTTGGTGGATATTCCATTGTACGGGCGGCGGGAAAGGTCCGGGAACTATTTTTTCCCAGTGGTTTGTGACCATAATGGGTGTAAATTGTGCCTTGTAACAGGCCATTGCCATGAAGCCCTTGATCTGGGACTTGGAGTATGAAATAGCGGAGGATCCAGCCCCTGTCCCCTGGTAAGCGACGAAATTTTGTCGAAAAAGAAATTCATTTTTAAAATCATTTTTAAATTGATTTTGGAATAACCGCAATATGAAATAGCCTCTTGGCCTCTCCCGACTGTATTCCATATGACAGATTCTACTGTACCACCTGCAAATGGGTCGTAGCTCAGTTTCTGAACAGTTCAAGAGCTCCAGGAAGCTTTTGAGTACTAGGCATGAGAGAATTTCTAGACCCCCCCACCCGCGGTCCGAAATTTTAATCCCGAGTCCCCCTTGGTGCTGCATGTTGCTGTTGAGCAGTATTCGGAGGGTGCAGACCTATTTTATAGTGTATTTTGCTTGAAAGGAAAGAGATGAATTTAACCCCTATGTTTCAGCAGAAGACACTGAAAGGGAGAGAACGATGGGCAAAAAACAATTCGATTTCTCAGCTCCACAACCGAAATTTGGTTGGCCGTTTACTGAAACAAAAATTCATTTTTCAGCGGTTGCCAAAGTGCTCTAATACACCGTATTATACGGTATGATACATTCCTAACCTCGAGCCCTCCAAACTCGATGTATTTAATGTATGAATTTACACTTTTACAGGTTCGTTTGGCTGCATTTTTTGGCCCTCCAAGTCCGATATTTGGAGGCATCGACAACATCTACCCAAATCTCCAAGTGAATTTGCTACTCATGAGCGCCACCACTGAGGTATCCAGGCTATGTCACGGTGGGTCGAAGTTGAGGATTTCTAAATACTTAAAATACATTAAATACAGCGAAAAATACAGGTATAATACGTATAATACCGGAAAATTTCGGGCGTGCGGCGCCGGTATTAAATGTAAAATACAGGCCTGTATTTCAATACACGGAGGCCGCTGCGCGGCCGTGTACTCGGTGTGACCAAAAGTAACCGGAATCGGAAATTGCGTGTTTTCAACCAGATTTTGTGGGTGACTGCTGGGCAAACTGACGCCATCGGCAGTGTATAAGCGTATACCATTGCATACAAGGCAGGCAAAAGGTTGCATGGTCTCTTTGTCCGATTATTACACATTCTTTTTATGTATGCTTTGAGGCGGGAAATTGGTGTGCCGAGTTCCCTCCCTCTCTGAACAATGGGAAACACCTCCCAACCTTAAGTACTGGATCTATAGACTATTGGGATACTAAGCACCTTTCTGAAGTACTTACTGGCTCGAAACTCTGGCATCTCCCCTTCAGACAGCGCAAATATTTCCAAATTGGTCCACTTTCAAAGATTAAATCACCAACTCAAAACAAAACATTGCATGCCATGCCCATACCATGGAAGTCGTAGAAAAAATGATTTAGAGGAGCCCTGTATCACTTGAATTTGTTTGAGTTTTGAAATTCCGCTCTAAAAAGCCAAATTCCCGTTACTTTTGGTCACACCGAGTATCATACGAAGCCAAAATCATTTCATACCCAGCCCTAGTAGTTTGTCACTTTTAGCCAACTAACCTTTCTGTGTCATAAAGAGACGCTTCAAGGTCCAGAGAGTTAAAGTAAGAGCAAAGTAATAAGATCTCAGTCGGGGACACGATGGGTGTAAACGACTGAGGTGCAGTGTATCGGAGCGAGGGGATTCTATAGTAGCTTGTGTTTCTATGTAAAACGTTGGCCCTAAGTGGCCTCTGGGTGACGGTATAGATGTGTGACAAATGTCACTGTTACTGCTGACATAAGGGTACGGGCTTCCCACGCCCTGGGATTGCCCTGCCACAGTTGGGAGGCATGCTGTTTACCGTGTTTGAAATTGCTTTGGCAAGTGTATCCACAAATAACAAGCTTCCCCCCTCCCAGCCATCTGCAGGTCAAATTTGTCATAATAACCCCTTCACTAGCCCTCTGGAATGCCGCACTCCTCTTCCAATAAGCGTTGCGCTGTTTGTGGACGCTTCACATCACTGTGGTGCAGTGGTTGCAAAAAGGTGTGGTTTTGCTCCCCGAAGCATATGCGTATGGTGCGGTGTTGTTTAAGGGTTCATGCGCTATCGTGCCCTCAAATTGAATGATTGTAGAAATGGCCAGAACATTGGGCCCATTGTATACTAGCCGCCGCTCATTCGGAACCCACTGGCAAGACCGGGTGGGCTGAGCAGCCTGAGCAGCCGCAAAACAAAGGTCGATGAACGTGCGCAGCGTAAACACGCCTTTGCATATAACGCATCGGTAATTCAGGTACGTATCAGAGTGAATACCTGTCTATGCCCTCCGCCTTGCTTTCATTGACCAAATATTCTGTTCGATGCTCACACAGATGCAGAAAAATAGGATTTTAGAAGAAAAAAAACTACATACTGAACCTATGTCACCACAGTTAATATCCTGGCATCACTGTCGAGATTCCACCGAAACATTGTGTCATACTTGCTCCAAATTACGATGCTAAGTAATATCGGGTCATGAGTGGAATCTGAGTATTTGCCATCACCTTTAGAATCCCTCTAGTTGGCGATTAATATTTTGGTAGGTCGCGGAGGGAAGATTTACCAATTCGGAGGAGTAAAACATTTCATCCACTCACTGCCATGGACAAATTGGCTCCAGTCCAGATGACAACACGTGAACCAATGACACAGCTGTTCCATGGCAGACAGGTTTGATCACGAAGCCAAGGGGGAACCCAAAGAATCATGTCTGAGGCCGAGTTCCTAATCCAACCATCCAAAAAACGTCCCCAAGTGATGTTTGGAAGCAGACTAAGAAATCCTAAATAAGTAAGGTGATCCCAAATGCTGCAGCAAATCAACAAACAATGCATTCCCTTCGGGCCCAGTGAGAATCTGTCAAGGTCAAGATTGGGTTCCGCGAGAAGCATGAAAGTACTTACCTCAGGCTTCCACATACGCACCGTGCAATCGGACGAGCCAGAGACCACGCGGGTGCTATCATGTGAGAAGGCTACCGATGTAATGTAGTTGTTATGCCCTTCAAATGGACCAGCAACGGTGACGCCAGTCTGGCTGTCCCAGATTCGCAGGGTGCAATCGTCTGCACCAGAGACAACCTGTGTGCTGTCATGGGAGAAGGCTACGGAGGAAATCGCGACTCGGTGTCCTTCAAACGGTCCAGAAACAACAGCGCCAGTGTGGGCGTCCCAGATTCGTACGGTGCAGTCGCGGAGGAAACCCATTCGCTGTGCCCTCCAAATGGTCCAGCAACCAAGGTGCCAGTCTGGGCATCCCAGATGCGCACCGTGGAATCATATGAGCCGGAGACCACATGAGTGCTGTCATGGGAGAACGCGACGGAGGTGATTGCGTCGCTGTGACCTTCAAACGGTCCAGTAACGACGGCGCCGGTCTGAGCGTCCCGGATGCGGACGGTGCAATCGCCTGAGCCAGAGACAACGCGGGTGCTGTCGTGGGAGAAGGCGACGGATGATATCCAGTCAGTATGTCCACCAAATGGTCCCGCCTGGACGGCGCCAGTCTTGGCGTCCCATATCCGCACTGTGCAATCGCGCGAGCCAGAGACAAGACGGGTGCTGTCGGGCGAGAAGGCCACCGAGTTAACACGGCCGTTGTGTCCTTTGAACGGTCCGGCAACGGCGGCGCCGGTCTGAGCGTCCCAGATGCGCACCGTGCAATCGCCGGAGCCGGAGGCGATGCGGGTGCTGTCATGCGAGAAGGCCACGGTGAAAATGCAGTCACTGCGCCCATTTGGCGGTGAAGGAGAGCGAATCGAGCCGGTCCGTGACAACCCAGTGTGGGAGTCCCAGATCCGAACCGTGCAGTCCTCCGAGCCGGAAACAACGCGGCTACTGTCATGTGAAAACGCGACGGAGGTGATTGGTTTACTGCAAGTTTACTGTGGCCTTCCAGGGGTTCCGCGAGGGCGACGCCGGTCTGCGCGTCCCAGAGGCGCACGGTGCAGTTGCCCGACCCGGAGACAAGACGGGTGCTGTCATGCGAGAAGGCCACCGAGTAGACACAGTCGCTGTGTCCTTCAAATGGTCCAGCAACGGCGGCGCCAGTCTGAGCGTCCCAGACTCGCACGGTGCAATCGCCTGAGCCGGAGACAACGCGTGTGCTGTCATGGGAGAAGGCTACGGAGGAAATCGCGACTCGGTGTCCTTCAAACGGTCCAGAAACAACAGCGCCAGTGTGGGTGTCCCAGATGCGCACCGTGCAATCACCGGAGCCAGAGACAATGTGGGTGCTGTCATGCGAGAAGGCGACAGAGGAGATCCAGTCACTGTGTTCTTCAAATGGTCCAGCAACAGTGGCGCCGGTTTGGGCGTCCCAGATGCGCACGGTGCAATCGCCTGAGCCAGAGACAACGCGGGTGCTGTCATGGGAGAAGGCAACCGCAGATATTCGATCTCGGTGCCCTTCAAAGGGTCCAGCAGTAATGGCGCCATTCTGCGAGTTCCAGATCCGAATTGTGCAGTCCTCCGAGCCGGAAACAACACGGCTACTGTCATGGGAGAACGCGACCGAGTTGATTGGTTGGGTGTGACCTTCCAGCGGTCCAACATCGACCGCACCGGTCTGGGCGTCCCAGATGCGCACGGTGCAATCGCCCGACCCGGAGACGATGCGGGCGCTGTCATGGGAGAAGGCAACTGAGGTGACAATGCCTCCCTGGCCAGGCAGAACCTTGAGAAGGCTTGACCAGCTACCTGCAAAAGGAGCCTCATAGTGCATTGTATGCCTAGAATTCCCTCCATAGCGCTGACGAATCAATGACCTTTGCGGAGCCATTGGCAAGGCGGAAAGATAAAGATGTGGCATACTCTGTGCTATTGGAACGGCAAATCCTGCAATGAACTTGGTACCATCATCCAGGAATGCCGCGAGACGATCGTCCTTTCCCTACTCCCCTCAGTTGTAGAGCTGAGTTCGAGGCAGAAGGATACTCACCTGTACATACCTCTGTGCGGTTTCCAGTGCTTCGTGAGCCCCATTGACGTGCCCAAGTAAGCTGAGGACCTCCAGCCAATACAAGAAATGATGCAAAGCAAATTTGGTCAGCCCATCAAGCAATGCAGGTGAGCTGGCAGCAGCACGCAGATGATGAGCCCAATAGCAAGCAACATATTTCAGGCCGTCAGGGATGTGTTGACGTACACGACCTGCAAGATCAGATACATCTGAATTTAGAAGGTGGGATGTTTCAATGTTGCAGATATTGAATTGCAGCTTGCTAGACAGAACCCGGAAGCATCTGATACTGAGGAATTGGCTCTGAAGATTGATGTCAATGAACCATTGTTCAGTCCCCGAACGCTTGGGATCCATGAGGTAATCGCTGAATGAGGCATGCAAGGTGCAAACTGGGGTACCAGAACCCCATTGCAGTACACAGGCAAGGGATTGAAGCACTTCGGCCACTTTGAGTTCCTATAATAATAATAATAATAATAATAAAGTTCCATTTTTATAGTAACTGCACGCCGTTTACGGCGTATGATGCTACTCTAAACATGAGATTTCTACTATTGATTGTATCTAGGTGGGAGTGGTTTTCGTGGGTTTAGTGAGAGTAATCCCGGGGGTGAGGGCGAGCAGGAAAATTGAATATACATGAGGGTGGGAAGGCAAGAGGAGGGAGCAGGGATTGGCATTGGGAGAGTTAATCCGCACGGAAGAACGGCCCCGATGCATGGTGCTCGGCTGCGATGCGACGAAGAATCGACTGACGGACGGGACATGCAGGATCAGTGGATCGGTGCTGCCCGCCGCATCCCCGGAGGGCGCATTTGAGCACGATATGGGAGCATCCAGTGGAGCTGGTACGGCAGGGAGTCTTATGGGGGCAGTGGCAGTTGGAAGTGGGGTGGTCGGAGGCGCAGGTGCCGCAAACAGCAGAGCGTTTACACTGCGCAGCAATGTGTCCAAACCGGTAGCAGTTGAAGCATTGGAGGGGCTGCGGGCAGTATTTCTCGGTGCGATGAAGGTGACCATGGAGGGCGAGCTTATTCGTAATGAAATAGTTCGCCACATCCAAGTCGTTGAAGTGAAGAACGAGTGATGAGAATTTCTTGGTCCTACGAACCTGCTCGCTGGAACGGCGTCCGATCCAGTGAACTCGGACCAGATTCTGATGGTCAATTTCATTCGCAAGTGCTACAGCTCCGGACAATCAAACTCGACAAATTTATCGACTTTTTCCCACGACCCCGATATGTGTCGGAATCGAAAGGAAACGAGTTCAGGAGCCTGCTGAATTTTTTTGGTGAGAATTCATCGAGCCGTTCCGGAGATATCCGCTATTCTTAGTAGAGGGTAGCCAAAATTTTGGCCGGACCCCCAAATTACAAGGAAAAATCACGAAAATATTGATTTGAGCTCTTTACGACTGTCTGAGTCTGGTTCTGGACTCAGAATAAAAATTCAACGAGCCGTTATGTCACAAAATAGGAGGGAACCTGTTGGAACATTGTGACATTCGTAACAACATGTCACAAATATGTCACCTCCTGTCACCTTGGCATTGCCAATTTCGGGTGTTAATGGGTTCCTCAAAGCAAAAAGGGCTGAGGGACAAGAGTAGTTGCATATAGTATCCTCTGGATGCTCAGCACCCATGAAGGTTGGGTCAACATTCGTCTGGAGGGGCCAGAAAGGTACACACAATTTCGTTCTGACGGCCCAAAAATTTGGCCAAACCCATTTTGTCGTGGGAAAATTCAGGAAAATCGTTTTTAGACGTATTCTGGGGTGCTGAATCCGTTTCTGGACTCAGCTAAGCCCAGAAAATAGCGGTTCGACCGAAAATTCAATTGTTGACTTTGATTGTCCGGAGCTGTAGCTCCCTGCTCGAACCCTAGGATAAGCCCCATTGTTTCATCCGTCAATGCTTCTCTGCTGAGCACGACAAGTGCGAGCACCGAGAGGGCTGCTGACGAGAAGTTTGCATCTGTCCAGTCACCGGCATGTTTAAGTGTTACTCTGTAGAGCTGGTCAAGATCATTATGGATGGCTTCTCCCGTCTTCAGGAGCTGCTTGAGCCTATTTCGGGGGTCAAAAGCCCGCAGGAATCGATATGCTGCAGCAGCCCAGATGAAGAGACCCTCGGCATAGGTCGCGAGAAGCTGTATATTTTGTTCCCCGGGCCATCCAGCTTCTGTGATTGTCCATTCTTCGCGGAGGTCCTGCATGCAGTGACGGAGGTATGACAGAACGTCCTGCTTTGTATCGTCTGTTGTAATGTCAAGCTGTCGGGGAGTAACATGCGACTTCAGCTGCAGTGCATGAACAATATCGGAGTCGGGACGGCTGGTAATGAGGATTCGGAAGGCAGCAGGAAGCTTTGCCATGTCGCCTGCAGTCAGAGAAAGAAGGGCTTTGCGTGAAGCGGAATCCAAGCATTCATCCAAAGCATCCACAATGATCACAATGGGCCCACAAATGTAGGGATTTGCCGCAGCAAGTGGATCAAGCAGCAACTTTTGAAACTGGGTCCTATAATCGGCGTCTACCAGTGTGGCATCAGCAGAAAGTGCATCACAGAGAGCCTTTCTGACATGTATGTCAGACTCCGCGATTCTGTGAGCAATATGATGCACAACACCGCGGACATGACTGTTGGACGGATTGTCACGATCAAAAAAGACGAATGCTCCGAGCCGGTGGAGATTTCGAAAATAGTGGGAGACCGTATTAGCTATTGTGCTCTTTCCAGAGCCAGCGACGCCATACAGCCACATAATATTGCGGGTATCAGCGCCCGAGGAGAGCCACTCGACGATTTCAGTCAATATCTCCCTACGCGTGCCTTCAAGGCATTCGTCGCGCAGTGCTGCATCGTACTGTGCTGGAGTCAACTTTTTGAGAAGATCGGACTCCACTGTACCAAAATCAGTTGGAAAAATCTGGAAGAGACTGAGCTCACTTAAACCCTGAACCTGATCGGAAATTTTAGCAGAGATGAAAATCGATTGGATGACAGCCCCTCGATCAAAAGAATCTTTCAGCTTCACGAGAACATCAGAGAGGTCGCCAATTTTTTTCTCCGTGCCAGAGAACGTATTTCGAAGGAGGCGTCCTCATATGCAGGTGAGAAAACAATGGCACAATACAAAAACACTGGCTTACCAGAGAACCCGTGTCCCGTATATTCGCGGATAAAGAGACTACATTCGACTGTCTGCGCCGCAATTTCGAGGACAACTCTTTCAAGGGAGCTAATTTTTTCCCGAAGAAAGTCAATGTCACCCACAGACGAGTACAAATCAACCATTGCAAGCACGAGCTTCGTAATTTCCTGGTCGGTATTGCGTTGCTTTTCCATGACCTACGTTCCTGTGAGTTCTTGAATAAGGCGGAGAGGGGATTTCACAACCTTGTACACGGACGTTAACACTTTCCAGGCAATATTGATGTAGGGGTGAATCTAAACAGATATCAGCTGTCAGATCTCGACTTATTCTTTCACATCACACCTTTATGGCTGTAATAGTGTTGCATAATTGTTTCGCGCACAACCTGCCAAAATGTTACACAGGTTCAGCAAAAATCAGACAAAAAATGCACAGCTCGTGAGTCTAAGAAAAAAAAACACACCTTGGTAACTCCGCAAATTGCACAACTATATGCTCTTTGGCAGAGTTTCACAGCCGCGACCAAGTGCACAAAGACAACTACTGGCGAACATTTTGCGATCCAGCAAGATTGATGGTATCATTTTCGACATGTTACATTAGATTTTGCTTCGGTCTTAGTGTACTCCCAATACTAGGAGCATGGATTTGAGGCTAACTAAGCATCTAGAAAGTCTGGCCTTCTCCCCCATATTCAGGTAATAAATAGCATGTATACTATTAACTCCTTTCAACTTGGTCGGTCGGTAGACCACATTCATTGATGCCTCGATTCGGCATGAATCTGGAGGGAGAATTTATAGGACCCCTGGCAATCACCTATGATGCCTGCCCGAGAAAATCTTGAATTTGGGACATCTCATCCGGACCCCAAATCGGGCAAATTTCATCCGAATTTGAACCAGGCCTCCTCCAGGTCGACGTTTTATCCGGACGATTGACCAGGCCTAAGAAAATCAGCTAAAATCAAGAAAATATCAAAATTTTCTTCCCGTAGTTCGGATGACCTGCCGACGTTCCCTCGGTTCCCAGCGATGAAATAGACGCCCTTTGAGCCCGGATATCGTTCATGAGACCCAAAATCTTTCCAGCCAGCGCAGATGCCGGCGGAAACTCGCCGGAAACAGGTAATAATCATCTATTTTCGTGGTTCGGCCGTGAGGTCGCGTTGATTTGGCCCGAATTTCTGCTGATTGCACTGGGAGACGGTTGCGGAGACAGCCGCCAAAGCTGTCGGCGAGCTGTTAGTCAAGGCTATCCGGACCTCGGCCAGGCCTGGTCGGCAACCCCCATGTTTTATCCGAATTTTCGGCCAGCCTTGGCCGCGGAAAACTTGAATTCTTATCCGAATCCGGGTAGGGTCGGCGCGATTTTGGAGCATGTTTTATCCGAATCGAAAATTTTGCGGGCAGGCATCATAGGTGATTGCCAGGGGTCCTGAATTTATGCGCAATATTGTTCATGTTGGGTTGATACAGCGCAGATATGCTGTCTCTGTCACTGTGATCTTCTTACTTATAACAGTGCAATCTTAAAATTCAAACATCCGAGAACTCAGCCCACATCAGGCTCGGCAAGCGGCAGTCAACGGCCATCATGCCTGATGTATGGCAGAGTTTGTGATCAGCAATGGGACCTGCGTGTTTTTTTGGGCGACTTTGGAGGGTGTGTCATTTTTTAGTATGCGGAAATACCTGTGTGAATTCAATTGCGGAGGTGTGTGTTTTTTCATTGAAGGTGGTGCATTTTTCGGATGAATTGAGCCTAATTATGCAACACTATTACCCCCAAACACCTTGGCAATTTCATCCCCAAGGTCAACGATAGGTTCAAGCTGGGAGAGCAACTTGCTCAGCAAGGGCTGAAAGTCATCGGCCATCACTTCGGCCGTAGCAGTGGCATTTGCAACCCCCGTGAAGCGAGAATCCACGGTTGACGCGATCTTCTCAACATCTGCACGCAATTGATGGGTGGCATGACTGGCGGAGCCATGCAACTCTTGCTTCGAGAACCGACTCAAGCGCAAGACGATGTGGCCAGAAACAGACCCATCGCGTACGATACCGAGGCTGAGAGCTACGTACATATAGAGGTCACACCCAAGAGGCAACTACCGAAGCGAACAACAATACCTGCGGTTTGCTCGAGAAGTTCCCTGATGGTCGTATCGCACCTGCCGATGAGGGTATCACCGAAAAGACCGTGGTGATGCACGATTAGGGCTAAGTTGGCCGATGGTGATTCCGCGGATCTTAGCGAAGATTTATGGTAAGAGGGCATGCGTGATTGAGTGACTCACATATTTCGGGTGAAATTCCACCGCGGGCAGAGCGTGCCCTCGCCATCGGGAGTTTTGCAAACGTAAGAGCCATTGAGATCGCGGACGCCAAAAGTGATGTGGCTGTGCCGAGTGCTTGTGATGGCTGCTGACAATCGCAGCCGCCTCTTGATCCGGTACCACCACCTGCTCCGACGGCGCTTCCCAGCCCTACCATACAGAACCTCCATAAACTCGTCTATTCTGTCAAGCTTCCAAAAACCCCCAATGCTAAATCATGCACCGTTCCTCTTGTTGACTGGAATACCATTCGAGCTAGGGTCCGCTGACATGACAATTAAATTGTCATCTGACTAACATTTTTTTTTTTTTTTTTTTTTTTGACTCTGCATTTGTATACCGCTACAAGCAAAACCCTTAGTGCTAAGACGCGGTGCCGTGAGGCAATAAGTAATTGTAGAAACGCAGATGTAGTCCGCCGTGGCATGTGTAGTGTAGTCGTGTGAGGGGGGGAGTGGAAGGGGGATTTATCGGGAGCGACCAACCGTAACAACCATAAGGCATAGAGCATAGAAAAAGGAAAGAAGAGAGATAGCAATCAGCCATTACCTCCAGTGTGCCGCTTCCCCTGGTACGTTCGAGGTTTGTAGCGCGTGGCTCGACAATGCGACCCATACAGGAAGATGCCATCACGCAGAAAACGACGGGCATCGTCCTCCTCGATGAAGTCCACCCGAACTGATACTTCTCCCTGGAGAGCCTTTCCCTGTCCGTGGAGGAACCTTACATTGCCGACACGGTATTGTGTTCCTGGGAGTTGGTTGCGCCTCGCAATTTCGCGTACAAAATCGCGAGACGACGGAAGCGTCCCAGTCTCCATGACCGGCACCCGGTGGAAAACCACCTTGTGCCACGGGTCTGCCGGGTAAATCGCTGGTTCCGGGGAGTCGGCGACTCCCAACAATGGCGTCGTGGTCTTCCAGAGCAACGACCGGTGGGCTCCGAGCAGGCGGGAGCTGTTGCATGAAGGACCAAATTGCCGTTTCACGACATCGAGGTCGCACTAACTGCTAGCCTTCCATCTAGGATGCTGTTGATGGCCGTGCACAGCGCGTCTGGGTGAGGTTTCTTGGTGGGGCGGACACCTGAGAGGTGATGCCCAACTTAGTTTGAATAGAAAGCTATACATACTCGTTCAGGTGCTAGAGCGCCCCGAAGTTGGCCAAAATCGCCCAAAATGGCTCAAAATGGCCAAAATCGGCAGATTGTAACCGTTTTTGCGGGACAACGGTTACATGTATCGACCCAAAACAACTTGGTGGCACATTTGAAAGATATTGAACTATAATTTGGTGCATTTTGAATTCCATGAAAAAAAATGTTCTGCGCAGTTGAAAAATCCGGTATTTGTTATAACGGATATTTAAGCCCGGATCAACATTTTCTGATGCGAGTGATGCGCTCATACAATGGCCATTGACCGACTAAACACATCCAGCACTTCAGACCTCCCCAGAAAACGCAAGAAACGGTCAAAAACCACGTGACCATCACTTATTTCGCGCACGAGTATATGGATAATGGAAGGTACCCGCGATACCCTCGCCAACAGCGTCATCAGGCCCCAGTAGCCCAGGTATGAGCTACAGTCCTCATTTTATGGAAGCTAACTGCCCAAGAATCGAGAGAAACCGGTGAAAATCCAGTAACAAAGCTGTTTGGTGTAGGTTTGTTTGGAACTTGTACCAAGTATTCTGGTATTTTCCGTTCAAGTTCTTGGGCGCTGAGGGTCCAGGAGGCAAACACCAGGTACTGTACTATTCCGACCGGTTGTTCACTGGGCGTTACGCGTTAGCCTAATTGTTCACTGGAAACATTGTTCACCGGCCGGCGATCAAGCAAAAATTACCATATATGGAGCTCCGGCAAATGCCGGAACGAAAATTTTGACATTTTCTTGCCTTTTTGGGCCGAAAAAGTCGCTGTTATGCGTTACGGAGACCAAAATTGTTCAGTTCACAGCCGGCCGTTACCCGTTATGTGAACAACCGGTCGGAATAGTACAGTACTGTAGGTACTGTAGAGGGTACTCTAGAGGATATCCACCCCTTAACCCGTTGATTCGGGACGTTTCGGCACCCACCTTCCATAACTGTACCGGCGTGTATGGTAGCAACGGCTTGGAGGTGCGTTACGCAGGCCTTCGGCTTTAAGTTAGCAACGGCACCCTAATTAGGAAGGTGGCTTGCCATATATGGACATTTCGGCCGCGCAGCGCCGAAATTTTCTTCCAAAACGTCGTTTCGGGGCGGTTTTTGAGCGTTACGCACCAGAATTAGGCAACACTTTGGGCCTGCGTTACGCGTTACCGTTGCTACCATACACGCCGGTACAGTATGGTAATGCAAGTATTTTCGCCGCACAATTTTGAAAATTTCGGCAAAAATTTCGCGCTTTTCTAACCCTAGGCTAGGGTTACTCCGTTTTCGATGAAATGAAAATTTTGCTTATAAACCCACCCTATGTTCCTGCTAAATCTCAAATCTTGAAGACCAGTGTCGCACTTGCTACATCCCCGGTAGGGGGATGTAGCGGGATGTAGCAACATTTCGGTGCATATTTACTGCTTTGAACACTTTTCAACGATATCTCGTTCAAGACTGGTCAGCTATCTGGATCCTTCACATAAAATGGCGGCTGAATAATTATGTAGGCGTTGGTCTGCTCTCTATGAGAATCAAACTTCCCAACACAAAATGAGCTCAAACCAAAGGCTCAAAATGCAACTCGTGAGATTACAGGCTGCCGGGTTCCGGCCATCAAACAGTAGTCGGCAGGAACCAGTTGGTCTTTCACCAAGACAGAACCTGCGACACGAAAAGTTCAACCTGCATCAACCACCATCGAAGTCGTTCAATCCTCGAACATGTACACACCGAAGACGTTGCAACTTGAACATGTTGATTCGAAAGTTGCAGCCACTCGAAGTTACCGCAATCCCGAAGTTGTCGAAAATCTAGCACAAATATCGAAGTTGTCCCTAAAAACTTTTTGCACAGTATGTCTGCCGTCGGAATTGCCAAATCCGGTGCGATTTCCCAGGCAAAGAGAGGCAGATTTCTCAGAAACCGCTCGTGGAATTTTCTTTATTTTATCAGAATCATAACTTATTCCAAAATATTTACGCTCGGCGTCACGCATCAGAGCGGTGCCGAGATGCCGTCGCGTGACATGATGGCTCGGTGATTGTTCCAAATTGGGTAATGCACTTTCGTAGGCGGCGGCGCGTTGGTCACGCTATATTGTCGTTCCAAAAGCTTTGCTACCTCGGATACGTGTCAATGTATTTGTATCTTAGTCTGAAAGCTTCACCTAATTGAAACGAGCCAAAATGAGGAGGATATACTGTGATTTTTGTGTACTTTCAACTGTTAGCCTCAGTTTTCGGCGGAATTTAGCGCGGCATCTCTGCCAAGTAGCGTGTTCAAGCTCCTGTATGTTAACATGAGTCGTTTAAACGCAGGGAAGGTGTCCCCGGTACATTTAGTGGAGAAACAGTGAAGAGAACCCGCTGATTTCCTTTTCGGGATGTTCAGCTTGGCTTTGACGCGAGTTTACGCCAAATATGCAGTCTTTTTCAACATTCTGAGGATACAGAATCATCAAGTGGGTCTATTAAATTCTCCCCAAAGAGTGGTGAGAGCAGGGTGTGCCAGAATAAAGCACATCGAATTTATTTTGCTGCGTAAGTGAATGTGGAGAGCGTAAGTAGCGTAAGTACTTACGCTGCGTAAATTTACGGTAAAGATTGTAAATTTTGTAAATCGGCCCTCGGCTAACGGTCTAGGGCTTTCCATACGCAGTATTTGACGGTAAATCCATCACACCGCTTAGCGTTGTGATCAAGATTTACTTTCTCAACTTACTGCGTCAGTCCGCGCGTTTGCCAGCGTCCAGACGCGTTTTTAGCGTGTCTTATAATGGTATGAGCATGATGTTATATTCTACGCTCTAAAAACGCGTCTTATTGACGTGTACGACACGCAAATCAGCCAACTTACATCATTCCATCAAAACAACACTGAAGAGCAATATGGGACTTGCGCGCGTGCAGACCCGTACCTACGTCCAAAATTAGTTTGAGTAGATGTATATGAGCATTCTAGCCCATTTTCTGAGTACCGGAGCCCGTTTTCGACCCCAGATAATTACTTTTTTGTGAAAATCTCGTGATTTGGAATGTGCTGCTTCCTCAACTTCAGTAGGGATTTAAAGGAATGTTCCTGATGTCAATATTGCGTGATTAATGAATATAGAGTACAGTTTGGCCCTATATACAGGAGTCCTACCTCTTAAAGGGCATGCAGAAGTGGCAAACAAGCCACTGATTCCAACTGAGTGCAATTTTCTATCCCAAGAGCCATCGACTCAATAGAAGGTCCTTCCCCCATCATACCTCTCTTAGTATGAGCTAAATGATGAGTCTTTGGGCCCAGAAATACAGCTGTATTGTTCCTTGAGCTCAGCAATGAGCCCGGTATGTATACTGCCTTGTTTCTCACAAAAAACCGCTTTCAAAACATTCTTTTCTTACCAGCAGGTAATTATAGACTCAATGAACTCGTCAATCTAAATGGGCTTCCAATTAGAGCACCCAACATGCAGGAGCGCGCGAGGGTGCAGCTTGTTTCCTAAACAGGAAACAGATTGACAGCTGATGGGATTCTGATGCTGACTCGGCAATTTACCGTGACGTGACATATTTACTGATCAGAACGTAAATATAAGCAGATAAAGAGACTTACTCAACGAAAACCTCGGACATAGCGCAATCGACTCCTCTTTTTCCCATCAATTTTGAGGTTACGGCCAAATTTTCGGCTATCATTTCATGATTTTTCGTTTTTTTGACGATCGGCTCGTGCAAAACTGTTCTTTGGATGCTTGGCAACCCCGCCATTCCAAGGGTGATGGCAAATCGGTCCCCAGACCGATTAAAGCCGATGGTCACGGCCAGTAAAACCCTCGGCAATCTGAGGCTATTTCCGGCGAAATAAAGCCCTCGAAATGACCGATTTTTCGTGCTTGGCAACCCCGCCATTCCAAGGGTGATGGCAAATCGGTCCCCAGACCGATTAAAGCCGATGGCCCCGGCCAGTAAAACCCTCGGCAATCTGAGGCTATTTCCGGCGAAATAAAGCCCTCGAAATGACCGATTTTTCGATGGGGTCTACCTTACGATTCTCAATATTACGTTTACGATTCATATTCTCCAAAATGCGTATTTTTTGTGGGTTTTCAACACTAACTGCCGTTTCGTTTATAACCGGTAAACTAGCTTTTGTCTGTAGCTAAAATCGTATACTGTCCATACTTCGTATCGAGTTTGAAGCGAACCTCCTTCACAACTGCAGGCGCCGGCTTGGCCTTGGGCGAGCGCCTCTTCAAAAATCCTCCTTCAATTTACGGAGGTGAGCCCACTCCTCCTCGGAGCTGTCTTCGGCCTTCAACTGCCGAAGACTGAAGCTCTTGGGAGCTGCTGGCGGATGGCGGCACTCCCTCTTCATGTGGCCTTCCTTGCCGCAATTGTAACACTTAAAGGGCCGAGGCCCCTGCCTCGCCCTGTCAATATCCATTAGCGCCGTTTCCCCAGGCGCCGACTTCTTTGCCAAATTTGGCGCTGACCCCTGCCATGCTGTCTTTGATGCAGGAAACGGCGTCAACTTTGTCACTGCCGGACTCCACCAACATTGTGCTCGGGTTTAGCTGCTTTGGCGCGACAATTCATTCTTGACCGTGAGGTTCTGGATGTAAATATGGTGAATGGAATGAGAGTATGATGGCAGATGAAGACCTTGCGAACGATATAAGGCTTCTCTTACAATCTCTTGGGGACGAAATTACTGTCCAGAAGCTTGTGGAATATCTGAATGACCCGGCTGTGCGTGTAGAACATGGCATTGACACGCCCGTGTCGCAGACAACAGCGCGCCGTTGCCTCGACGAGCTGGGATACAGGTGCAATTCAATTGCGTCGCGGCATTATGCTGTTCTCATCATTGCAATTTTTCAGATTCAGAACTGCTACGAAAGGGCAGTATGTTGACGGGCATGAGCGTCCCGATGTTGTCTATTATCGAGATAATATCTATCTACCCCGTCTCTTTGAGCTTCAAAAGCGAGTAGTTGTCTACGACAATGAAGGGAATCTTGTTCCCAGCAATTATACCATGCTCGGCCGTCGCGTCATCCTTTGGTACCATGACGAGAGCATTTTCTATGCTCATGACCGGCGGCGCGAGACCTGGTATTGTCAGGATATGAATTTGTTGGTTCGCATCATTCCGACTTCGGACATTTCTTATCCATTGATACCTATCTACATTTATATACTTCTCGTAGTTGAGTATGGTCTACAATCAATCACTCTTACTCTTAACCCCCATCTTGACCTCTGAGTCTTTCTCTCTTGTGCCCCTCCGTGTGCTCCTGCACCTGCACTCCAGCAGCTCTTGTTCCGATCGAACTCTATCGGCTTCCAGCCACCTCGGTTTATATTCTGATAGGTATCACAAGGATGCTCCGGCAAAGCCCTACCGGAAAGGGGAGGGCCATTCTTTGATCGCGGACTATTTCTCATCTGATTTTGGATGGCTTCGTGATCCGAATAACCCCAGGCGCAATGCGCGCCGGAGCATTAGACCGGGGAAGGGCCGGGACGGGTACTTTACCTCGGAAGAGGTCCTCGAACAGGCTGGCTGCTCGCGCTCTCGTCAAGGAGCTCTGGCCGGAATTTGACCATGTCTTCATCTACGACAACGCTACCACGCACAAAAAACGACCGGATGGCTCTCTCTCAGCGCGCGGAATGCCGAAAGCTTCCTCGGGTACACGGAAAAACAAAGAATCGGCAAACTTCCTTGTTGAGGTCAACAAACGGGATGGGAACGGCAAAGTCACCTACGATGAAAAGGGTAACCTTGTCAAAGAAAAGATAAAAATGGTAGGGGCGACCTTCAATGGGCAACCACAGGACTTATATTTCCCTGACGACCATCCGAAACTGCCTGGGAAGTTCAAAGGCATGAAACAAATCCTTGAGGAGCGCGGGATGCATGCCGAGGCCAATTTACGTGCAGAGTGCTCTCAATTCAAATGCGAAGATCAAAGTAGTACCTCAAAATGTTGCTGCCGGCGAGTCGTGTACAACCTCCCGGACTTCGCTGCCGCCAAATCTACGCTTGAGCTGGAGTCTATGGCAGACGGAGTCGAGATTCTATTTCTCCCAAAATTCCATTGTGAGCTCAATCCCATCGAGATGGTGTGGGGCTACGCAAAACGGCTCTACCGCTTGAAGCCTGAGTCATCCCGTGAAGATCAGCTCGAGAAAAATACAATGGATTCGCTAGAGGGTGGTCCTTTGCTGTAGAGTACATGCGTCGGTAAGCATTCGCTAGCATTTTGTGACTGACTGAGTCTCGCTAACTTATCAGCAAAGATACGTTAATCGTTGTCATCGTTTTGGAGATGGATATTTAAACCACAGGCTGACTGGGAGGCAAGCTGCATGGGCTGCAAAGAAGTATCCGGGTCACAGAACATATCTCGCAACAATTCTAGCAGAACTTGACCGCGCAGGCATCCACTAATGACTGAAAAGGTCCGTTTTTTGTATAACTTTTGTAATTCCCAAATGTGGGTGTAACCTAGAGCACTGATTTTTTTCCTATAGTCATTACACATGTATATCTAAAATCTGGTCGAAGGGATTGGCTATATAGTTCGTAGTTGTCTCGATCATGAATGTTTTGTCTTGGGTGGCCGAATTTGGGAGTGTGATCGTAACGCCACGTGATGTTCGTCGAGGGGGCTACCTTATGAGATAGGGCACACAGCGGCGCGGGAGGCTGGAGTGACGAGCCAATTGATGGGCGAGGCGACAGAGAAGGGCCGAGACGCGGGTAGGAAGGAAGGTTTCGAAGAGGGACGAAAAGCTGGAGTAAAGGAGGCGCTGAGTGCGGATGCATCCCCGGATCCAGGGTAGCGTTTTCAGCGGGGAACATAGACGGGATCTCCGTGGGAATTGGGTTAGGGTGCGAAGAGGAGACAAGAGCCAGTGATTGAAGCTGTGATTGATCTGGGACCAAGGAATTTCTCGTCTGGTCTCTCTTTTCTGGCTACTTCTCGAGGCCAAAAAATTGTCCGGGGTTGCATTTCGAACTCGGTTCCCCATCAGCCTATTGCAGGGAACGAATATCATGGAATCTTCTGGAGGCAGATTTAGCCGGATGGAATGGATCTTTTAGTGGTGTTTGAAGACTAATTTTTTGCAGCAAAATGTTAATCATTAAATGAGCGCCGGGAGCTCGAAATCGGGCAAGCTCCCCCTTTACTGTAAGCCGGGCACCGGCATTACAACACATACTTTTTTATTTGAACTGCGACAATGCGACATAAGTTACTTAAGCAGAGAATATTGCGCTCGGCATTTTCGGCTGATGAACCGGCAATGTTTAATGTTGGCGATGGCACCGCCACCCCTTATTGTTCTTTGGTCCTCCGACGCGCCACCGGCCTGCTTCCCTCATACACGCGGCGATTTGAACCAAATTGCTCGCTGCTTATTTCTTATTGCTTGTTTCTGGTAGTATTTTATTCACATCCCCCACTAACATCCTTCCAATTCAGACCTCCCGAGGTCTGGTTGATCCAAATCCGACGTTACTTCAAGAGTCTTTAGTGCTGTCGCACTGTCAAGCCTCAGTTTTGGTCAGATTGATACAAAATCTTGTGCGGAAGCACTCGTGCACCTCCTTTTCTGGTTGATACAGTTGCGGCGAAATTAAATGCATTACCATAAAAGGAAATTATCACCATTTTCATCCCCTCTGGCTTGGAAGCGCCGGGAGAAGGCTCGATATAGCTTCATGATACGATGGCACGTCTGTAAGTGCAGTATGCAAGTATGAAGTAGGTCGTTTGCATCACGATTGAGCGAGAATGGTGGAATAAGCTGTAATCTAAATCGACCAATCGGAGCCCAGACTAACTTTCCCATGGATCATTTTCACTGCCAAAACATCTGAATTGGCGACACCAATGCTGACCTTGCGATGACTCGGCCGCGTTGCCCTGTCCAGAGCTGATTTAACAGAAATTTCCTTTTATGGTAATGCATTTAATTTTGCCGCAACTGTATCTCGCACTGATACGGGACTCAAGTCGACGGTTCTTGATTCTGCGGCAGTTTACCCGCATTACGAAGCTAATTCGGCCAAGTGCTCAAATTTAAGCAAGATCTTGTGTAGCGTCAGACACGAAGCCGGCGTCGGTGTGCACTGTGGGCTACTTACGGCAACTCCTACAGGCTGCTCCGGCACTTGAAAGTGCCTCGAGTGCTCAATCTCAAGTTAAGGCATTCCGGTTTTTGTACTCAATTATTCGTACCGCACATGCTCCTGCTACCGGGGTCATTTTATGGAGTGTTTTCTCAATGGCTACTGTAACGAGGCTGCTCCAGCACCTGAACAAGTGCCCGGATCCATGAGTGCTCATACCACGGCAACTCCTACGAGGTTGCTCAAGTGCACATCAACGGATACTATTTTGATGTCATTGTAATATGGCCGCATGTTCAGGAATCCGAGACTATGGATACCAGGACGTGAGGAACCAACCGCAGGTTGGTGACGAGCGTCTAAAATAAGGGAGCCGGGAAATGCTCAGTCTCACTCATTTTGTTACTTCACCGGGGCAGAACTTTTTTTGTGGTCTATACTCATGATCATTTAGTCGTAGCGGAGCACGAGTTCCTGCTAGTGGCAACATATATACTCTAAAATTGGCCGGGACAAACAGCAATCTCTTCTGCAGCATGTAGAGACCGACCACTCGTCCGTCTTGCCACTCATAGGCACCTAGCGGCGGTTTCTGACCAACAGCATGGCAAGCACCAGCAGCGCACGATGTTCACGGCTAGAGCTCCCGGCTCTGGCTACCAGCGCTAATAATCATGATCAAGTCAAGCCGCGATTCCTCTCATGGCTTAGAACGACATACCTTGAATCTGCATAAGCCTACGGTACATGGAATGCTCGCTGTAGTGACATGTGGGGAGTGTGCAGTCCACCAGCTTTTAGTGCATTGTTGTCATGAATATACGTATATGCTGGAGGAATTTGGACACCGTCATGACTGACCTTCCTCCATCTCGCGCCCGGCCTCCAGCTTCGACATATCTTGCAATAATCTCTTTCTACGACGTAGCGACACATGAGTTTGAAGTGATGGGGGGGTCGTGGCTTAAACCGACGGACCCCTGCCTTTATATCCAACGTAAAGGCTGTACACTCTCGTCTACCCGACGTCGTCCCTCGTCTCTACCCAATTGAATTTCGTCTCTCGTCTTTGCCCGATCACGTCACTCCAAAATTAGGCCAGTAGGGGTGCTCAATTCCTAGCTCGTCAGCTCGTCTCGTCCACAAAATAATTAATTCGGTGATAGATTGATCAAGATATGACGTAGAGTGGAGCCACAGGCGGAGTGGGATCATCGTCTCATCAGCTCATCAGGGAATTGATTAATTTATGGACGGGACGAGCTGACGAGGAGCACCCCTAGTGGAGCCAAAGTGGAGCAGTTCGCCCGAGAGGCAGCAGATATCAAAGGCAGTGTTGCGGTTGACCCGGGTCTTGCAAGAGTCAAGGGTCAGCCCCCCTGAAAATCCCGGCTAGATGAACACTGCCGTAGGCTCGAACCAGTCGTTACTTATTTTCCAAAGTTGATGAAGCTCGATCAACTGCCATTATCTTGGAGCAGTGAGAGTTAGTACTCACAGTAGGAATACAGGTTCAGGTCTCAACATACTGAAATGTATTACTGAGGTATTCTGACCCTGTGGACGCAGGGTGAGCTTGAAAGCACCTATCTTGACCCCTCCACTCACCACAAACCTCGTCACACTGCTCAACAAAACCTGACACGCATTTACTTCACATCGAATCAGATGCACTCGAGGCTACCAGCGTGAGTGCGAGTTGATTAAGAGTCTGCGATGAGCGACAAACTGGTGGCTCCTCGTGCTGCGTGGTTGTTTGAGGATCCGGCTCAAAGTAGCCACTATTCTATCCAAATTCTATCTCGTCCAAGGCCTCGACAACTTGTACCTGTGACAGCCGGAAATGCAGTATCTGAATCCAAAATGCGCCCCACTGAAGGGAGCGAAATTGCTACTCAATCAAATGCTGAGAAATATGTGGTTGTGGGTACACGGGCGGCTTAGCAGTCTCTTCTCTGTGCAGCATCCCCGTTATATTCCGAGTTCGGGTTCAAAATTATTCTGCGCATGAGTTTGAAACGGAGTTATGCACTCACGCGTGTCCCAGGCTTGGGGAAAATGCTCGCGTTGACAGGCTGACAGCGCATCCGAGACGTGGGGCGACTTAGATTGAGAGGTGAGTACTGTAAACTTGCTTTGATTTTTCTTTAAATGAAATTTACAATAGCGCTTCATTTATTTATTTTTTTTTCCTTTTTTTTTTCTTTTGCGATGTTGGACCCGCCGAAACAAGTGTGAGCGGCAAGTCGGGTTAAGGGAATCAGGGCGACGGCAAGAGAGAATGCGGCGAGCAGCGAGGCAAGTGACTTTGACTCGTTCATGAATTTACATTCGAACTTGGAAGACTTGAAGTTTGGGGCAAGATGTGTAGCTACGGGGTTGCGTGAAGAAACGGCGCCGGTCGCGAGGACACAAGGGGCGGAGGGATAAATTCCATGTCCTGACTGCTACACATATATCTCCGATTGAATCTCTGTTACCCTGAACTTGGAATTTGAGCTTGGTGGCATAATGAAAAGGCCCCTCATCCGAAGTCAATCAAAGCTCGTTATAGTCGCCCATTAAATTATATAGAGCCTCATAGTGCTTCATAGACGTTCATAGTAGAGAGGTCAGTTTTAAAGTGCGCCATAGTGCGCCAGAGTCAATCATATTTCCTCTTAGTGGGCAGTTTTCTATAGCGCACTATGACTCAAAAACTGTTTTTCCTGATGTATAAATATGCATTGGCTAATCTAATAGTGGGCACTCAGTCCTCTATGGCATTGGAATACTTCAAACACATTCTATCTCGTCCAAGGGACCTATAAATATGCATTGGCTAATCTATTGTCTAATAGTGGGCACTCAGTCCTCTATACTTCAAACATGGAACTATTTTGCCCGTCAGAAGGATAATGCACCTGTGAAAGCAACGGTGAGTATCTACTATTAGAGACTTTGCGGTAGCCACCGGTGGCTTTCGGTGACCGGTTTTTCTCGAGACCAAATGACAGTGTGTGGCTGTATTAGCCACCATTTGTACGTCCTATTGAGGGGATGCCATGGTGGCTACCTTGAACCGTAGGCCCAAAAAACCATTGCACACGAGGAGCCACCGAAAGCCACCGGTGGCTACCGCAAAATCTCTATTACTCCTCTAGTATTTTCCTGGAGCTCAAGTGCGCCAGGTTCTTGCTGTTCTGTGCCGTAGTCTATTCTCGTGCTCGGATATGCTAACCCATAGGTTAAACAGGATGCTGGAGACTGACTGTTCAAGTCGTCTTCTTCTTCCGATCTTCCTACTATCGTTTCGTGCAGCGTTTCGGACAGATATGGATTCAAGGGAGGATACAGTACGTGCTAGATTAAGACCATCATCTAATTGATAATTCACGGGAATAACTGCAACTCCTCGCTGCAGTAATCTCCAATGTTTGTTCCATGACACCGATGCTGACATTCGCACACAGTATCTTTCTGCTTTCGTCGTGCAAATGTGAGACCAACAGCCTCCCATTATGTCGTCGTTGAACCTCTCGACTACGAACAGTTACTTAATGACCACTGTGGTTGCAGAACCCCCTGAATTTCCCATAGTTGGTTCACAAGCTTTTAATGGGAAATTCACTAGAAAACTCTGTCAATTCCACTACGAAGTTGTGAATTTCACGGACATATTTTCACTGGGTCCAACTATGTGAATGGGACATTCCACGGTGTTTATTCACATGGTTTTGGAATGATATCCACCACATATTCTGATGACAACTCTTTCACGGTGTTGGATTCCCTTCCAATATTCCGGGAATCCACTTGAAAAGTAGGTGAAAACACAGTGCAAATGCGTGAAAAATCTACTACTTATTTCTCGCTTTGACTGGTGTCAACATACAAGTCTTAGGTCCTTTCGGTTTGTACTGAGGTACTTATTGAATATGTTACTACAAGTCTTCACCGACAACTACTAAGCTACGTGACTTGAACTACCTAAATTGACTATGTTACTGTATAAAGACACAACCAGTACTGGTGACCAGAACCATGTACCGTGTTCCGGGCAACTTGAACTCCATGAATTTCATGAGGTTCACACGTGAATTTTAAAGAGCCGCTAGGAAGCCAGGAATGTATTTTTTGAGCAGTTTTCACACATAGAGTATGCATTCATTCGATTTTCAAGTGAAATTCACGTAGTTCATAATGGCCTAATATATTTGTGTGAATCAGCTACGTGAAGTTACAACCCCATGAATCTGAATTCACTAGATAATCCTGTGAATTGTGGAATTCATAGTCCGGCTATGGGAAATTCAGGGGGTTCTGCAACCACAGTGTGACCCGAGTTCACGAATGTAAGCTCGAGCCCTTTCAATGCACGCGTATGTCTTCATTCCTCATAGTAACGAAGATGCGAAAGGCACTCAGCCTTTCAGCATTGGGCCTCTATAGCATTGTACTATTGGTGCTTATTTCATTTACTCGGCGGGTGGCTTACACTTTTTCATGCATATTTCGTTAGCTGTCGCCGAGAATGGTACGCGCATCGAGTCTCGACTATTGACGTTGCTCATGTGTCTCTGGCTGCAGTCGCTAGAATATATCAGACCGTCTGGTCGTACGTCTCCCCCTTTCTGGCCTACAGTTCGCGTCACCACTTCCCAACTACCGCTTTTGGTGGTGATTGATGGCAACATTGAAAACCTTTCTCGGGCCGAGTAAATACCTTGATTTTCTCGCAAAGTGTGCCAAACGACTTGTATTGAGGCTTATGAATTATGTCTGTGGAGAGGCGGGCGAATTCAAGTTTTCAAGTTGCAAAAAGAAAGAAACAAGGGAGAGAGAAGGGAGAGACTGACTATGTATCTGAGACTCCAATTCCCCAAAATCAGCCTCCCAGAGCGAACGTAGCACAGACGCCGAAATCTTGATTTCTTATGACCCGATTTGGCAGATCAGACATATGTCTTTTCGGAGCAACTGCCTCCCCTGGACATAATCCAGCCAATCAAATTCAAGATCTGCTCGGAATCGTCCTCGGCCGTTCCCACAGCAGGTCCGAAAAGGCCGATGATCCACTTCAGCGGTGAATTTCGACGACCGAAGAATGTAACTATGTCGGAGGCGCGTTATGCAGCGGTAAGAACACCGGTCAATTTGACAACTGTCCTCGGATCAAGCACATGAACCCCAGGCCACTATAAATTTATAAAATGCAATTACTCAGTCCTTCATCTCAACCAAATTACTTTTTTGGAACTGAAGCTGCGAGCTCAAACTAAACGGAGGCCGCAGCTGAGTCGCAAGGCAGATTAAGCTCAATTATAAAACACTACTGTACAGCGTGTATCTAATGTATATAGCAACTGAAAACAATTTACTCGTTCTTTGCTTCATTATTGCTTCGAGGTTTTGTTAGCCCCGATTCCTCCATGCTCTGGCAAAATGGAGATGATGCATCAAGGCTGCCCAAGAGAGATTTCCTGGAATTGAGTTGGCAGACAAACCTATGGCGTTTCAAGTGCACATTTAATAATGCCGCAATAGATGCGGGTTTTTCGGCCGACCCGCAACATAGCCGACCTTTTTGACAGAAATGCCGCAACATTGACAAGAGATAATCACCTCGTTTATGTTGCGTCAAAATCCGTCGATGCCGCAACCTATGTAAACTCGAAAGTGCCGCAATACAAACTCGCAGACTGTGCCGCAAAACATAAAAAGTCAAATTTTTCAACTCTTCGCAAACCTCTTTAGACCTTCTCAAAGGGTGGTTTTTGCCAGTCTGCACGGGGCTAACTGCTCTCTCTGGTTGTACTTTACTCTATCTGACTTACTGAGAACGCTTGTTGAACTCCGAGTTTCAAAGTCGTTCAGGCCATTCCCCTTCGAAGCTCGCGGTCTTTTACTTCCGTCAACTTGATCGCAGCTGGTCCAAGGCATCTAGATATTGTCGAGACTGCACAGTCGCTCTCGCTACCGAAAGGAGGAAGGATAATCTCTTCCATAGACCATTTTTCACGGGTACAATATTGTTTTTTCTTGGCCTATCTTCCTTCCTTCGAGGGCCGATCTGATTTACTTTCCATGGTCTCCATTCCGAATCATTTCAATTCGTTGCTAGTTGTGTTCGATTTCTGATCTTGGTTTTGCAGGAGCTACATGTCAGTACCCGTATGAACATCTGCTCGGTGCTCATTGACAGTAGTTCAACTCGTATTCACCTGTACGTTCTTCTGTTTACCGCTTATGGTACGACGTCGCTTTTCTTGGTCAATTAGTTCAACTTCACGCTCATTATTGTTTCAGGTCGGTCAGGTGCATCTGCTGGTATCAACCAGCTATTTTTCGCCTTCAATTAGGAGGTACTCGTTCAATTCTCTAGGGTGTCGGGGTTCGTTCCTCTTTGACTCGGCTTGCCATGAACCAAACCCTAGGATCGAAACCTGAACCACGACATTGCTTGCTTCAAGACCGGTTAGGTATAGTGCTTCCCGAACTCTGGGTCCCCGTCCAGCTTTGATTTCTTTCCCTTCATTTCTTCGCACATTGTTGTTTTCACTTTCGACCCAAAGTTTAGTAGACATACAGCTCAGACACTCTGAACGGTCATTTCGAGTCGAGCTTGAATTTCTTCAAGTATTCGGAGATCCCGGACAGGCATCATTCGGGCAAGCCTAATTAATTGGCTGCAGACAGCTGGCCGAATCCCCAACTGACTTCAATTTATTTCATACAAAGTAAACTACATCGTGCTGGGTTGAATTTGATTTGCAGAGTTGAACTCAGGTATGAGTTGAATTCAGAAATGAGTAATCAAGGGTAGGAAGCTACAGAAGTACATCCAGGTATAACACTGGAAGAGGTACCAGTATTTTGGTTCGATACGTGATACAAAATAAATCGAATAGCTACGTGATGTAACCTCGCTGTAATTGGCTGATACGGACTATCTGGGCATTTTGGACTATTTGAAGTGCAACCGGGCTGTTTAATAATATCAGACTCGCCCTGAGGGCCAGGAACGAATTTTCGAAAGTCAAACTTGCGAGCGTTGATGCGATCACATGGAATTCCCACGGTTCAAGTTTCCGTTCCGAATGTGCCGTTGACGCAAAAGGGATGAAGGTCGGAGATTGGAGAGGGAGATAGTTGTACTTGAAATTGAGGAATGAAATTATGAGGTTGGTATACGGAATTGAGGTGATTCCAATGTGAACAGCGTAGCTGTGTCACAATCGGATCCTCAGGCTGAAAGTAAACAAAACGGCGCGCCAAGCAAAGGGACTTACAGGAACTGAACCAAATGGAAGTCAAACTTGAAGCAAATTATATTGGACGAATTGCCCCCACTATCCATCTTCACCAGTGTCAGTCATCTGACTGCTTAGATGCTGAGTAACCTGAAGAATCTCTACTAATTCTGAGATCACGTTAGAATGCTAAGACAGATACTGACTGATAGACAGTGTGAGTCAGAAGTCACTCCTTGGTGCCAATAGATATCCTTCATTCTCCGACTACTCGGAGTTCGGAAGCAATAATGAGCCTGAAGCTGAACTAGTTGACCAAGAAGGATGGCGACGTACTGTCACAGGCAAACTGAACAACATTCAGTTGAACTAGTGGTGGATCATGGATCAACAAGCAGTAGGTATCACACACTCAGCTGGGATACGAATGAACGAATCGCTTAGCAAGTGATGGTAGGTTCGAGTACAGATAGTATGTGCCTCATGGAAGGCTTTGAAGGCTCGGCTCGCAATCTAAAAGCGAAAAAAAATCAGCTCTTGAAGGCGGAAAATGGGCTAAGGAACAGATAATCGTGCCTCGACTGCCAGTGGCAGCCAAACCTGGCAAATGAAGGCGAGAGAACACTCAGAGACGGTTCGATAACAGAAGCTCTCATGTGGCTTCCAAATCTCGGTTGAGACCTCAGCGACTATGGGGGAAGCTCTCACAGTCCAAGATCAAACTTGAGGCCAATAAATTTAGCCACCGGAAAATGTTGAATGACTTATATGGTTCAGGCTCAAATAGGTTTGAACTACTCTAGTCGGTGTTCTCGGCGAGTCAAACTCGGTGAACTACAGCCAAAGCAGCCCATGAGTCGCACGGAGGCAGCCCGGAATCACAGTTAGCATCAGTCTTGTGAGTTCCGCGGACACTTGAGAAAGTTGACTTTTGTATGTTGCCTCCTCGAGTTTATGTTGCGGCATCGACAGATTTTGAACATAAACGGAGCGATTATCGCTTATCATTATTGCGGCATTTCTGTCGTTTGTGTTGCGGGTCGGCCGAAAAGGGCACCCCCAAAGTGCCGCCACTGCCGCAGTACTGCCGCCGGTTGCCGCCAATGACCGCCAAGAGTGCTGGCAAAAGTGCCGCAAAAGTGCCGCCTCCACGACGGCACTTTTGTCACAATGTCACACTGCCGCCAAACCCTTCGTTTGAGCGCTGCCGCTGCCGCCCACAGACTGGGGCTGTAAACTACATCCATACTGTAGAATACTAAATCAAAGAAGTCCTTCAATCTTCGGGTGCGCTTGTCTGGGTGGTTGGAGGTCGAAACATATGAATAATTAATTCCTCGGAGTCGGAAAGCAAGTCGTTGATCAGCCCCGTGATCCTGAGACTGTCTCTTGTCTCTTCCCAACCACATTCGCGCGCTGGCCGTCCCATGCCTGAATCCCAGGCCCTTCAAATCTTCGCCGCAAGCGTGAGGAAAGCGTGTCTGAAGGCCTTTCTCAACTGCGGGATTCTGGCAGAAGGTGCGTCTCGACGTTGTAGTGTCAATATTCAAATATACTGACCGCTGCCAGGTGTCCTTCACATCTTCCCTCGCACTTGGGCGGAAGGCACCGCAGCCAAAGCTTATTCGACCTTCGTGGATCAAGGCGACTATACCCCCGACATTGAGCCGACTCCCGCTGTTGTCAACGAATACGACGCTGGCAAGATGAAGCAAGGTGCTCCGGGCAGATACTTGCTCGAGACCGAGCGTAAATCTGGACCGATTCACGTCGCAGTCAGGGGCAAATGTTTAGCAATATCTGCTGGCCATGCACGTTCTCCCATCTTTTATCCATTTGTGGCTCACCTTGGCGCTCAGCACATCCTGGTCTGCCACTTTGGACTG
This sequence comes from Favolaschia claudopus, assembly GCA_037176885.1. Lineage (NCBI taxonomy): Eukaryota > Fungi > Basidiomycota > Agaricomycetes > Agaricales > Mycenaceae > Favolaschia > Favolaschia claudopus. The sequence continues at coordinate 204,095 of JAWWNJ010000160.1, read as the reverse complement.
GAAGGCGAGATTCTCACCTTCCCTCGATACATCTACGATCAGGTCATCGCCCGCAGTGTTCCCGGCAACAACCCCAACGCAGCCAAGGCGGAGAGACTTAGGTCTTTCTTGATCCCTCGAAAATACATCGACCCAGGTGCGCGGGAGGACAACAGCTTATACAAGATCAACATCCTGGCTGCTGTTGTAATGGAGGAGGACGCGTTAATTGTTTGCGACTTCGCTCGCATAACGCAGATTCATGTTATTAGCAACTCAAGATTCTGGACCAAAGAAGACATGAGCCCAGGTTCCGAGGTGAGTCCGCGATCCCTCCACATTCAAAGCACTCGCGTTCTGACCTAGCCAATCTCAGACATGGAAGAATCGTCTTTGGACTCGGTACGCAGGTGGCCCAGACTGAATCCTGGAAAAGGACGACGCTCTAGCTGTTTTAGACGGCTGGCGGCAGAAAGTCTTGCGCAACGGAACCGAAACACCCATAATCGACGTTCTTCTTCAGGCCGACGGCCCTGGTGGTGGTATAGGCCAGCATCTTGCCAACGATCCTCTGTTCAGCGCTGCCATTCATCCCGACACGCCTGCCGATGTGTTGTGCGAGGACGACGAGCTCTACGATTCTTTCCGGGAGTACGTTCCTACCTTCATGTCCAAGGTTGCTTCAAAGACGTACTTCTCACGTTGCGGCGGGACTCCTAATACCGGCAATCCGTTTTCCTTCAACCTCACCTCTGACACCAACTTTCTGCGCGGCTACGTTCAAGTCTATCGCAAGGAGGAAGTCAGGGCGCCTGCTGCTTTGTACGACCTTTACCAGTCTCGGGGCCTCTTAGACCCGAACCACACGATAGGTAACACTGCTCCTCCTCCGTTGACCGAATCTGATGCCGCTCAGGTACACCATACACGGATCCATGGGTCGCCACAGACAAGCGATACAAATTGCTTCCTGTCAGATATTTCGAAGGCGGCGCAAATCACAGGTATCATGTCATCGTGGCCAAACCTCCGCCTACGTGGAAGGTGGCTTACACCACGGTATGCTATTTCGCCTTTTTGGGCCAACACAAATGACTGACTTTGTTTCAGCCCTCCACCTTTAAGGACGTTACGAAAGCGGGATACGCTACAACGCTTGGTCCCGCCTCGTTCCGCGAGCCCATGCGCAACAAGCTGGATCCCGAAGCCATAGCCAACTTGTGTAGCGGAAAAGGCGGACGGCCAAAAAAGGCAAGCGGTGTCTATGTGGGATGATTTTTACTGACAAGCGGCACAGGTGCGAACGGGCGAGCGGGGAAGGCCTAGGAAACCCCTCACTACCGCAACTTTGAAACGAATCGCTGATATACCTCGTTTGTCTTCCTGATCCACTGGATAGATGTTCTCCTTATCCTCCTTGACCCTCTTTGCAGAAGAGGTGGAGGAGGATGTAGTACCCACCAGACGTTATAATACCCGTTCTCGCATGCCTTAGGTGTTTACATTCTATGTATGGTTTTGTTGTATAACAGTGTAAGGGAACTCATGGACAATAGAGTAACTGAATTTCAGTCTACGTCCGATTGTTTCCATTTTGGGAAGTGTGCGGGGAAGGCCCATTATTACCGCGACGGGGATCGTATTTGGGCCCCAGAGTTTACCTGGCATGGTTAGTAGGGTCAGTTCTACTTCAAAGAAAATCTAAAGCCCAGTGGGTTTTCTGATGAACATTTTCGCTAACGCTCGAGTTTTTCGAAACTTCCGTTTTGGGAAGTGGGCGGTAAAGGCCCATTATTACCGCGACGGGGATCGTATTTGGGCCCCAGATTTCACCTGGAATGGTTAGTATGGTCAGTTCTACTTCAAGGAAAACCTAAAGCCCAGTGGGTTTTCTGATAAACATTGTCGCGAAAGCTCGAGTTTTTCGAACCTTCCGTTTTGGGAAGTGTGCTGTTATTGCAGCTATGAGAATCAAACTTCTTGGGCTCAAAGCAATCAGATACACAATATGTACCTCCTATAGGTACTACATTTTATCAGCAAAAGCAGCACGCATCGCAACTGGCACACATTCTGACGGTCATTGTACTTCGTGACACTGTGACACTCTGTTACACCTATGGACTCGATATCGAGTTTCTTTGTTTCTGGCGCGTTCCGGTAGTTCTATCTCTCTATCAAACTTTCACAAACAGGTATAATTCCAGTACTACTATCTTGATATCATATAAGAATTGAACCAGAGCGTAATTTCCGTGGAGAAACAATTGTGACTCCAGGTTTGCGAGCTGTCGACACTTTCCTCGAGCGTTTTTTGGAAGGTAAGATCACTGAAATGGCGGGAGATGGGAGGATTTGCGACGCAGCTATTCGCTGGAAGAGAGGAGGGTGATCCTCGATCCATACAGTATGATTCTTCTTGAAGTTCATCAAGGTCGCAATGCCATGACGAACATCCCAGAGTTCGGTGAGCGTGAGATCCAAGGCTTAGAGACCTTGAAACTTCTCGCGCACAACGACCCTGTCCCGAGTGATGTCCAAGAATAAATCGCCATTGAGATTGAATGGCTCATTCAACTCGCGTTGGATTGCCAAGAGTTGCAGCAATACTGCACCGACGCTGCATACCCGGGCAGTTTGCGCATCCTCAGACAACTTTTCCATCAGTTTAGGAGCCTCCATCAGGCGAGCCAAAGCATGTGCCATGATCGCGCTAAGTTCAGGAGTGGGGTCCATTCCGTTCAGGCCCAACCAGTTTGCAGCGCTCAGGGAGGGGCTAGGTTTCTTCCTCGCTTGGTTGTTGTCGTTGGATTCTTCTGCTGTTTCCGGTTCGAGGAATGTCTTGAAGCTTGAGATCACTGGGTGTGCCTCATCGTAATCCAAGAGAAGTTGGGTGATGGGCTCAACCGCAGCATCGAAAACTTGTTCCAGTTCTGCGTCGACATGGTCATAGTTATCGTCCATATACCGAGGTAGCACAATATTGGGGAGCTGGCATTGTTAGTGAGTGATCTTTCAAATAGTAAGGGTCTTGAATATAAACATACCTGCGCCTCGATTAATCTGTCCGCATGCAAGAACTCTTTCACGAGCAAGATGTGGATGCGAGAACGGAAGAATGTGAGACGGGTCGTTTCATCGTTGTTCGCTTTCCGTACGTCTTCATAAGGTGGGTTTTCAACACAGTTTAGCCAGCGAAATTCGAACTCAGAGTCCAATCTCTCGCGCCGGCCATGCCTCTGGACGAAGATTGCTGGAAACCAGTTCGTTTCGGAAGCATCCCATGAAGAATTGCCAGCCGCAGGCAAAAGCACAAGCTTTCCTGGCGCGAATCTGGAATAAAAATCAGGTGAAGTTGACCGCAACAAAATCAAGAACTTACAACTGGCAATAGTCGCATGTAAAGGCCACCAAAGGGTTCTTGTAATCGGTGGTACCACTGAAATAGTTGTGGAGACAGTTGATGTGCGCCCATCCTTTGCATTGCTTGCACTGCACCAATTCCCGATGGTCAGAGTTCTCCACAGACTCCATTGTGCAGCCTTGGCAGCGAATCCGAGTTGGAACTGTGCAGTCATCATCCGTTACGGCCACAGGTGCTATGATCTCTGCTTCATCGTCCGTGGAATCGAGGAGCATATCAAACTCGTCTTTGTCGTCATCTGACTGGGAGGTCAAAAATAGAGGGCGGTCTGGCGATGGCATGTCCGTGTCGATCTCCACCGCTGGGGGAACACAGAAATCTCAGGTAGACTCAAGTCCTCCCGCAGTACCCTCTGGTAAGACACAGCTGATATGGGACCAAAAGCCACATTTTGCGCAGTCCACCACTACCAGACAATCCTTCGCATCACCATTGGCCCCGCATGGCTTACAGCGCAATGGGTGGCCCATCCTAATAGCAGAAGAAGCTGACTCTATTGTTTCGATAGGTGGAAAGCTGGCAGAAGATGAAGATGGGGAGGAGTCAGAGTCGGAGATATTGATGAAAGTTCTAAGTTTTGGGATGACGGGGTTGAGTGAAACACGAGCGCCAACGCGCTTTTTGAGAGGATACCGCAAAGTGGTGGCACGATAGTCTGTAGATGACGACTTCCCATCCACAAGCCACCATCGGTCGATGTTGGGTACCACCTCAACGTCAGAACGATTGAGGTCGCACGATGTGGGAATACCAGTCTGGCTGCTAGACCGTGTTTTGAAACCCAGAAAAAGCTTCTTCTCTGCTCGTTCCATCTGCGAGTTGCGGTTTGATCCGTTGTTTGTAGTTCCTGGACCGAACGCGCATTCGGAGCTTGCTCTCTCCAAATAAAGATTACACGATCTGAGCACACACGCCATACAGAAATTAGGGAAGAAGAACTGACATTTGCGAACATCTCGTCCATGATTGCGATATTCCGCGATTCGCATTCCTCCGCAATACTCTTGAACAGCTGGTAGAAATGGACGCGGTAGTGCTGAGCTGAGCCACCGTCAGAATAGGAGTTGAGGGCAGGGATCCAACAGTGAAGAAACTTCGCCTCGTAGGTGGAGCTAACGAGGAGTAAGGCCTTCTTGTCTCGCCAGATGTCATGTGCGGCCTCAGAGACAATACCATTGACTGCATCCCGCTCGATGATGGTGGTTTTCACGAGATGGGCACGCATGAAAGACGTCTGCATGACGATTAGACACACACCGTCGAATTGATAGTGGCGAATAAAGTCGGGATGCTCGGAAATGATAGTCGAGAGTCCTTTCATGAACTGGTCGCTGCCATAGCCTGGTGCTTTACGGACGTGTTTGTTGCGCTCGTAGCCTATGCGGTCGACATTAATTAGCGCGGGAGATATTGTTGCAAGAGATGGGGCGGGGCCGCTAGCCGTGTGGCGACCGACGAGCAGCTGAGTCGGACCAGTGTGAGGTTGCTCAGTGACAATATCCCGAACCGCTGCGCCCTCTGCTCTCGACAAATGGAGCCGGTAAGTCGGACGGGAGTGATTATGTGTTCCGCCATTGCTATACCGAACACCACCTGCAAATGTATGCAGGGTCGAGATAATCCCGCAATCATCGTGGACGAGTTGCCCACCGCATCCACGGCACGGTTTTTCCGTTTGGCCTGCAATTCTGGGGCGGCGACTCAGGGGACGAACGGTCATCGAGCACTCAGAATTTGAGCACTCAATGATACCGTGACACTCCCGCCTGGTGAGTTTGCCATCCTCCCAATTTTCGGCGTCTGCCGAGCCGCCCCGACCGCCTAGGTTTCCGGTTGCCCAGTGGACAGCAAGATTACCGGTTTTGTCTGCGAACTGTAGAGTGTATATCTCGACAAACGAACCATCTGGATATCCATCCCATGCAGGTTCTGCTGTCGGTTGATCTGAGCGAAGAGGAGGCGCAGGAGGAGGGGGAGGGGGAGATCGGGCACTGGGTGGAGGTTTGTTGTATGGTTTTGAACGCTTTTCACGCCGCTCAGACCGGTGAGATGGCTTGTCATGGCGAACAGCAGCTGTGATCTGGCGTACAGGTACTAAATAATGAAATGTTCTCGGCCTTGAATTTTGATTTACATTCTTTCTGCGAAAAAGACGTACAAGGAGCCGTTGGTGGCGCCATCCCATCCTTGCGTGTCATGAAATCAACGAGGTTACCCTCCATGCCAAACAAGGGTCCCGCAGCGGGAGGCAAATCATCTGAATTTGGCTTTGGATTAACGGACATGGGAAGGCATAGGGGGACGTACAAATCGGTACTTCTGCAGGCCCCACGGGTTCCAGCCATGGTCGTACAACACGCCGGACAAAGCCCTAGGAGTATACTCAGATGTAGCGCGTTGTTATTGTTATTCTAACACACCAGCATCGTTGCCAAGGAGGAGGAAAGAGAGGAGTAGATTATTTGGCTTTGTTGTTTGATGTAGTACTGTAACTAATTCTGACGGTCCGAGTCTGAGTCCGATTCCTCTGCGTTGGCCTCGGGGTCATCATCTTCTTCCCCAGCACTATCCACAGGAATATTTGCTTCCGCTGAATTACAGAAAATGAAATTGATCCCGCATCTATTGCGGCATTATTAAATGTGCACTTGAAACGCCATACAAACCGTGATTAACGCGCACAAAAATGGCCGCTTTCGCAGTTCAATTTTCCAATTCATCGAATTTGTCGTGTCTTGATTCCTAAAAGGCTATCCAGAGTGTATGTAGATAAGCTTTGAAATGAACTGGTCTTAAGTTGATGTATTGGTGAATTTGCCTTCGACAGCGGCCACATTCAGTCAAGACAAGACTTTGCGAAGTGCAGCGGCGGCGGCGTAAGGCCGAAAGTAGGTCTTGTCGGTGCGCCGGATCCTGCATCGGGGGCGGGGGAAACAGTTGAGAATGAGCTCCCAAATTTGAGGAGTTGAACATTGAGTAATTGACAGTAGGATTTCAGGCGACAGATATTGTAAAAAGCAGGGGAAATGCATTTTTGTAGGCGTCAATACAGCAATGTACCTGCTTTGCATGAGGTCTAAGAGAATGAGTAAAAGTCATGCTTCTAATGATGATAAACACGCACGGAGACTGAGAATGTACACCATTCTCACTGCCCAAATAAGCCTGAAAACATCGCCGAGCCCTCCATTTGCACCTCAACATGAAGGCCCGGATTTTCCGGTGGTTCGGAGGCAAGCACCTCTTCTAATAGTGCTAAATCGCGAGGTGACGCGGGCGCGTTGATAGTGTACGGCCGAAAATGGGCGATGGGAGTTGGGCGGATCGCGCGATGAAGGTGAATGGTGGGGTAGATGGGGAAGACTTGAACGTGGTGAACTAGACGTCTGGGAGGCTGTTTTTCTGAAGATTTTCCAGCATTTCTTCTCGGTCCGCCGTGCATGGTGAGTGTATGCGCAGATAGAGCTGTTGGCAGAATCCTGCCATTCTGCCATTCAGCCCGGCAGAATGGCTGGCAGAATGGCTCAACCGTGGTTGAGTCGGCAGAATACGGCACAATATCCTAACAATGTTTGCGATGAGGCCGAAATCCGACGATAAAAAAAACTCTAGGCCACCTAAAAGCCACCTTTGTTGTAGAAATAGGTACTACGGTATTCATGCTTTTGGCGCTTGTGACCACGACTTTACCGTGAAATGACCACCGAGACCAAGCGAGCTGGCCGAAACCACTTCACCCGTCTGGAGAAAGACGACAGATCAAACCGGTACCTCTGGCAGTGCAATTACTGAGGGGACAATGAAGGCAGTCAAGGAGTCTGCATTGAAAACCGGGATAATAAACTTGCCAACCATCTCGCAGATAGTGGGACGTGTCCGAAAGCCTGATCGAGGAGAGTCCACAGCAACGGAGGAGGATAGAGTTGAGGTAGCTGGTGCAGGAGATGATTCAGACTGGGATATTGCTACGCTCATGAAAGAATAGTGATAGAATACGTAGAAAAATCGCAAAAATAATAGATCTTTAAAATTAATTCTGCCGGATTGGCTGTGGTTCACGAGAGAGAGAGAGATGATGTAAGCAAGCCATTGATATATTGGGCGTGAACTTCGAGATGAAGCTCGCTGCACTCCGCCCGAAGACGAGGGAGCCGAGGTAGCCCACAACCAACAGCTCACCATGAAGCAACCACAGGTGGGCGAAAACAGGGTGAAGCGCCACAGGCTCCACAGGAAAAAGGCGGGGGTGGGAGGAGGAATAGACAACTGGGAGGAAGGGAAGGGGAGGGGAGGGGAGTGGAGGTGGGGAGCTAGGAACGCGCAATGACAATTTCGGGAACGTCAACAGCGACATGGGTTGGGCGGGTACCAGACTTGGGGAGCGGCCAGTGAGGATAAAGCTTGGAGAGCGTGAGCCAGCGGAATCGAGAAAGGGCATCAGCTACAGAGTTGTCGTCAGTTGGGATCCAAAGCGGGCGGAAAGTGAAGTCCTGCTGGACAGCAAGGAGAGCAAACTGGCGGAAGAGAGCTTGGGTAGGAGGATGATCAATGGAGCCAGACTGCAGGCAGGTAGACATAGCCTCGTTATCAATACGGAAGACTACCTCCAGCCCAGCCCAGCAGTGACTCCAGAGTTCTGCCGCCCTCAGCACAGCACGCATCTCCTTCCAATGGATGGGATGACGGGCATGCTTAGCTGGCACAGGCTCCGTGAAGAAGGCATCAAGTCCTCCCCAGTGACCACCCAAACCCAGCTTACCACTGGCATCAGTGAAAATCTCAATGGTGGGACGGGGTGGTCCAATAGCAAAAATGCCATTGAAAGAGGGGAGGAAGGTGTCCCACCAAGCGATGTCAAGTCGGGCAGAGGAAGGAAGACGGCGGCGATGATGACGAGGGAGAAGGGATAGACGGAGCATGAAGTCCCTGATACGGCGAGTGAAGAACCGCCCAACAGGAATCACCGATTGAGCGAAGACCAGATGGCCACAGAGCTGTTCAAGATCATAGTGACTCGCAGACCCACGTGAGAGACAACCATCCAAAAGGACAAGGAGGCGAGCGAGCTTGTCCTTGGGAAGACGAGCCTGCATAGCAATAGTGTCCAGCTCAATGCCGAGGAACTCAAGGCAGTAAGTGGGACCCTCCTCCTTATCGCTGGAGATGGCAAAGCCCAACTCTGCAGCGACAGACTGAAAGACAGCACGACCATGACGAGCATACTCCGCGCCCCGCGACGCAGGGGTAACATTGCGCCAATCATCAAGGTAGTGCTAAATGAGCTCCATGACTTCGTCACGGGAGAGCAGAATCCAATGATGAGCTTCCGCAAAGTAATTGTATAGGCGGGGGCCAGTACGAATACCAAACGGGAGGAAGATGTCAAGAAAGAGACGCAACTTCCACTCAAAGCCCATCAGGTGCACCTGGTCAGGGTGGATCGGAATTAAGGCTCCAACCGTTTCCGTTTGAAACAGTTTATACACGGTTTTAACCGTTTCCGTTTACTTTTTATTTGCTCGGGGGGTAAAAGGGTTTGCAAACCGTTTATAAACGGTTCAAACGGTTACCCTGAATTCACCGGTCATCAGCCAGAGTGTAGCGGCCATAAGATAGTCTATGGGTAAGTAACTCTTCATATTTGGACGATTCTAGGCGGGAGGGAAATTTAACCGTTTATAAACTGTTTAAAACGGTTTTAAACGGTTTTGGAACCGTTTGCGTTTGTTTTGCCCGGCCGAGCAAACGGAAACTAAATGGTTGGAGCCTTAATCGGAATATGCCTGAATGCTGCCTCTAGATCCGCCTTGTAAAGGAAAGGCCGTTGCCCTGCCTTCCGTATGCGATCAATAGCTCCCATGACAGCCTCATAGACCAGATGGCCATACTAGGCCATACTCAGCTGCGATCGCATCATTGACGGAGGATCCACGAGGATATGAGAGATGATGTATCCGACGACGTTTCTCGCTATACCGTACAATTACGTTCAGTTCGGACGTCACGCGTCACGCACCCTCAGGTCGGTCCGAATTCTGGTCGTCGGTCACGCATCACTCAGGCCACTGTCGAATGTTCAATTCGGTTCGAAAAATCGCCGAAAATACTAAAAACCTGCCTCAAAACATGGTAGAGGCAGTCCTGATACCTCCTGGAAATATTTGGGCTTGAATTAAGCCACAGGCTTGATTATCCACCATTTTGCGCGGAATACGGCTCAGCATCATCTGCGCTGCGTTGAGCCGGCCAGCAGAAAAAGGCGCCAAAATTCCTACCGGACTTTTGAATCATCAACCAAAAAATCCAGAATGGTCCTTGATCTTATATTCAAAGTCTCGCTGTGCATTTTGTAAGTTGTCGAACAATTTCCCTTTGTCACGCTCTGCCCCAGCCTCTGTCGAGCGTTCGAATCGGTTCTTTTGGTCACGCGTCACCCCCCCTGTCGACCTGAACGTAATTGTACGGTATTTCTCGGGGACAGAGCCCAGCAGAGAAAGGACAGGCTTAATAGTGTCGGCCATGTCCGTGATATCAATAATACGCCCAAGAGAGACCTCATGAGCAATATCCTTGTCCACCGTCTCAGGGAATGCAAGTGCAGATGGAAGAGGGGCAGGGGCAGAGGGAGAGGGAGAGGGCATGAGCGAGGGATCCACACCTAATAAGACACCATGACGGATGGCAGAGACAAGGGTCTCTGCGAACACGCGATCCGGGTAATGAAGGAGGGCAAGCGCCCAGGCGTCAGGATGCAACTTCGTAGGCGGCATCGGCTTCGAATGCGGAGATGTGAGGGGGAAAACCAAATCTGTATTCAGCCGTGCCGGGGAAGGAGGAAGCGGTGGTGGTAGTTTCACTTCAGGAACAGCGGGGACATGGTCAGATTCGACAATTTTGGCGGATGATGGGGGAGACAAAACTTCCCTGCTCAAACACGAGCGAGGAGAGCCAGAAGCATCTCCCCCTCGCTCACCCGGCTTCGATAACACACCAACAGGGGGATTTTCCTGAGGTAGAGCGGGCCGAGCTACATCCGGGGCCGTGATGAACGCCGACGAGCGCAGAAAGGTAAAGTGTGGGAGCGGTCGCCACAGTGGGAGCAGACATGACGACGAGGACACCTGCGTCGACCATCCCAGCACCCTCCACGATTGTGGCCCCAACATATCTGAAAGCGCACCGGTGTCCCAGCAGTCATCAAAATTCTTCCATCATCTGACGGTGTCCATGGTCCTCGGTCGGGACCAACATATCGGAGAACTCCATCAAATCTGGTGAGAGTGGTGGGGATAGGTCGAAGCGGAGGCATCGAACTCGACCAGCCGAAGGTGGGGGAGAGGATGAGATCGCAGCGTAAGCACCCAAAAAGGAGAGAAAAACTCGAACAAAATCAGATATGACAGCGACGGGAGAACAAAACTAGTAGCGGGGGACGAGACTCGGGGTCATGGAGGGGGAGGACAAGAGAGAAGTCTCAAAGAGACGGAGTCGCTGCCTCAAGAACGGAGTGCGTGGAGGCGGGCGAGACGAAGAGACATGTGACTGATGAGGGATCACCTATGGGCCAATCCCTTCGATCTGTGACGGTGACCGATCATCTGTCTAGACCACCTAAAATTCTGCCGACATTCTGCCACGCCATTCTGCCAAACCGCCTGGCGCAATCAGCCCAAAACAATTCTGCCCACAGCACTATGGGCAGAGTTGAGAGGATTGTAGTCGGAGCAGAAAAAGACACGAAATGATCGACATCGCCTGTCAATCATGACCGGAACTTTGGGGAACAAGTCGGGTTCTGTCGGAACACATGAGTCCCAAATCGGCCGCAGGCCGAAATTTCTTTCTGCATACCTATTTTAGTGTCAGAGATCCGTGATTTTGCTTGGATTTTACCTGACTTTCGCCAACGAAATTCATTCTTTCACGTCAGTCAACAGCGACATATCATATATGCACACATTGCGGTACTGGGAACCTGTGATTGAGCGTAAATGGAGGGGTACGCGAACGTTTTTGGCCTGCAGTCCCAATTTTGGGGGGTGATATCTCCCTCGATTTTGCCGCCAATGAAAATCCCTCTTGCCAAAAGTTTCTACCAATGAAATGGAGCATTTTCACAAGAGGGATACAGTGTTTTACAGCAATTCCTGTAAATAATGGCAATCACCAAAATTTTTCGCGCACTTTCCCAAAAAGGAAATTCGGGCTTGCAACACTCCTTCTCGTGTTTTTGGCGTTACAGCGAGGTACGGAGAGCATCTGAGACCGTTGGGATTGTTTTTGCCTTGCTTTCAAGCAATTTTGAAAGGTATTTTGATACATTATCAAGTGCATTGTATGTTTGTATCAGTTACAAAGGTGTACAGACGATGCCGCCGCGTGTCACGACGTCTGAAGGGAGGTAGAGACTGCATCGATGATACAGACGACAGGAAAAGTATGGCAGAGTAAGAGTAAACGTGATCACTGGTGGATAGCGGCGCCTGCCCGCGCATGCTAAATGATTGAAGGGGAAAGGTGCTACCTTACGCTGTTTGGCAGACGGCCAAAATGCGAAGGGGCGCAACTCTGAGCCCAAATTACGAAGCGGTGATGCGTTGGTGTCATGCCAGTGATTGTGAGCTGTCGATTTTGGTCTTCTTTCCATGAAGAACAGTCAATTGCAAGGTACACTAACTCGGCAAAAAAAATGTCCGATGGGTTTTTTGTCCGTATTGCGGTGTTAATACCTGTATTCGAGAGCAAACAACTTCTGAGCGTGCACACAATACTGAGACCGATTGGTATGCTACCTCGCCGCCGTGCAATCCCTTGATCCGCCATCAAATGAGCAGAATTCCCAAATAGCCAGATTTTCAATTTGAGTAGGGATTTTTTCTGACAATATCTGAGTGTGCAGGATGAAAGAAGACCCAAATACAAGTACTTTCACAATTCAAACCTTATGAAAATAGTCAGCCGTTGAAGCGCTATAGGCTCGACAAAACTGCCATTTTGGGCATATTTCGGCAAATTCCGGTCAACTCGGTCGAAAATGGTCACTTTGCGAGGGCTATAGCGCCTGTTTGCCTGTATATTTTTCCACAGTTTAAATTGGCGCATAGCTCGCTGGACCTCAGGCTATAACATGAGCAGATCAGCTCCCCGCACCAAAAGAATTTGACTGACTTGTAAAGTCGGCCGATATCAAAATTCCCATGTTTGCGCTCGGCGTGATGGCGTATCAAAAATTTGCCCAAAACCAAACCCAAAGAAGAGGGCATCTGGATCCTATGAACACAACTACAAGTTGTTTGAAGTCAAAGTGGGCAGTAATCATCGAAATACAGGCCAGAAATCAATCGGACATTTTTTTTGCCGAGTTAGTGTAAGACGAAGGAAAAGTCGCAGAAGCGAGAGCCGCGCGGGGACGACGCCATGCAAAGCTTCAGAATCTGTATATAATTGCTACTTCCTTTCAGAGAGAGGAAGAGACGAAGCATAAGGAGCACACACGAAAGTCTAAACTCCAGGATCCTGCATATATTGCCAGCGATCATACTGCATGGCACCAGTGACTCGAGTCGCACTCCCGGGCCATCCCTAGACAAGCCAGCTTCGAGCTTTCTGAAGGAAGTAGATCATTTGAGCATTGCGGCGTCGTCTATCGATCTGAGAGGAAGCCCTGGACGAGGTATGCAGAGCAGCAGCGCAGATGTATGAGTCGGCCAGCATAGAGCTGAAATCACAAAATTTTGCACCAAAACATTTCAGATGTGGTCAAGTAGTGTAGTCGATTCCCTCATATATCGGCCAGAGAGTGGCAGAGGCAGTAGGAGGTGCAAAATGCAGCAAAAGGAAGAGGGAGAGCCCGAATTTCCTTTTTGGGAAAGTGCGTGAAAAATTTTGGTGATTGCCATTATTTACAGGAATTGCTGTAACGTTCCTTTACATACCAAAAATGATTTCGAAAATCTAGAAATTCTTATTGTTGTTATGGAAGATCTGAGTTGGCAGACCTTGTCCTAACCCTCTTGAGAATTCCACCCAACATCCCCGAGGATTTAGAGGAAGAGCATGTGTTGGTACCCACAAACCTGCACTGCGTAAAGGAGAAATGATGGGAAACACGAGTTTTGATGGCAATGACAGGGCACGTTTCACCAAACTCTCGACCATGTATGGATGGATGGATGGATGAAATCCGTGCATAGGTGTATAAATGGGACCTAAATGGTACATATTGAGTAGGTAGTTCGGAAATTGCCCCAAAATCTCGTTTTCGCTTGCCGAAAATTGTGCCGATCGGTGCCGAACGATTGATCTGTAGCAAATGCACTGGATTTAAAGTTGCTCTTGAACCTGTTTTTGAAATCCTGAAGGCTGATTCCAGCCGTTTTTGAGCGCTTTTGAGCTTCTGCCTCAATCAGTATTTTACGCTATTTTACATGGAGGTTGAGACCCTGGATGTAAATTACGTATTTTACAATGTAGATTACATGTAAAAAACCCGTGATGTAATTTACATCGGGCAATTTTACCCAGCACTACAGCTAATCAAGCTCGACCCTGCCGCTAATACTGTACCAGTCTCCTACCCAGCCTCACTTCCGAGTGTTGGGGAGTCACTGAGGGCGTAGATTCACTGCAAATTCACTATGTGTAATATTGATTGACAAATTTGATCTTATTACTCCCGAACTTCAAACCCCCAACACTCTCCAGGGAGGCTGGCATAAAACAACCGTAAACAACATAGCCACCTGCTTGAATTCGTTGGTCGGCTCGTCATCAGCCTCGACCATAAAAAAATCGGGGGGAGCCTCCAAATCTGCCCCTGAACTGCTTGGGACCTAGCACCTATTTTCTTGGGCCACAAGATTTCGACGACGGATATTTTTCCGAAATGTGGCTATGTTGTTTACGGTTGTTTTATGCCAGCCTCCCTGGAGAGTGTATACCTTCCTCCACTGTCCATTCCCGTCGCCGACCACTCCGTGATGCAGATATTGCTCTGCCGAAACTTCGCGGGATGTTCAATCGGACTCGGAAGAAAGATTCACCGTCTTAGCTTTGCAGGACGAGATTGAGAAAGAGCTTGTCGATGGAAAATTTAATGGAACCTTGTGTGCCAGATTTACGCAGTTCTCACCACCATTCTTTCACAACGAGTTAGCGCGGTATATTAGTTTATACTTATTTACCGGAGTCTTATGGAGACGGAGCTAACCAAATAAACCTGTTACCTGTTGGGGGTCTGAAGTTCGGGAATAACAAGATCAAATTTGTCAATCAATATTACACATAGACTCCCCAACACTCGGAAGCTGGGTAGGAGACTGATACTTAATGGTGGGCTTAAACCGGGCAAAATACATGGCAACGCTCCACCGTCCGACGCGCCCTCTCTCTCTCTTCAATTCGTAGCCCACATCCGAACTCACGCCGCCTCTTTATGCACCCAGCAGAATATCTATGGTGAAGGGGCGCCACAGGGGGATCCGTGCGTTTCCACTTCTTGTAGCGACTTCCGAAGACTCGAACCAGTCCACGGTGAAAAGATCAAAGACAGTCGTTTGATCACACACCGAAGGAGGTGTGTTTCCGTCAATAACGACTGGTGTCGAGTCTACGACTTCCGCTTCTTTCTGATCATTATTTTCAGCTTCGTGAATGCTGGGCTGCAACCGCCTCATGCACATCGTCGCCGTGCTCGCGAGCAGCCACAATACGAGCCTCTCGGACGTGGGCCTCCTCCGTGCGTGCTACAGCATCTACAGCATGATCGCTTTCACCAAAGCTTATGCCTTTACTCGCAGAACTCGTTCACGACCTACACGCTCTGTTTCAGTCGACAGTCCGGGAGCTGCTCCCTCTCGACTTCGTTCCTTTGCTGATTCGACTTCCTTGGACTCTGACGCGACCCCGACTCCTAATCGTATCGCTTACATGCCGCAGCACCTCGCTGCAGTTCCCCATCTGCAGTACGGCCTGGTCGCGGACCAAGATACCCAGCTTACTTTGGTCAATAAAATGGATGCGCTGCTAGCCGAGAGTCACCACACGGGATCTGCCCTTCAAGATATGACTCGGCACATCACACGTCTTGAGGAAGGGATGCAAGGTCCCCAACCGGTCCGACGTCAGGTTGTCCAACGCGGAGGACCGGTCGCTGTCGCTCCGTCGACACGCCGCCGGGTCATAGTGCAGTCAAATGACTCCGAGGAATGGCTGCACCCGTCGCTGCGCAGCACGCACGGCTCCAATGACAGTGGATCAGAGTTCGATGCCGACGAGTCCGAGGCCTCCACTGGATCCGTTGACGCACCGGAAATTGAGTTTCACTCGGGTCAAGAGGCTTTTGTTATCGACGAACGAAGTCGGAAAAGACCGCTGCTCGTGTGAGCTCTTATATTCTACGACTTTCGCGTGGGACTGAATATTCACTTCATGCTAGCTTCACATCTCTGATATCTTCCGTCAATTTGTCAACGTGCCGGTGGGCAAGCAGTGGCCGCCTATCACAGCCGCGTTTCTTCAATTTATTGGGCCGACAAGTTAATTGTTAAGCTCTACGTTTCTCATTTGGAATATGGGTCCCAGAAATTAGTTAGAATGCATTTGATTTCTTGGCGCTAGAAATATAACTAGATGATATACTTTCTTGTCATATATCTCAACCCAATAAATCTGTTGTATCCTGACATCTTTCCTGAGCAAATAAATCAGCGACAATCCATAGAGGAAAAGTCCCAGATGACTGACACAGTAAATTTTAGATTTAGAGTCCCCAGAAATGTCTCAAGATATGTGGGGTTTTCTGTGTATAAAACTTGAAGTTTCTGGACTCATTTGAGTGCCAGATAAATTGGACTAAAAACCTGGGATTTCACACAACATTAAATGTATCTGCAGGCTCTGGAAAATACATTTACTGGTGTCTAAAAGTCTAAGTTTTCGGTTTGATTTCCTCGACTTATAAACGAGTCCAAAAAGTTCAAGTTTCTTGTACGTAGGAAACTCCACATAGTTTGAAGCATTTTTGGGGACAGTAAATCTAACATTTACTGTCTCATTTATCTGGGACTTGTAGTCTATAAATTGTGTACGGTTCATTTGCTTCTGAAAGCTATTAGGATACAATAAATTTACTGGACTTAGATAGGGGACAGGAAGTTATATCATCTAGTTACATTTTTGGCGACAATAAATCAATTGTATTTTAGCTGATTTTTGGGACGCATATTCTAAATGAGAAACTTAGAGCTTAACAATTAACTTGTCGGCCCAATAAATCGACGAAACGCGGCTGTGTATTGACGAGGTTAAGAGTCACTCCGGCAGCGGATTTGGATTTGGATTTGATGGGATCTGGAGCCGATGGGTGACGATCAGTCACCAATCAGTCACCGTTGCCAACGGAACAGTCCCATCATCAGTACTGCCAAACTGCCAGCGCATTGTCTCGTCGGCATTTTCCCGCCATCCCGCTCCATTTCCCGCCGTGCCTGCGCTGGCACTTAAGAGGTCTGCTATAGCAATAAAACTGGGCAGGCAACATACTCGTAGTGAGAAAAAGTCATGGACGGTCGGTTCTTTGACCGATCTATGGTAAAAACAGCCAAATCTCAAAAAGTGCGCCGTTCTGGAGGCAAGCAATGGGCTCAATGAAGGAGCTCGTCGTCGTCGCCGACGAGCAGGCATGGTGCAAACACAACGGCGGCTAACGTTGGACATTCCGCGGACTACGTTACATACAGACATCAGTCCACCATCAAATCCAAATCAGATCCTGCTCCGCTGCCGGAGTAACCCTAAGAGTACTCCACCCCGGACTTCAACTTCGACGTGAAGCACTTCCATAATTCCGCTCTATTCGAGAGAATTGGCCTCCGTGCTCACCAGGTGATGGCGGTACGCCCGCCGCATGTTTCCATACCAAATAATGCAATATGCTATTTTTTTTTTGCGTTTAGAACAAGGCTTCGTGGCTAGGTAGCCTCAAGCGTCTCAAGAAGGTCTCAGACCCCTTCGTTTGGGACCTTGCATTCACTACCGAATGTGCCAAGGGTTCGTTTCGTAGCTTCAAGCGGGACTGGCGCCTCCAGCAAAATACAGCGGCCGGGGGGAAGGACAAGGAGGAGAAAGAAAGTGAATGTTGACTTGATAAATGACCCTTCCTGAGCTTATCCACTCGCAGAAATCAACTCAGATAGCGAAGGTTGTCGACGCCGTTGCTGTTGATAAAAACGACGACTACGTTCAATTCCTCCATACCGCTACTCATCCGGAATACCTTTCGGATGAAGTGTCTGGTCCTGACTCTGATGGCGATGAAGGTCTGGAAGACTGGGTTTATCGTCTGGCGAAAATTGTCAATCTTCCGACTGATCCGGCGTCTATGAAAAAAACCAATATACTCGAAGTTCTCGTGCCTGACTGGCGGGCGGATGAGGTAAGGTAGGGGACAGACATGTTCGGTTACCCCACGTGGTGTGACCGTCACATCGCCTTTTTGGGACGAAACCTATTTCGACCCTCCTCTGCACACCTTTGATGACACTTTTGCAAAATCGGCTCCAACAGTTTTGTGTGTATCTATACCAAGAGCAATTCTATCTCTTTTTCCAAAGATTTGACTCAGATTTGAGGGACTACGGTACTAATTCGACCGGTTGTTCACGTTATGCGTGACGCCGGCTCATGAACTGAACAATTCCGAGAGGGTGACAATGACTTTTTCGGCCCAAAACGGGCCCCAAAATCGCAAAATTTTCCCGGCCGGCACTGGCCGAGATGTGCCGACCTTCCATATATGGCAATTTTGCCGTGATTGCCGTGATGTGAACTACTTGTTGGGTGAACAATTTGGGTGACGGGTGACACCCGGTGAACGATTGGTCGAATTAGTACAGTAGTTCCCATTTTACTACAGAAGACTACTATAATCCGGCATTTGTGTTCCCTCCCCGGCGAATTCCAGCCGCTTCCATCTCTTTTTTGAACTCTGGAGGCAGGACCCGATGCCCCTTGTATTTTCTGGCTGCCCAAGCAGCCTGTGCACCGTCCGATCCATGGCGGTAGGCATCAGCAAACCGATGAGCGCGAAGAACAAACCGCCGCATTGAGTCCAGTGGAACCTCGTCTAAGGCTGAAAGGGTGTTCCGTTCCAAGGCGTCTACTCCGGATTTAGCCGGTAAATCCTCTTGGCGTAGCCCCATACCATCTCGATGGGATTAAGTTCACAATGGAACTTCGGAAGGAAAAGCACGGTGACATTGCGCTCTGCACAGGTATTTTCGAGACAGGATTTGACTGCCTTAAAGTCAGGCTGATTAAATAGTATGCGCCGCATGCAGCAAGAATTAGAGTGGGGGTCAGCATCGCATTCATACTTGGTTTTACTGAGATGCTGCTTGGAGACATTCCCGAGATCTCCCTTTTGTCGTCGCTCCTCTAGAATGACCTCCGTCCCTTTGAATTTCCCGGGATGCTTTGCAGCATTGGAGGGGAAGTAGAGCTCCTGTGGGCTTCCGTCGGCAAAGGATGCCCCAGTCATCCGGATCTGTTCCTTGACAAGAGTCCCGCGAGAATCATACATCAACGATCCATCAGTGTTCCGTTTGTTCACGGGGACAAGGAAGTTGGAATCGGGTTTGCTGTTTTTTGTTTTACGCGTGCCAGAGGTATATTTTGGCATATTCCTCGCCGAAAGTGCTCCTTCGCCACGTTTACGGTGAGTTGTTGCATTGTCGTAAATGAAGACATGATCAAACTCAGGCCACCTCTCGTGGACAATGTTGCATGCCGCGACGGCCTGCTCCTCAATGTCTGCCGTGGAAGATGCCTCTTGATCCGGTACCACCATCTGCACCCAGGGCGCTTCCCAGCGCTACCATCCAGAATCTTCACAAAATAATCTACGCTGTTAAACTTCCCAAAACTACCAATGCTAAATCCTGCACCGTTCCTCTTGCCGACGGAATACCATTCGAGCGCTTGCCGCCGCACTTGTACAGCAGCCTGCTGCCAACTCAAATACCACCCGCATCGACTCCCTGACCACAAAACTGGACACCATTATGACGAAACTGGAATCCCTACCCACTTTGACCACCCGAACCACTCCTGCATCCACCAGCACCCCAGACAAATAATCCTATGCTTCTGTCGCCGCCAGCTCACCCGCCACGTCACTCGCCCCTTCCCACGTCACCCGTGACACATCACGTGATCTCATATTGACCCCGAAAGATCGCCTCCACAAGGCGTTCGCCAACGACACCCACTTCGCAATCCAACAACAGTTCAATGCACTCATGAACCAGATGGAGTTTGACTCCCCTATCCACCCATCGGCTCGTGCTGTTGCGAAATATCGCAACGGAGACATCCGTCTTACACTCGCGAGAGTCGAAGAGGTAGAGGTCCTTCAGGAATACCTCAACGACTGGCTGCCCGCATTCTCCAGTCTGCTCCAATTTCGTTTCCCCTCCTACGCTGTTGTCATGCATCGTGTCCCCACTGGCTTCAATGTTGGTAATGGCACTTTGGATGCGAGCAATGACTCGTGGGAGAACGACATTCTGGAGCTAGCAGATACGAATGAAGTCGACCACGAGAGTCTGGTCCGAGTTCACTGGATCGGACGCCGTTCCAGCGAGCAGGTTCGAAAGACCAAGAAATTCTCGTCATTGGTTCTGCACTTCAATGATTGGGATGTGGTGAATTACTTCATTACGAATAAGCTCGCTCTTCACGGTCACCTCCATCGCACCGAGAAGTATTGCCCGCAGCCCATGCAGTGCTTTAACTGTTACCGTTTTGGACATATAGCCGCGCAGTGCAAACGACCTTCTGTTTGCGGCACCTGCGCTTCTGACCACCCCACTTCGAACTGCCGCTGCCGCCACAAGACTCCCTGTCGTGCCAATTCCTCTGGATGCACCCATATCGTGCTCAAATGCGCCCTCCGGGGATGCGGCGGGCAGCACCGATCCACCGATCCTGCATGTCCCGTCCGTCAGTCGATTCTTCGACGCATCGCGGCCGAGCACCATGCATCGGGGCCGTTTTTCCCCACGGATTAATTCCCCCAATGCCAATCCCTGCCCCTTCCTCTTGCTCCCACACCCCTCACGTATTCACAAATTCCCTGCTCTCCCTCACCCCCGGGATTACTCCTACTGAACCCATGAAAACCACTCCCACCCATATAAATGCAATCAATAGTAGAATCTCATGTTTAGAGTAGCATCATACGCCGTAAACGGCGTCCAGCTACTATAAAAATGGAACTTTATTATTATAATGTCTGCCGTGGAGAAGTAACCATCCTCGCACTCTTTCCTGCATATTTGCTTGTCTTCTGTAAGTACACTGGCACGTGATCGCCCCACGATCGTGTCACTCACGCCAAGCGGTAGTGCGGCACCGACAACCCCGTTTGGAGAAACACAGCCCCTTGTCAGAACCATTACCTTGCTTCAACTAACAAGCATGCTGTAATACTGCATAGCCTTGAGTCATAAGTCAGCTAGTGACTTAGTCCAACATGTTTGGATCCGGTCCCAAATTAACGGACTGGTAGAGGACCCCCGACAACCACCTATGATGCCTGCCCCGGAAAATCCGGAATTTGGGACATCTTATCCGGACCCCAAATAGGGCATTTCTTATCCGAATTGGCACCAGGCCTCCCAGGAGGTCGACGTTTTATCGGAACCGTTGACCAGGCATCAGAAAATCACCTAAAATCAGGAAAAAATCGAAATTTTGCTCCTACGGCTGGGACGGTCTTGCAGATGCTCCTTCGGTTCTCGGTGACGGCGAAAATGCTTCCTTTAACTCGGGTATCAGCTCCGTCAGGTATTGGCCCTGCCGAAGCGTTGCGTCTCATATATATTCCCGAAACTGCCTGAAAAGGTCGATATTATGAGATTTCACTGATTTACCATGATTTGGTTGACAACTGACCCGAATTCCGTCAATGGCCAGCCGCAGATCCTCATCCAAACCGTCGGCAGCCCAGGTTATCCGAACGTCGGCCAGGCTTGTCGGCAACCACCCATGCTTTATCCGAATTTTTGACCAGGCTTGGCCGCCAAAAAGTTGATTTCTCATCCGAATCCGGGCAGGGTGCGCGCGAATTTTGAGCATGTTTTATCCGAATTGAAAATTTTGCGGGCAGGCATCATAGGTGGTTGTCGGGGGTCCTACTGGTAGCTCAGTTGGTAGAGCCACCACTATATGTATATGCGGGAGGTCTCGAGTTCGATCCTCGACCAGTCCATTCTTCCTTTTACACACTTTCAATAACCTCCGCGGTTTTGAGATCTCAAAACCGGACGTCCGTCCTAGACAGAATACACGATTAGCTAGGGAATACTGTAAGTAATGCATTCCTGGGTACAGAGCAATAGAAGCCTCACCTCAGCGTCGTATTAGTTAACAACAACAGCTGAGGAAAAGCTTGGCGCGTGACGTGACGTGACATGTCACCGCTAGCGATGACGCAGTTGGATTCAGAGTCGGGGAGCCTGAAATCCACTTGCGTCATAGCTGCCTAAAGATAGATTTTAGGTTTGGCTCGCTCGCTTCTTGTTGGTTTCAACACTCCCACTTGAGGTAAACCGTAATCCCAAGGCTCTTGCAAACTTCCAATGCTTTTCCCGGGAAAGAGGCTTAGTAAGGATATCGGCCACCATGTCGTGGGTAGACACGTAGCGGATGACGGCCTCGCCTTTTGCCACAATGTCGTGAATGAAGTGGTATTTGCGCTGTATGTGTTTGGTGCGTGCTCGGAATTGTGGGTCCCGACAGAGGATGATAGCTGCTTGATTATCACAGAAGAGTTCTGGTAGGTCCGCGCTGCTCGTGGCCGACTTCGGCAAAGAAGGTGCGCAACCAGGCTAGGTGCTGCCCGGCGTTTGACAGTCCAATGTATTCTGACTCAGTTGAGGATAGGGCAACCATGCCTTGCCGTTTGCTGGACCATGTAAGGGCAACCTTTAGGACCCGAGATGTCTCGAGGGTCTAGCGAGGGAGAATCCAAAGAGAAGAAAGGCTAAGGATTCCCACGCTAGGTGTGGCAAACATATACTAACTAGTTCCCACAGGGCCGGGTCAACCGGCAATAGTCTCTAGCCCGGTCACAAGCTAAGTCCCACCTTGATGACGTAGTTGGACTGGAGGGTGCGCAAGATCCCAGTCCAACTATGTCATAGTTTGATGGAGCTCCACAATGATGTAATGGGATCTTGGGCGGAAATGCCCGAGTCCCTTTGCATCATGCTGTGCAGAACAGGGGTTCCCCTGACATCACCCCCCCCCCCCCCCCCCCCCCTTGGAATGCGGCGCCTCGATGCATAGATTGCACCTGAGCTGGAGTGGACGAGCGGTCACGGAAGGGAAGGGAATGAAAGGCAGCGACAGCAATGGAGCGAGGTTTGGAAGGGTATTTGCGGTAAAAGGCAGCGACAGCGTCCGGGGCAAAGACATTAGAGTGCTTCACCCATTGATCATGGGATGGGTCATAACCCTTCCAGCGAACAAAGTACCATAGGCTGCCATAGCGGATCTTGGCATCCAGTATCTCCTCGACCTCCCATTGCTTGTCGCCAGGAACGTCAAGGACTGGTGGTGGCTCTTCGTGTCTTGGGCGAGTGGGGAATGGATCGGCTTGCACAAGCTCAAGTTTCACGACGGGGAAGACAGGGTGGAGGGCAGAGTACCGGGGCGGCAGCTCCAGTTTGAAGGCACCATTACCAACGACCTTCAGAACCTTGAAGGGGCCAATACGCCGGTGAGAGAATTTCACTGAAGGGCGGGTGGTGCGGATGTCTGAGGCATCGACCCACACCCGGTCACCAACCTTGATGTCTGGAGCTGGCGTCCGCCGGCGGTCATTGTACTCTGCTTTGGCCTTGACAAGTGCTGCCTTCGCCTCGGAAACCCCTGACGCAATCCGGTCGTGAAACTCGTTCACAGCCTCCAACCTAGAACGTGCAGCATGGGGCTCAAAGCCCATCCGTGGAAGCCGACCAGTGTCCGTCATGAACGGTACCTGCTGTGTGGAGGAGTGCATGTGGTTGTTGTACGCAAACTCCGCTGCAGGTAGCAGCTCATCCCAGTCGTCCTGCTTGTAATTTGTGAAGAGCCGGACGTACTGCTCGAGTTCCTGGTTAACACGCTCTGTTTGGCCATCGGTCTGCGGGTGGTAGGCCGTGGAAGTGGCTGGGGCGACCCCAACGAGGCGCCAAAGCTCGCGCGTGAACTCTGCGATGAACTGGGTGCCACAATCCGAGATGTACTTCTCCGGCAGGCCATGGTGGCGCCAGACGTTCCGGTAGTACAGCCGAGCAGCACCAACCGCGTCGATGGTGGTGTGACACTCCATGAAGTGTGCTCTCTTCCCAAGGGCACAGACAACGACCATGACTGCATCGTATCCATGGGCCTCGGGAAGCTCGACGGTAAAGTCGACCGACACGGTGTGCCAGCGCTCTTCTGGGATCTCTGTAGGGTGGAGCTCACCAATCGGCAGTCGACGAAGCGCCTTGGTGCGGCAGCACAAGTCACAAGTCGCGACATACCGACCGACATGGCGCGACAGTTGGGGCCACCAGTAGTTCCGAGACACGAGCTCCAGGGTCTTGAAACGACCGGCATGGCCTGCAACACGCGTGTCATGGTGCTGCTCCAAGATGCGTCGGCGGAGGTCCTTGTCTCGGGGGACGACAATCTTCCCCCGGAAGTAAAAGAGTCCACCTTCAATACGCCATTCCGAAGACCGGGCAGACCGCACACCTCGGGCCTTGAGGAGTTCCTTCGCAGTCAGGGCGATGGGCTCTTCAAGGTCGGGTTCTCCGGCAAGCGCATCACGAATGTCGCGCAGGAGGGGAGCCTCAGGGCCGGCAATAACCAGGGCTTCGGTGGCCCGAACATGGAACAGCTCGGGTCGAAGCAGGGTAACGTCCTGGTTATCGTCCGGTCTCCGAGAAAGCACGTCAGGGCTATGCATGAGGCGACCCGGCTGGTGGTGCAGCGAGAAGTCGAAACGGGAGAGGTAGAGAGACCACCGAGCTTGGCGACGGTTGAGCTTCTGGGCCTTCCGGAAATATTCCAGGTTTTTGTGGTCCAGATCTCAACCAGGTGCTGCGCGCCCTCCAGGAAGTGGCGCCACTCCTCAAGGGCTCGCACAATCGCAAGCATCTCCTTGTCGTGAATCTCGTAATTCCGCTGCACCTCGTTCAGGCTCTTAGAGTAGAACGCAACCGGATGCCACTTGCCATCGTCACCCTGCTGGGAGAGGACGGCACCGGTGGCATAGTCAGAGCTGTCAGCCTCGAGCCGGTATGGGCGCTCGGGGTTCGGAAGAACCAGAACGGGGTCCCGAGTCATCCGCCGCTTGAGCTCATCAAAGGCAGCTTGCTCTTCAGGCCCCCAGGTCCAGGCAATGCCCTTCTTGGTGAATCTGAAGAGGGCTTGAGCAACGTCTGAGAAGCCCGCAATGAACCGGCGGTAGAAGTTTGTAATGCCAAGGAACTGCTGCACATCCTTCTTATTCTCAGGCGCTGGCCAAGCTGCCACTCCTGCAACCTTTACAGGGTCCATCTCGACGTGGTTGTGGGAGATAATCACGCCGAGGTACTCAATGGAGGTCCGCTCAAACTCACACTTCTCTGCTCGAAGGTAAAGCTTGTTTGCGCGAAGCCTCCGCAGGACCTCTCGGACGATCTCTCGATGCCGACGGATGTCTGAGTGGGCAATGAGAATATCGTCGAGGTAGACCATGACGTCGCCAGAGCGGATAAGATCCTGGAAGATGTCGTTCATCATGGTCTGGAAGGTTGCAGGGGAGTTGGTCAGACCGAAGTACATGACCAGCGGCTCAAACAGTCCCCGGTTGGTCCGGAAGGCGACCTGGCTTCCACTCGTCGCCTTCACGGATTCGAACGTTGTTAAAGCCCCACCGGACATCGAGCTTCGTGAAATACCGAGCTCCCCTGAGTCGGTTGATGAGGTCGTTGATCAAGGGGAGCGGGTAGCGATTCTTCACGGTCATGGCGTTTAGAGCTCGATAGTCCTGTACGAACCTAAGTCCGCCGTCCTTCTTCTTGACGAAGAAGACGGGTGAGGCCATAGGTGATTTCGACGGTCGAATCCGGCCAGTGCCAAGTCCTTCCTCGATGAAGGCATCAAGCTCCTTCTGTTCGAGAGGAGAGATTGGGTAGACCTTGCAGTTCGTGGGTTTAGAGTCTGGCACGAGCTCAATGGCATGGTCCCAGGATCGGCGTTCAGGCAGCGAGTCAAAGGACTCCTTGTTGAAAACATCGTCAAACTCTCGGGCCCATTCGGGGACGTCCGAGCGCGCCGGGGCTAAGTTTTTGGCGTAAGCCTCAGCCAGGCGCACGAATATCCTCAGAAGGCAGGAACTGGGTGTAGAACACCCGGTCTCCCGGCTCAAGGGGGTCATCCACTTCATC
Source organism: Favolaschia claudopus (assembly GCA_037176885.1). Classification (NCBI taxonomy): domain Eukaryota; kingdom Fungi; phylum Basidiomycota; class Agaricomycetes; order Agaricales; family Mycenaceae; genus Favolaschia; species Favolaschia claudopus. The sequence goes on along the minus strand of JAWWNJ010000160.1, from coordinate 178,226 downwards.
CGCATCATCCACTTCATCCACATCATCCTCGTCATCATCCTCGTAGTCCGGGAACAGCTCTGGCAGGTCATCGTATTCATCTTCGCCTAAGTCTATGGCGCAGATGGATGGAAGGGGACCAAGTCGGAGCTGCCGGAGGATCTCTGCGGCCAGGCGGGACTCTCGGCGTGCAGCACGAGCCTCCAGGCGAATCTCAGTGCGGCATGTAGAGCACTCGCTGGGGCACCTGCTCATCTTGACCTCTCGGGTGTCCCAGTCGATCTCCGGGTTATGCTTCCGGAGCCAGGAGCTTCTGCTTCCCAAGACGGGTAACAGCGAGCTGCATGCGCTCAGAGTGACCACGATACTGCAGCACAACGTCAGCCACCTCGCGGATTGCACCAGCCTCATTTGGCGAGCCATCCACATTGAAAACTGGAATGGGCTGTGCAAGGCGGCGGAGGGGGAGGCCGGACTTAGCTGCAAACTCAGAGTCAATGAAGTCTGAGGTGGCACCACAGTCAACGAGACCTTCAAGAGAAAGCTTGGTGGCGTCCTGGACTGCCTGAATCTCAAGGGGGAGATGCAGGGAGTTGGCACCGGGTGCAGCAGCAACAGTATAGCACTGAGGAAGTCTACGTTCTCAAGGCTTTCGCCGGATGCGTGGGGAACAGAGGGGAGCAGGGGGTACGTCTTTCATTTCGGCAGGTTCAACAGATGTAACATTGGCAGACTTATCATACAAACATGCGAAACGATTAGGAGACGCGATCGAGGGCGTACCGCTCACTCGTCGCGTGGGAGAAAACCCTGCTCTTCCTCAGTGGCTACAGACTCCGGCTCAGGCAGCGAGTCGGTGGTGGCAACCCGAGCCACTAGTTCGGAGAGGAGCTCGGACCCAAGCTGACGAATGACCTCGTCAAGCACGCTCGGACGTCAGCCGGGGTGGGGCAATCCCGGGCCAGGTGTGGACCGCCGCATCGGTAGCAGCCGCGGGGAGGTCCTCTCCCGGAGCGCGTGCGATCAACATCCATGGGGACTACCTGTGGAGGAGCAGGAGCTGGCATGGCCCGAGGAGGAGGCGCAGGGACAACAGGGAAGACACCTGCTGGACGTGAGCGAGCGGCTGGCGGAGCTGAGGGTCCGCCAAGCCATGTAGTCGCGGAGGTCTGGGGGTCGCTGGACGAGGTGATGGCCGCATTGATGGCAGGGTCAAGGCCAGAGCGGAACTTGGTGACCTTGACCAACGCGTCAGCAAACTCAGCAAGGTCAAAGAGGTCTTCAAAGTCATCAGTGTACTTGAAGACATCCCGGGAGCCCATATAGTATGCCCTAGACTCGAGTTTGTGTAGGGCGTGGTCCTGCTCGTTCTCCTCGACAAAGCGTGAGCAGAACTACTTGGTGAAGGCGTCCCAGGTGAGGAAGGGGAAAGGGGTTTTGATGGACATGCGCTCAGCCCATTTTTGCGCAGAGTCTTTGGACATAAAGGACATGGTGAAACGCACTGTCTTTTCCTCAGACATCTCGCCGCCTTCGACAAACGCCTCTGGAACCAGTCGGATGTAAGTCCGAGCTGAGTGAAGGAAGGCCCGGCCAGCCGAGCGGTCGCCGTCAAAGACGAAAGGGGGGTTCGGTCGAAGGACCGTTTTTGCTGCCGGTGTGAGGTTGGCAAAGAGTCCTGGACTCTCGGCCGGAGGCTCTGGAGGAGCGGCAGGGGTCGGAGCAGTAGTAGTGTGAGGATTGGCAGCGGTTTGAAAGAGCTCGACCAAACGGTCAACAGTCCTCTCGAGCCTATCCATCCGCTCAGCGGCGGCTGCAGCAGCGGTGGCAGAGTCGGTCATGGTAGGTTCTAGAGAGGGGGAGGAGGGGGCAATGTGACGCAGCTACGCTGTGTACACATAAATCACCGGAATTTCATATACCAACCCATCAGTTTCATTGTCGCATTCTCATTGTTACTACTCTCCGTACCCTGCGCCCGAATTTCACGTCTTTAGCTGTCACGGAGCAACTGGGACGGACAGGTTGAACCGTGGAAAAGTTCTTTGATCGCATCAATTGGCGCAACATCAACTTTCGAATATTCATCCCGGGTTCTCTCGCAAGCCGGATATCGAAAATACGGCCTCTACTCTTCCCATATGGTCGCAACTGTCTCCATTCCAAAATCTCAGCCAATCCCAAGAGCTGCATGTGGAGAAATTATCCACAATTCACTCCGACACAATCTTATTGGTTGAACTCCATTCCAAGGTGAAAACTGATACTCTGTACCTTACTACGGCCATGCGTGCAATCCCCAGATCATGGAAACGATCCCTTGTTCCTTGATATTTGGCTGTGCAAGCCATATGGACACCTCTTCTCAATTTATTCTGTACCATATGTAATAACCCAGAATACCGGTACTCCTCTTTGTATTTATTCGTAGTTACTGCTCGAGAGCATCGTACCAATTATCCCCCATTTTCTGAATATCCCCTGGTGCCAGCCCACTGACTAAATCGACCGAGTTAGCAAGAATTACCTCTTGGAACTCGAACTTACTGCCACACTCGCCCTCCTGTTAAATTCTTCTGGATTCAATTAGGAACGGTAATAGCAAGCCTTACTTTGTTTTAACGTCTCTACCTATAGATCCACCCCTTTGCTTTAAACTCCTCACAACTTGCCGAAATATAGCGGGGTCCTCATCTTCTATCGACTTGCCTCCAAAATCGACAACTTGCCTAATTGGGATTGGATTTGGACTGAACGAAGCTCAAAACCCACTCACCCGTTTATCGTAACCTTACGACTGGTTTAAACGATACTTCGGGGTATTTAATATACGACGTCACATCTGGAGCCCACCGCGAGGGGTTTTGAAGTGACAATCAGCTCCCTTTCCTTCCCAATACTGAATTCAACTCACCGAATCACCTTCTCTCGTCCCACCCCATCTCGCATTCCCCGATATATCGCTCGCTCTACCACCATGTCTTCCACACAGGTTCAACCACGGGCTCGCAGCCAGGTTGATATGCCTCCCTTGAACGCTCGAGGTGCCCCAAAGAAATTCACGGGCAAACCCAAGGACGTCGCTCGTTTCATTACGCACCTTGACAAGCTTTTTGCTGAAAACAACGTTACCTCTGATACGGAACAAATTGAATGCCTGGCCGATTATTGCTCGCGAAACGTGGTTCATATCCTCGAAGGAATGAAACACTACGCTACCCCAGACTGGACGCACCTTTCCACCGATATGTTGTCCATCTTCGATGCGGATAAGGACCATCAGCGTCATACCCTCAGTGATCTCGTTAAACTCACAAACAAATGGCGCAAACGGCGGATTAAATCCATGTCGCAGTGGCGCCGTTATATCCGTGCATATACAAAAGTATCTGGTTGGCTCGAGAACCAGAAGCTTATAACCGAAGCAGAGGCAGAGCGCTACCTCTGGCATGGCATGCCCTCTGCGCTTTGAGATAGCGTGGAAGAGCGCCTTCTCGCCACCGATCCTGCTCGGGATATGTCAAAGCCTTTTCCCAAAAGCGAAGTCATCAAAATCGTTGAAGCCAAATTCCGTCGCAACCGCTTCGATGCAGAGCTTGACTCCGATGAATCTGATTCGGACGACAGTGATTCATCCTCTGATGAGGAAACAGACTCGTCAGACAGCGACTCGGATGACGAATATGCATCTCGCAAGAAGAAATCGAAGAAGTCATCGAAAAGAAAGACGAAGAAACGCACCCGTAAATCAAAGGATTCCACGCCTCTCCCCACCACCTCCACTTCCAAGCCGACTTCAAAGAATCAACAGGATTCTCCTGACGAAGTTGGCGAGCTGATCAAGCGAATGAGTCGGATGAGCATCGAGGATCCAGAGTACAACTATCTGTACTATCAGGCAACCAAGCTCGATCCCCATGCCGCTAAATGCCTTCGTGTCCCAATTATAACTGTCAGTCAACCCCCGCTCCCCCAGAATAATTTCCGCAACAATCAATACGCACCTCCTGGCCCTCAAAATCAGACCCAGCCCCGTCCTACAATTCGTGCTGAAGACCGAACTTGTTGGGGATGTGGAAAGACCGGTCATGGATTATGGGAGTGCGCTACGATTCAAGAGGTCGTTACTCGTGGCGAATTAAAGAGAGGCGAGCGCGGAAGTCTTGAATGGCCGGATGGACGACTATTGCGGCGATATGGACAGCAAAACGAGACATTGATCGACGCGTTTAATCGTCAGAGACAGCCGCTGGCTGCTCCCGCAGCTCAAACAAACTTTGCGTATACCTCGAATGCGCCGATTCAAGCCTGCAACACATTGGAGACAATTTCTGAGGAGCCTGTTATGCCTGTCTTTGTTCAAGCCTCCACTTCGGATGAAGAACTCACGAAGATTTTTGCCGTTACCCGTTCATCGGACAAATTTATTGAAAAACCTGCCCCTTACCCAAAACAACGGCCTCAGACTCGTGCACATGCAAAAGACTCAGGCACTCCGTTGCATCCCCCGCTGCCGCAGCAACAAATCAAACGAGAGCATGCTGAAGCACCCATCCCCATTCAACAACCTGTTGATGCAATTGAACCTCGCATTGATTTATCCAGCGACGATGCCATTATGGAGGACACAGAGCTTGTTTCAAAGGGGAATCACGCCTCAAACAGCGCCCCCAAACCGACCAAGAAAGCTGGACCTAGGCAATCAGCGGTCTCTGCCTTCGTCGACCCAAATCAAGTTCTGAATACTATCTTGAATACTCCGGTTACTCTGGCCGCTGGGCAGATTCTTGGCATCTCTTCATCAGTCGCAAATGCTCTCAGTGATGCTATTCGACTTAGAAACCATCCGCGCAACCAAGCAGCCGTTAACTCTATCTTGGAGAGTATCTCCGAGATGCCCGGAAACTCACAATCTTTGCCTGAAGCCACTGCAATCACCGCAGCCTCGTTTGTATCGCGCGATAGCCAGAGGCTGATCCGAATTCAAGTAACTATCAATGGAAAATCGATTCTCGCTATTGTCGATACAGGCTCGATGCTCAATTTAGTGTCTCGGCCGACTTGGAGAAAATTCCTACCTCACGTTGGAATGGATATTTCTCGACATGTAAACATGGGAGACGCAAACGGAGGTCAGAAAGAGCTTCGAGGCTATCTCCCTGACGTTCAATTTACGATGGGCGGAGCAATTACCAGTGCAAATTTCTGGGTGGGAGAATCTTTCCCCTTCGACATGTTACTCGGCCGTCCCTGGCAGAAAGGCAACCCTTGTTTCAATCGAGGAACGTGCGGATGGAACCTACCTTGTGTTCCGCGACCCTGAAACCGGGAATAATCGATTCCAGCTGCTAGTAGAAGAAGACGACGAGCACATGCAAAATAATGTGGCATTTATGCCGGGGTCCTACATGACCCATATGATCACCAAAGATAATCATTTGGGTTCATCATTTGCTTCGCAGACACCCGCTTCAACCCGAAATTTAGAGGAGACCCAACCCTTTGAAGAAGAAGAAGACGAAGATATCCCCCCTCTTGAGAACGAGATTTCTCGGGGGGAAATTTGCAGTTCATGTAAAGTCTTGATGATGCGAGGAGTTTTTCAGCGCGTTCAGGATTGGGATACTCAACGTGAAGAATTTATCTCATTGGCCAACTCTATTTTGACAGCGGACCGAATGCCGAACGTACTACTCAATCCGGAGCTAAACGGAATTTCTGTCCATGCGTTCTTCACAGGATTCGCAAATCTCCAGGCACGAGAAGTCCACGAAGAAATGAATTACTCTTTCCGAGTGGCGCGATCCAATCTGCATTTGTTTTGCGACCTCTATGCCGACCGCGAATTGATTCCACCCAATCACTGGCCGCACTTCCAGGGATTTCTCCAAATGCACCCCGAACTCATTTGGGCTGCAGAGAAATTTCAACTCACTCCAACGGCATTTATTTTGAGAATCTCTCGCTTAATTCAGGAACATGCACACGACTACAGCAATATTCCGAGTGGGGTCACAGGATTTACCCACTACGATACTGAGCGCGATGAAACATCAAATCCCCTTGATCTAAGGCGTCTAGCCACGCGCCCGCTGCGGTATCTAGCCAGCATCCCACCAATCTTACCTGGATTCGAGATCTCGGAGCACGAACTCCGACTTTTGCGCCTGGTATTACTGCGCCGACCATATTTATTGCCCGAGGCCATCTCCGACAAGATTCCACCGCGTTCCTTTATTTTAACTCTACTCGCTTTTGCTCGTAACCTTCCTGAATTCACTTCCATCCCAATCGGCTCACTACCACCATTGGCCGACTTCAACATGCCCTCTCCTACTCTCTCCCTTGTTGACCCCGCTTACGATTCGTCTCGTGAATCTACACCCGCCGATGAATTGGGATATCCACCTACACCTCTTCTTCCCCCAATGGAAATTACCGCTACAATGCCTAGCAAAAGCGACCTCCATTTTTCTTATCAACCTCTTCCTTTCGGAAACAAAATTCCAGTCACCTCTTCTGACCCTAAAACTGCGCACGATGCATTCGCCTCTCGCCTTTGCCAGCTCCTGATGTCGGATCGGAGCGGCAAACCGGTTCCTTCTTGCGTTCGAGACGCGAATCCTGATACTGCCCGCATTGAGCCAACGCCTATTGAGCCATCCTCTGGTCCTATTCGCACTCGCGATCCGCGCATTCGTTTGCCCGGAAGGATAATTGCATCATCCTCCTCTGCGCCTCTTCCCGCTCACAATTCTACCCCAAACCCTTTGCAAAACGATTCTATCGCGGGGTCCCCTCCTCCTCATCCCCTGATTCGTCGTTCGGTTTCCCCTCCACCTCCGTTTGCGAGATTCCAACCCAGCGAGTCCCGTACTATTCTTAATGTTCATCCAACCCGTGTCATTGGTGACGGACTCGACGAAGCAGCTCAATGCCTTGAAATGGCGATCCTTTGTTCTACAACATACTCCATTAATCATGGAGGACTCGATTCGCGCTTCTGGGATCAGGCCAGCGAGGACCTCGCAAACAATCGTCCGATTTCGTATGTGGCCTATGTTTGGAACGTTCAATTGAAGGCCCAGTTCCCGAGAGAAATTCCCGAGCTATGCATCATGCAGGACGCTCGGGAGCGACACCTGAATCGTCCAACAACCTTTCCCCCGGGTCTGAACATCTTTTACCCCTACCTACGTCCAGAGGGTCTTCGAGACTTCCTCGATACCTTCCACCTCCATGGGCAGCACCCTCGTTTCTTCGACAACCTGCGCCGCATCGGTTTCGAGATTTTATCTGAGCACTCTACTCAGCTCAATATTCGCACAATCCTACATCGCGACTACATCACGCCATTCCTGCGCAATCCCATCCCTTACTCTCCAGCATACAAACTCGGACGCAATGATCCTTTTACCGTTGCTTGCGCTGGTATTCGCCGGCTTATTCAGGATGCAATGGCGCATTTGGTGCAGGTAATAAAGGTCCATCGCCCCGACTTCGAAGCACTCGCAATCTACGAAGGGAAAATTGCGCGACGACTCGCACACTCGAATTCTCATGCTCCACCACTCATCTTCTTCTTGACCCCACAAACCATGCCTTCCCCTGCGTACCCGGGCGACTATAAACCTCGCCCTTCGGACTTTCATCCATTCCTTCACCCCTTCGAGCATGAATTCCTTCTCGAAGTCGGCATCCTATTTGTCAACTCAACCGACCGAAAATTTTAAGACCTCGCATTTTTAATTAATAAACTAGTCTTGTTCAAGTTCGTCCAACACCATGAATTTGCGAGGATATTTTCTAGCGGCATTCTGGAGACAGCAGGGCACATTCAAATTTTTGCCGATGAATTCGACTACGCCACCGACGACCTTGAATATATTTAAATCCTCACCTCCTACCCATTCTTCCGCTCCACCTACGATACGGATTCAACTTCAACTTCTCGCGTGCCCCGCGGAAGTTGTTTACCTACATACCCACTCCACACTCTTTGAACCTTTAATTTTATTGCATGTCCCGTGCCGATCCAATCACCCGTCGTGGCGATCGACGTTAAACTTGCTACCTGCTCGAAAATGCCATCTCCACATCAATACTCCCAGTCCACCCTCGTCTTAGGTCTATTCCTCATTCTACTACTATTTCCTGCTTCCTTTTGCATCTCGTTCGAGCTTTTCGCCCGCCACGGCACTAAACTGGCACAAATATTTATCGCAATCTCCCTCTCCCGCTTAACCTCCTACTCCGAGACCCAAATATCCACCTTTATTCACCTCTCAACACCAGCCTACTTCACCTCCACCGCTCAAACATTTTTCATCCCGGGAAAATCCTACTTGCATTCCACGAACGTCGTTGAAGTTCGAGATTCAACGTCCAATCCACATTCGGCCGAAAGTCGGAGTTCCACTTTGTCGGCAGTCCCCGAGTATGACATCGACACCGCGTACGAGAAAACGACGGGATTTGCCGTTGATCCGCACTTGGATCCCGCAGAACCCCTTTACACCACCCTCGACGATTTGGAAGACGGTGATATTCTCTTTCCAATGACTTGCGACGAGAACGGAGTCGCCGAAGTTCTTACTGCCTACAAGAAAGTTGGAGTTAAAATCAAACCTCTGGCCCAGCCTTATCCCGTGCATGCCCGAACTCGACGCCAATTTCCCGAGGATCCTCTGCAAAGTCTTCCTCCGCTTCCCACACGTCCTCCGGAATTCTATCCCACTAAGAAACTCGATCGCGAACGGATGGACAGTCTGGATATCAATCATGACGGGAATTTACTTCCCGAAGAAGTCAAGCTTTTTGAACATGTCATGCGATTGAACGAGGACGGCCTAGCCTTTGTTGAGACCGACCGCGGAACGTTTCGAAGTGATTACTTCTCCGATTACATCTACCCCGTCATCGAACACACACCCTGGGCCTTTAAAAATATTCCCATTCCCCCTGGCATCCTGGATAAAGTCATCGAGATCTTGAAGACGAAAATTTCGCACGGAGTGTACGAACACTCTCAAAGTCCATATCGGTCCAGATGGTTTTGTGTACTCAAGAAAAGCGGAGCACTCCGCCTTGTTCATGATCTACAGCCGCTAAATAAAGTTTCAATCCGCGATGCTGGTGTTCCCCCCATTCTCGACGAGTTTGTTCAACCATTTGCGGGCTGCCAGATATTCACTGTGTTCGATCTCTTCTCTGGATACGACGCTCGCATTGTCGACATTAAATCTCGGGACTTAACGGCATTTATGACGCCTCTTGGGCTTCTACGTCTCACTTGTCTGCCCCAAGGCTTCACGAATTCCCCTACCGAATTTCAACAATGCATGGTGTTCATTTTGCAGCATGAAATTCCGCATACAGCAAATGTATTTATCGATGATCTGCCGATCAAAGGTTCAACTACCCAATATCTCGACGCAAATGGCAATCCAGAGACTATTCCCGAGAATTCCGGGATACGACGCTTCATATGGGAGCATGCCCAAGATGTCCATCGTGTCATGCATCGCATAAAGCACGCCGGCGGAACCTTCTCAGCCAAGAAAACCCAAATAGGACGCACAGAAGTTATTATCCTGGGTCAACTCTGCAACTCAGATGGTCGTCTCCCAGACCCCGACCGCGTTGACAAAATTTTGAACTGGCCAGCTCTTACCGATGGGAAATCAGCGCGTCGTTTTCTTGGATTATGCGGAGGTGTTCGCATTTGGATTCCAAACTACTCGGGCCTTGTTCGCCCCCTCTCACAGCTCTTTCACAAGGATTCACCCTTTGTCTGGGGCCCTGCTCAGATAGAAGCGTTTGAAATGTTGAAACGATATGTTACCACTGCTCCTGCGCTCATCAATCTTGACTATACCGCCGATCTTGATATTTACCTCGCCGTGGATTCAAGTTTTCGAGGCACCGGATTTGTTCTATCACAGGAAGACGAACGCGGCCGCCGCAGACCTGCGCGATATGGTTCGATCCCTTTCAATGAACGCGAGTCTCGATACTCCCAGACGAAGCTCGAACTCTACGGGTTATATCGAGCTTTGCGACACTGGCGACTCTATCTTTTCGGAATCAAACGGCTCAATATTGAGACCGATGCAAAATATATCAAAGGAATGCTCAATTCTCCCGATCTACAACCGAATGCCACTATCAACAGATGGATTCAGGGCATACTCCTCTTCGATTTCAATCTGATTCACGTCCCTGGCAAGGAGTTCCACGCTCCTGATGCGCTTTCGCGTCGCGAACTCGGCGAAGGCGAGATCATTGAAGAACACGACGACTCGTGGCTCGACGATATTGTCCTTCACGCTGCTTCCTTTAATCTACCAACCAAAATCACGTGCTCCACTCTCAACCAACACTTTCTCCCTCTCCGTTTCCTTCGGCCTCTGTTTATATCTCTCAATCAAATCCTACTCTCTCCCCCTTCGATGCTACTCTATTCGATATCCGCCATTTTCTCATCACTCTCCAACTCCCAAACTTCCCCCAACGTGATCATCAGCGCCGTATGCAGGCCAAGCGCCGGTTTCTGAAGAAAACAGCAGAATATTTCATGAAAAATGGTCAAATGTTCAAGCACGCCGGCAAAAATAAAATGCCGCTTCTGGTCATTTTTGATCCCGAAAAGCGTAAAGGAATTCTCACTCAAGCCCATGAAATTCTCGGACACCGTGGCGAATTTCCCACTCTCGAGACAATTCAGCTCCGCTTTTTCTGGCCGCACATGCGTACTCAGGTCATTAAACATGTTCGCAGCTGCCATGAATGTCAATTACGCACCCGGATAGCAATTCAGGTTCCTCTGACTATCTCTGCTCCTGTCACCATGTTTGCAAAAGTGTACATCGACATCATGTACATGCCCAAGGCTCGAGGATTTCGCTACATCGTTGCTGCCAAAGACGACCTTTCTGGAGTCTCAGAAGCTCGTGCACTTCGCAAAGCCAATGCCCGCTCCCTCGCTAAATTCTTCTGGGAAGAATTATACTGTCGGTATGGCGTTGTTCTTCAAGTCACAACAGATAATGGCCCCGAATGCAAGGAAGCTTTTGCGCTTCTCATGGACACTCTGAATATTCCACAAGTCACCATCTCTCCCTATAACTCCCGTGCAAACGGAGTCGTTGAGCGCGGCCATTATATTCTTCGCAAATCACTAGTGAAAGCTTGCGAAGGGAACATGAATCTATGGCCACTGAAGCTTCATGCTGCCAAGTTTGCAGATCGCGTTACGTTTCGAAGAGCTACGGGCCAAACTCCGTTCTTCACCCTCCATGGTTTTCACCCTATTCTTCCTTTTGATCTCGCCGAATGCACATTCCTTGTTGAAGGATGGACTTCAAATATGTCTGCCGTTGATCTTCTTGCTCTCCGAACCCGCCAAATCGAGCGACGCCCAGATGATTTGAAGGAAGCAGCGGAACGGCTACTCGCCAGTCGGATGCGCTCCAAGACTGAATTTGAACGAAGATATGCCGCACGATTTTACCGTGAAATCTATCACCCCAATGAGCTCGTTCTGGTCCGCAACGCACGCCTCGCAACTGATCTGGGACGGAAATGGAAAAATAAATGGCTCGGCCCTTACGCCGTGGTTCGACGAACAACTGGCGGATCTTATGTTCTCCGAGAGTTGTCTGGAGCGATTAGCACTCAAGGCATCGCAGCCACACGCCTGCTCCCCTATATATCGCGAGATGACCCTCGTCTTGCGGAGCTGGCTGAAGGCTTTCCTCTTGATGATGGCATGGAAAGCCCACCGAATGCAGAAGAATCCGACGATGATAATCCCGAGTCATCTGACGAGGATGATATTTGAAGACCATGTATACCCCTTCCCTTGACTTGTTTCTGTCTCCCTTCGATCTCGTTCTACTCCCTCTCCCCTCGACGCAACCGAGGACGGTTGATTTTTCGCGTGCCCCGCGGATGTGACGCAGCTACGCTGTGTACACATAAATCACCGGAATTTCATATACCAACCCATCAGTTTCATTGTCGCATTCTCATTGTTACTACTCTCCGTACCCTGCGCCCGAATTTCACGTCTTTAGCTGTCACGGAGCAACTGGGACGGACAGGTTGAACCGTGGAAAAGTTCTTTGATCGCATCAATTGGCGCAACATCAACTTTCGAATATTCATCCCGGGTTCTCTCGCAAGCCGGATATCGAAAATACGGCCTCTACTCTTCCCATACTCGAGTATGGTCGCAACTGTCTCCATTCCAAAATCTCAGCCAATCCCAAGAGCTGCATGTGGAGAAATTATCCACAATTCACTCCGACACAATCTTATTGGTTGAACTCCATTCCAAGGTGAAAACTGATACTCTGTACCTTACTACGGCCATGCGTGCAATCCCCAGATCATGGAAACGATCCCTTGTTCCTTGATATTTGGCTGTGCAAGCCATATGGACACCTCTTCTCAATTTATTCTGTACCATATGTAATAACCCAGAATACCGGTACTCCTCTTTGTATTTATTCGTAGTTACTGCTCGAGAGCATCGTACCAATTATCCCCCATTTTCTGAATATCCCCTGGTGCCAGCCCACTGACTAAATCGACCGAGTTAGCAAGAATTACCTCTTGGAACTCGAACTTACTGCCACACTCGCCCTCCTGTTAAATTCTTCTGGATTCAATTAGGAACATTAATAGCAAGCCTTACTTTGTTTTAACGTCTCTACCTATAGATCCACCCCTTTGCTTTAAACCCCTCACAACTTGCCGAAATATAGCGGGGTCCTCATCTTCTATCGACTTGCCTCCAAAATCGACAACTTGCCTAATTGGGATTGGATTTGGACTGAACGAAGCTCAAAACCCACTCACCCGTTTATCGTAACCTTACGACTGGTTTAAACGATACTTCGGGGTATTTAATATACGACGTCACAGCAAGATTCGCGGTTTTCGCGTCCGAGACAGCAGAGGAGGAGTCCGACGAAGCGTCTGAAAAATCGCCAAAGCGCGCAATCTTGACCAGTTAATCCCTTGGAGCCTTTCTTCTGCTGTAAGGGCAACCTTTAGGACCCGAGATGTCTCGAGGGTCTAGCGAGGGAGAATCCAAAGTTAATTAAAGACGCTACTAGGAATACATTACAGCGCACCTAGCGAGGGAGAATCCAAAGAGAAGAAAGGCTAAGGATTCCCACGCTAGGTGTGGCAAACATATACTAACTAGTTCCCACAGGGCCGGGTCAACCGGCAATAGTCTCTAGCCCGGTCACAAGCTAAGTCCCACCTTGATGACGTAGTTGGACTGGAGGGTGCGCAAGATCCCAGTCCAACTATGTCATAGTTTGATGGAGCTCCACAATGATGTAATGGGATCTTGGGCAGAAATGCCCAAGTCCCTTTGCATCATGCTGTGCAGAACAGGGGTAGACCAGCCCAATGCTCCTCGACCAGATATGAATGCGTATCCGGAGGTGGATCGATAAGTCTCGTTGTCACCAAACCAGTCGGCGTCAGAGAACCCGTGGAAGTCAAGATCCCCAGCAATGTCCGAGCCGTCGAAGCACAGCTCAAGGTCACGAGTATACTTCATGTAGCGCAGGCCGCGCTTTGTCCAGTGGCATGCTTTGGGGTTTGCACTGTACCGTCCAAGCACGCCAACAAGGTATGCCAAGTCAGGTCGGGTCCCCTGGACAGCATACTGAATTGAGCCAACCACGGTAGCGTATGACATTGTCTCTCCGTTTATGGTCTGTTGGAGTAGTGTGGTGTTGTCGACGGGGTCTTCAGCAGTGAGGCGAGGGGTCGTAGCCATTGGAGTCTTTGACGGGTTACAGTCTGCCATACCGCAACGCTTAAGGACAGCGTCAATGTACTTCGTTTGGGAAAGAGAGATAGTGCGTCGCTGTCGGTCCCGTTTGATCTCGATCCCGAGGATGACACGAGTACGGGAATATAAAGATGTATGTAGATATCCATGGATAAGAGATGGCCTATCTCGGAATGAAGGCAAACCAAATAAATACATATCCTGACATACCCACCTTTAAAGACTCCCCCGAAGACGATACCAATACGGAAGACCATGCAAATTTTGGTGATAGTAGTAATAAGTCAATTGGTGGCGGAAAAAATCAGTTTTTTTGTGGGAAAAGGTCTATTAAATGTTGTATGGCTTTAGGACACTAGAAACATGCTCAATTTGAGCTGAGGAGACGGAAACGCGTTGAGAACGCGGTCAATGTTTGGTCGTGAGTGGTAGAAACGTGACCTAAGCGGAGTTTGAAATGGAGCACCCGTTAAGACCCCGGGATGAGAAAGCAGACGTCAGATCAAGGAATATCCTGAGCTTGCGAAGGTTCAAGGGAATTGATCTACTCCGCCTCAGGGAGACTAATCCACCTTACATCCGGCAATCTTCCGGGCAGACTCCGGTGTCCATCACTCGGTTCAATCCATCTTTCACCAGCACACCAGGTGACCATTATATAGAATCAGTTTATTTGCCCATGACCACGAAAAATCGGTCATTCCGAGGCTTTTCTGGGTGCCGAAAACGCGTTTTCCCGGCCGAGGGATTCCCCCTTGGGGAAGGGTAAAACAATGACCCACCGTGGGAACCTGGACCGTTTTGCCATCACCCTCGGAATGGAGAAGTTCCCTTGGGTGAAAAATCGGTCATTCCGAGGCTTTTCTGGGTGCCGAAAACGCGTTTTCCCGGCCGAGGGATTCCCCCTTGGGGAAGGGTAAAACAATGACCCACCGTGGGAACCTGGACCGTTTTGCCATCACCCTCGGAATGGAGAAGTTCCCTTGGGTGAAAAATCGGTCATTCCGAGGCTTTTCTGGGTGCCGAAAACGCGTTTTCCCGGCCGAGGGATTCCCCCTTGGGGAAGGGTAAAACAATGACCCACCGTGGGAACCTGGACCGTTTTGCCATCACCCTCGGAATGGAGAAGTTCCCTTGGGTCAAGCACTAGCTACACTCAGCCTACACAAGCTTAAGCACGCCGCCTTCGGCAGGGCCGGCTCGCTGCGCTCGCGTCCCTCCCTACGGCTGGTGCACAGCTTGTCGGGGCTCCGCCCCAAACCCCGCGTGTTTTTTTTCGCTGGATTCTGTGCCCGCGGCGCGCTGCACTCGCCGGCGCGCGACGCCGGGGACCCCGTGATTTTCTGTCAAAAAGCACGTTACTTTCTGTCAAAAGTCACGTTACTAACGTCACTAAAAAAAAAAAAAAAAAGTGGCGGCGCCATCTGATGCCACCCCCTAAAAAATTGATGTGACCCAATCGACTCCATTTGCATCAAAAGTTCCAGAAATAGGCTGTTCTATTTTTGGGGGTGGCATCAGATGGCGCCGCCACTGTAGGACTGACTCGGAAAAAGTATGGGATCACCTGGTTTTCAAACTTTCGGCTTGAACTGCGGCGCGAGTGAGAAAATTTTGGGGTTGATATACTCAGTGCTTCGTATACCTCTAAGACTACCCTTTCTACATGTATTAACTCGACGTCCAATGTGCGCGCGTTGTCGTCAGAGAGCGTGATTATCGCGTACACGTGATCCAATACTTTTTCCGCATTTGGCAGCCCAAGACTTTTCACTCTGAACCACCACAACGACGCGCTCGATTCACCCCAGACCTCTTGTGACTCATTCTCCACATCATGTTCAACATCACTGCCGCAAACAAGGCCGCCATAGACGCCCTTAAGAAGGCAGGCATCTCAAATAGAGATGTAGCCGAAAAAGAGAATGTTGCGCCCTCTACGGTCTCCCAAATCAATGCCCGCTATGGTCCAACGCGCGGCTTCGATGAGAAAGCACCTAGGCCGAGTCTCCCACGCCAATGAGGGGAGAGCGAAACATCCGTGGAGCCCTCCAATCGCTCTCTTCCGGCAAAGCCAAGAATGCATCTGACCTGCAGCGGAAATATTTCCCGCATTTGCATGTTGATACGGTCCGGTCTGCTCTACGAGAGCGTAAATTGGGCCTATGTACACCAATCCAAGCCTTTGTTGAAGCCAGAGCACCGGAGGAAGCGAAAAGAGTGGGGGGAACTTCATTGTTACCGGACTGCAGAGAATTGGCGGGCCGTCATATTTTCAGATGAGTCAAAATTCAACATCATTGATTCGGGCGGCCGACAGTGGTGCTGAAGGGAACCAAGAAAGGCGTATGATTCCAGATATACGAAGAAGAAGGTCCAAATCGGCGGCGGGGGTGTTAGGGGTGTTATGGTCTGGGGCTGTCTCACCCGACACGGTGTCGGTCAACTTCATCGGACCGAAGGGATCATGGATCGCTTCGTTTACACTGACATCCTCTCGAAGTCCCTCCTCGACATTCTGGACCCGCGTAATTTGGACCGCTCGACCATTTATTTCCAGCAAGACGGCGACTCAAAGCATAAATCCAAGCACGCGCAGGGGTGGCTTAATCTCGAGGGCTTTGATGTTCTTCCCTGGTGCCCGTACCCGCTCGATCTGAGCATCATAGAGAATCTTTGGGATCATTTGGAGCGTATGGTACGCGCTCGGGACTCTCTAGGATCACTTTGAAGGAGGAGTGGGAGAAAATAGATCAGACATATACTGACAAGTTATACGGCAGTATGCCCAACAGGGTGCGCAAAATGTTGGAAAAGGGAGGCCTGACTCACTATTAATGTTCTGTGGGCTTTTCTTGTACGTTTTCCCTCTCAACCATTCTCTGACTTGTATTTCCTAAAGCGGCAAAAAGCAGATATATAACTGGATCACCCATCACGAATAAATCCATTGCACAGCTCTCATTTTTTGACGCAGCCTCCCGATATTTTACATGCACATACTACACATAGTGTACTCCATACTGAGTCACAAAAATTCCCAGTATATGCAACACGAGCATCTTTCTCACAGATGCCATGATCCCATACCTTCTCCGAGTCAGTGTATCTTCGTGAAAGAGGGCGGCATTCCGTGAAAAGGTCCCTCAATTCACTGGAATTCACGGCGTCGTTGGTAGCGTGGGAAGGAATCCACAGCGCATCAATTTCTGGTTGTGAAAGGCTCCTTCACCGGAATCCATGGCGTTGCAAGGAATCCACGGCGTCGACTGTCAACCCTCTGCCAACAGGAAAATAAAAAGAACACTGTCAAACAATCTCAGCACCAACTCGAAAGTGCACAAAAAATCTTATAGACGAGCCCAAGCCCTTATATTGAATGCGAAAAAATTATAACCAAGTGCGAGCCCTTATAATTAATGCCAATTAAAATCATTATTATAGTCGACCGTACAGCACTATATTAACGCGGCCAAAAAATATTGTGGGAACCAAAGATGTCCCCGATGGGCTACAAACCATGGTAGTGTCACCGCAAATGGCCTGACAGGTCTCATTGACCTGCTATATGGCTTCGAACGGAAACCGTAGGGCGAAAGCCGAAACTCTAGCACAGTCAATTGTGCACCGATTGCCTTGGGTATAGGCTCGAATTGAACCGTTTGAATAGAGCTACAAGGGTCTGCCATGATCGGCCTCATCGAACCGCATCAAGGGACTCACGTACTGGGACACGTTGAATATATACGGCCATTTGCGTGCAGAGACAAGTGCACTGCATCAATTGAATACGTCTCACTGATAGGCCTTCAAAACCACGCATTACACGTCTCCGGTGTCCTGGCAAGGTTTAGGGATATCGACTTCAACGGGTATAGACACTGCATAAACCGAAACACGCTGATCGAAGCTATACGGAATCCAGCACGTCAATGCCAGAGCACAGACGTTAAGGTTGGCAACAACTCAACAGCATGGACGTTAGGGTTGGCGACATCACTCCCCCGATGGAATCCACTGTTATTGGGGGAGCTTTTGTCTGAGGTTCCCGAAAAGTGGATGGCTGTGCAATGTGCCTACTCTCCCACGGGTACGCCATCAATACGTGATGTTAAACAGAGCCTTAGAGACAAGTGGCCTACTGTACAGCGGCGCAATCCGGGGAAAGTGCAATAAAGAAACACTCTCAGCCAAGGGCTCGCATCAATAGGAAATTACTCCCGACTTTCGAAGAAACCACAAAGGCAGGAATACCATCAACTTCAGTTCACACGGTTTCGAGTCCATCAATTCCATTCCCCCCCAAAAAAAAATCATAACCATTAGCCTGGGCAGCAGTCAAAATTGCACAAATTCCTGAATTCAGCTCTATGGTACATAGCAGGCTTTACCGGGACTGCGGCACTATGTAAGACAAGAAGTATGGCTTGAGTTGTGTATGTAAGGCTGATTTAACGAAACTTTGCCTCTCACAAGATCTTTTCTGTTCAGGCTGGACGGAATTAGCGCAAGCTCCCCCTTTTCTGTAAGCCGGGCACCGGCATTACAATACATAGTTCCTACTGTCTGCGGCCCCCATCCCTCAGAGGGCTTGTAAATATTAGTGGCCCGGGGAACCATTACTTCAAAAAACTTCGTTCTTTTTCGTAGAACAAGATCTCCTCGTGCCCCTGATTATTTTATTACCACTTTTCTATTTCAGCTATTGCCTGTTATAGAAAAGCACCTGCCCCTGACCCTGCTTTTGCTTTATTCAACCGAGATCCACTTCAATCCGTTCCAGAAAAAAATGCTCAAACGAACCATTCAATGATCAGTTTCCTCTGATCTAACTTCATATTCTTGAACACACATATCAAACCTACTGCCTCCCAAAATTTGAAGTCAGTCGGTCACCTCCTACCCATTATATACCTAGATCCATCTTGGGAGGGTGAAAGTTCAAAAAATTTGACCGTAGCTTCATTCTTTCAAGTTCAATGACCGAATTTGGACAAGATTTTGATATCATCAGAAAGCCCTTGATCGTAGCTTTCTGAACATATACAACTTGTATTTTAGACAACACCTTCGAGGAATAGAATGAGTCACTTTTACAGATGAACTCAAAAGAGACCCGCAAAAAATCAATCAGAGACAGGATTTCAAGCAAAAAAACCGTTTCCCACGGTTGATTTTGAGTGTCCCCGCCCCGCCGACCCGTTTCTCGAGAACTCCCGCCACTTCCCACCACTGCGGCCACTTTTCCTGCCACTCCGCCCACTTCCCGCCCACTCCCGCCACTCTCCCAGGGTTTGTTTCGGCAAATGCCGCCACTCACCTTGCACTCACCAAATACAACCCCCAAACCACACCGCCCACACCGCCCACTTCGCGCCGCGTTTCTCCGAAGTGGCTGCCACTTCCCACGGTTCTTTCCCGCCACTCGGCCACTCCCGCCCCACTGTCTGCCACTCCCCGCTCTCTTTGTCGGATATACTCGGCGATTATGGCGGTCCGGATGCACATTTAATTGTGCCGCCCCGAACATCGGCTTTTCGGCCGTTCCGCCCTTCTTTTGAGTGTTTTCGGCACTTTCCGCCCTACTCTCACTGGCGACTCTAAAAGGGGCGGAAAATTGTTCCGCCCTTTTGTAACTTCAGCCCCGCCCCTTTCATATTTTTTGTCCCCGCCCTTCTTTTGGTTTCTTTTAACTGTGCAAATTCCAACTAAGAACGAATGGATGTCTTCCTTTCATTATGGACGGCCACATACTGAGAACTGGAGCTGGCACCTTCAAATTTCACCAACAGTGATGGTACTTATATTTCGTCGTAAAATTGGGACAAAGGCTCTCGAATGATAATCTGGTCAGCCCTAATCCTCTTGTAGACAAAATATGCATATGTTCTCGAGTCTGGTGTTTCCTCTATCTCAGATTTATGCAGACTAAATTCGTTTTGATTGACTTGAAGTTCCTTCTGAGTTTGAGGTGCTTCAGCATCTACTGTAAGTATCAATCGCTGGTCTTTAAGGAAAGGGTACAAGAGGTGGTCGTTGCAAGCAACTCCTTGAATTCTCCAAATAGCTTGGGTAGACATTGTCTCTCTAAAATCCGAAAACTAATGCGGTTAGGAGTGGCTTCAACTAGACGGGGTTATTTATATTGAATACAATGACCTGTATTCTGAAACTGAATGCTCGAGTCAGTGCCAGCTATAAGCAGATACCTGTGCGTGGAATTGCAGTTCTAGGTTCTATCTTGGTTTCACAGAATTCTTGCCCCATATACTCCATAGCGAGATGGGTCACAACGGGTCCTCAAAAGATTCACAAGCCTCAAAATAACAAAGAAGATGATACCTGGATCCCGTTAGAACAATCTAGCCTACGAAGGCAGAATAAAACCAGGATACAGAATGTGACCGAGAAGCCCGAGAAACCATGTGTGTATGAAATTTAGCACCTTCATTTCGTTTTATAATCGTCAAACTTCAGGATGAATCTTACTCTCACTCTTCTCACTGACCCATACCTCCGAAATGGCTGATTCGACGAATTAGCTGAATAGAACTCCGAGTTATGTTCAAGCAAATTTGCACTCTCTGATTACCCACCTCCACGCTTTCCCCGTGTTCGTTTCGAAACGATATGAGTGATGCTGTCCTAACTCTCTGTAATTGTTGAATCACGGGTCTAACTTTTCTCTCATAGCTCTCGTAGAAAATACGGATTCCTTACTTACATTTAGATTACAAGCCCTATATACTCCCGTAGCGTACTATCGCCTAGCCTTCGGGCCAGGTACGATAACCCTAGAACTACAAACAAACAAACAAATGGTAAAAATTACATATTAGAATTGAATGTGACTCGGCTGTGCATTAGTGTAATGAACCTTGAAATATTCCGTTGAGCAACCAAACTAGAAAACAGCAACTCAATCGAAGTTCATTTCCGTAAGTATATTTCAACTCAAACAATACCCAAACCATTACAGAAGAAATCTGAGTGAGCCAGAGGAGTGTATCCCCGGTACTGCATTACTGGAATTACTCTACAGGAGTCTAGATACTAGTGTGGGTCAAATTCAGTACATATATCCTCTGCAAGTTCACCAACACACTGCACAACTTGAATTGAAAGCCCAATTCGTTGCCAGTCCGTGAAAGAAATGAACCCCATGGCAATACAGTCTGGGGTCGGAGTTCGTGTTAGAGGAAAAAACTCACGAAAGAAGGGCGGGGACAAAAAATATGAAAGGGGCGGGGTTGAAGTTACAAAAGGGCGGAACAATTCTCCGCCCCTTTTAGAGTCGCCAGTGAGAGTAGGGCGGAAAGTGCCGAAAACACTCAAAAGAAGGGCGGAACGGCCGAAAAGCCGATGTTCGGGGCGGCACAATTAAATGTGCATCCGGACCGCCATAGGCGATGGCGCGAATCACCGACAAACAAATCAACGTTTACAAAAATGCCCCCGCCCCTAGCTACGGTAACGGGGAATTTTGCGCAAAATTCCGTGCCAAAGGGCCTCGAAACAGCGGAATTCTGGGCAAACAGCCCAGCGTGGGAAGGAATTCTGGGCAGATCATTTCAAAACACCCCAAATTCGAGGAATTCTGGGCAAACACTGGAACTCTGGGCAAACGATACAGGTACCAGCAATGGCCTACCTTGTACAAAAAACTTATACTGTACAATTACGTTCAGATCGTTAATCACGCGTCACACCCACCTCTGTCGAACCGAATTTTTGCCCTGTGTCACGCCTCACACGGGCCAATGTCGAATGGGCCGCTCGGTTCGAAAAAAATCCTCCAAATTGGGATTTTGCTCAAAAAATCACTTTGCTAGTAGTATGGGCCCTCTGGTGTGCTTTCTTGACTTGTGATGTTCAATTTCTGCTAGATTTTCCACTTGAAGTGATTTTCAACCGAATTCTCGGCCTGAAATGCGGGTTTTTTGCTCAAGGTATGAAATGTCTCCATCGCATTCCCAATCCTCGCGGAAAAAATGCAAACTCACTTACTAAATGGTTTCAGGCTCCTCCTCGCGAGACTGGAGGTTGTCGAAATTCTGCGCCCTGTCACACCCAGTGTTCCTTTTTAAGGCCTTATTAAGGCCACCTCCGAAGGCTAAGGCCTTAAAGGCCTTAATAACGTTATTAAGGGCTCCATATTAAGGGGCCTTAGGATGAAAAATACAAATTTTTCCGGGCTTTTTTAGATGCATTTTTCGGGGAGTTCCAAAGCGGTTTTGCTTCTTATGGCTTGCTGCAGCTGAGTTTTGGCTGAACTTGAGGTTTGTGGACTGAAATTGCGCCCGCCAGGGCAATGCAGGTAGCCGAGCTGAGAGCTTGACCCATGTTCCGACGCGCTTCAGCAGAAGTTCCGACGCGCTTCAGCAGAATCAACGGAACCTGCCGGACATTGCCATTGAGAATCCGGGCCTTTGGCAGCTGCCAAGTTGCCAACCCAGCTGCCGAACCTGCTGAACGTAGCCGAGAAGGGTGACATAATCCAAGGTAAGGCTTAATTAAGGGTTAAGATGGATCCAGCTTCATGTTAACCCTTAGCATTAACTTGAAATTAAGGGTTAATTCATTCTAAGGCTTAACCTTTAGGAGGAACACTGGTCACACCACCCCAGGACCTCTGTCGAAATGTCGAATTGGTTCAGGCGCGTCACGCGTCACCCCCCATGTCGATTTGAACGTAATTGTACACACTGACTAAAAGGAACAAAGACCCAAACACGCTCCTTATAGTCACCAGCAAGGCCTTATAAGAATTGCGACTCACTGCCAGAAAAAAATATAAGCCAGAGTCAAGGCTTATAAGAAATGCAATTGAGCAGCCGACTCAAGCCATCGGGAAAAATTGGTGGAAACCAAAAGGGTGCCAAATAGCCTAGCTACGGTAACGGCACTCCTTCAAAAGGGTCCCAAAACAAGGGGAATTCGGGGCAACAACGACAGCGTGGGAGGGAATCTACCTGCGGCCTTCCGCTTCCTCTTCAGCCCACTTTCGACTTCGCCGCCTGGACCAAACCTCCTCCAGACCTTCCCGTCCCCGACGATTTCGACTTAAAAGACCGCAATACTTAAGTACAACTGCGAAGTCGACGAACATGACCGTCTCAGTCTCCGCACGACCAAAGCCTACGAGGCTGCCCTAAAAGATGGCACAGCGACACAGGCAATGGATATCCCTTGGGTCAAATAAGTAGCAGCGCGTGGTCAAATAGCAGTCACGTCTGTGACATGAGTCACTCAACTCTTTTCGTCGTCCTCCAGCTTCCTCCTCCGTGTTTCTGCGTATCCGGCCTGGACGGCGCAATTGCCCTGGAACATCCAAGAGTTGCTTTCAATGCCACAAAACAAGTCGGCACTTCGGAGCCGTTGGCCAATTTAAATCAGTTTCTTCTGCGGGTTTTACGTATGGATTGGAATATAGGTCAGGCTGAGGTAGCAGTCGCTTCCCCGGAGCTAAAATTCCTTTTGTCACGTGTGAGAACTTCTTCCTGCTGCGCATGCGTAGATTAACACTCCGTTAGCTTCTTCCGTCAGTGAAAGCTCTGATGATAGATCCTACTCCCATTGATACCACCCAACAAACCTGGATAAGCATTAATTCTGAGGAGTTCTATCCAGCCCTTAGAAATGCTATGCGTACTGTGAGGCCTAACCCGAGTTTGTAGGAAGAGTGCTGAATTTCAACTCTATCAGTTGCCGCAACCCTTAATGCCGCAAGGGGACAGATTGGTATGCGACATCACGAAGGAAGTTTACAATTTCGAACAAGTTCTCGGGGCAGACCATGCAGCTCAATTCCAAAAGGCTAGTCATGTACATCTCAATAAGCGTTATGTACCTACAATTGACAGACCCATAGCTGTTCCCAACACTGACACAGCTGAGTTCTTCTATGAAAAACTTCCGCACCACACGAGATACGTGGGCCACCATGGATGCCAATGCGCTATCCATATTTATCTATCTTTTAGACAACACCTTCGAGGAATAGAATGAGTCACTTTTACAGATGAACTCAAAAGAGACCCGCAAAAAATCAATCAGAGACAGGATTTCAAGCAAAAAAACCGTTTCCCACGGTTGATTTTGAGTGTCCCCGCCCCGCCGACCCGTTTCTCGAGAACTCCCGCCACTTCCCACCACTGCGGCCACTTTTCCTGCCACTCCGCCCACTTCCCGCCCACTCCCGCCACTCTCCCAGGGTTTGTTTCGGCAAATGCCGCCACTCACCTTGCACTCACCAAATACAACCCCCAAACCACACCGCCCACACCGCCCACTTCGCGCCGCGTTTCTCCGAAGTGGCTGCCACTTCCCACGGTTCTTTCCCGCCACTCGGCCACTCCCGCCCCACTGTCTGCCACTCCCCGCTCTCTTTGTCGGATATACTCGGCGATTATGGCGGTCCGGATGCACATTTAATTGTGCCGCCCCGAACATCGGCTTTTCGGCCGTTCCGCCCTTCTTTTGAGTGTTTTCGGCACTTTCCGCCCTACTCTCACTGGCGACTCTAAAAGGGGCGGAAAATTGTTCCGCCCTTTTGTAACTTCAGCCCCGCCCCTTTCATATTTTTTGTCCCCGCCCTTCTTTTGGTTTCTTTTAACTGTGCAAATTCCAACTAAGAACGAATGGATGTCTTCCTTTCATTATGGACGGCCACATACTGAGAACTGGAGCTGGCACCTTCAAATTTCACCAACAGTGATGGTACTTATATTTCGTCGTAAAATTGGGACAAAGGCTCTCGAATGATAATCTGGTCAGCCCTAATCCTCTTGTAGACAAAATATGCATATGTTCTCGAGTCTGGTGTTTCCTCTATCTCAGATTTATGCAGACTAAATTCGTTTTGATTGACTTGAAGTTCCTTCTGAGTTTGAGGTGCTTCAGCATCTACTGTAAGTATCAATCGCTGGTCTTTAAGGAAAGGGTACAAGAGGTGGTCGTTGCAAGCAACTCCTTGAATTCTCCAAATAGCTTGGGTAGACATTGTCTCTCTAAAATCCGAAAACTAATGCGGTTAGGAGTGGCTTCAACTAGACGGGGTTATTTATATTGAATACAATGACCTGTATTCTGAAACTGAATGCTCGAGTCAGTGCCAGCTATAAGCAGATACCTGTGCGTGGAATTGCAGTTCTAGGTTCTATCTTGGTTTCACAGAATTCTTGCCCCATATACTCCATAGCGAGATGGGTCACAACGGGTCCTCAAAAGATTCACAAGCCTCAAAATAACAAAGAAGATGATACCTGGATCCCGTTAGAACAATCTAGCCTACGAAGGCAGAATAAAACCAGGATACAGAATGTGACCGAGAAGCCCGAGAAACCATGTGTGTATGAAATTTAGCACCTTCATTTCGTTTTATAATCGTCAAACTTCAGGATGAATCTTACTCTCACTCTTCTCACTGACCCATACCTCCGAAATGGCTGATTCGACGAATTAGCTGAATAGAACTCCGAGTTATGTTCAAGCAAATTTGCACTCTCTGATTACCCACCTCCACGCTTTCCCCGTGTTCGTTTCGAAACGATATGAGTGATGCTGTCCTAACTCTCTGTAATTGTTGAATCACGGGTCTAACTTTTCTCTCATAGCTCTCGTAGAAAATACGGATTCCTTACTTACATTTAGATTACAAGCCCTATATACTCCCGTAGCGTACTATCGCCTAGCCTTCGGGCCAGGTACGATAACCCTAGAACTACAAACAAACAAACAAATGGTAAAAATTACATATTAGAATTGAATGTGACTCGGCTGTGCATTAGTGTAATGAACCTTGAAATATTCCGTTGAGCAACCAAACTAGAAAACAGCAACTCAATCGAAGTTCATTTCCGTAAGTATATTTCAACTCAAACAATACCCAAACCATTACAGAAGAAATCTGAGTGAGCCAGAGGAGTGTATCCCCGGTACTGCATTACTGGAATTACTCTACAGGAGTCTAGATACTAGTGTGGGTCAAATTCAGTACATATATCCTCTGCAAGTTCACCAACACACTGCACAACTTGAATTGAAAGCCCAATTCGTTGCCAGTCCGTGAAAGAAATGAACCCCATGGCAATACAGTCTGGGGTCGGAGTTCGTGTTAGAGGAAAAAACTCACGAAAGAAGGGCGGGGACAAAAAATATGAAAGGGGCGGGGTTGAAGTTACAAAAGGGCGGAACAATTCTCCGCCCCTTTTAGAGTCGCCAGTGAGAGTAGGGCGGAAAGTGCCGAAAACACTCAAAAGAAGGGCGGAACGGCCGAAAAGCCGATGTTCGGGGCGGCACAATTAAATGTGCATCCGGACCGCCATAGGCGATGGCGCGAATCACCGACAAACAAATCAACGTTTACAAAAATGCCCCCGCCCCTAGCTACGGTAACGGGGAATTTTGCGCAAAATTCCGTGCCAAAGGGCCTCGAAACAGCGGAATTCTGGGCAAACAGCCCAGCGTGGGAAGGAATTCTGGGCAGATCATTTCAAAACACCCCAAATTCGAGGAATTCTGGGCAAACACTGGAACTCTGGGCAAACGATACAGGTACCAGCAATGGCCTACCTTGTACAAAAAACTTATACTGTACAATTACGTTCAGATCGTTAATCACGCGTCACACCCACCTCTGTCGAACCGAATTTTTGCCCTGTGTCACGCCTCACACGGGCCAATGTCGAATGGGCCGCTCGGTTCGAAAAAAATCCTCCAAATTGGGATTTTGCTCAAAAAATCACTTTGCTAGTAGTATGGGCCCTCTGGTGTGCTTTCTTGACTTGTGATGTTCAATTTCTGCTAGATTTTCCACTTGAAGTGATTTTCAACCGAATTCTCGGCCTGAAATGCGGGTTTTTTGCTCAAGGTATGAAATGTCTCCATCGCATTCCCAATCCTCGCGGAAAAAATGCAAACTCACTTACTAAATGGTTTCAGGCTCCTCCTCGCGAGACTGGAGGTTGTCGAAATTCTGCGCCCTGTCACACCCAGTGTTCCTTTTTAAGGCCTTATTAAGGCCACCTCCGAAGGCTAAGGCCTTAAAGGCCTTAATAACGTTATTAAGGGCTCCATATTAAGGGGCCTTAGGATGAAAAATACAAATTTTTCCGGGCTTTTTTAGATGCATTTTTCGGGGAGTTCCAAAGCGGTTTTGCTTCTTATGGCTTGCTGCAGCTGAGTTTTGGCTGAACTTGAGGTTTGTGGACTGAAATTGCGCCCGCCAGGGCAATGCAGGTAGCCGAGCTGAGAGCTTGACCCATGTTCCGACGCGCTTCAGCAGAAGTTCCGACGCGCTTCAGCAGAATCAACGGAACCTGCCGGACATTGCCATTGAGAATCCGGGCCTTTGGCAGCTGCCAAGTTGCCAACCCAGCTGCCGAACCTGCTGAACGTAGCCGAGAAGGGTGACATAATCCAAGGTAAGGCTTAATTAAGGGTTAAGATGGATCCAGCTTCATGTTAACCCTTAGCATTAACTTGAAATTAAGGGTTAATTCATTCTAAGGCTTAACCTTTAGGAGGAACACTGGTCACACCACCCCAGGACCTCTGTCGAAATGTCGAATTGGTTCAGGCGCGTCACGCGTCACCCCCCATGTCGATTTGAACGTAATTGTACACACTGACTAAAAGGAACAAAGACCCAAACACGCTCCTTATAGTCACCAGCAAGGCCTTATAAGAATTGCGACTCACTGCCAGAAAAAAATATAAGCCAGAGTCAAGGCTTATAAGAAATGCAATTGAGCAGCCGACTCAAGCCATCGGGAAAAATTGGTGGAAACCAAAAGGGTGCCAAATAGCCTAGCTACGGTAACGGCACTCCTTCAAAAGGGTCCCAAAACAAGGGGAATTCGGGGCAACAACGACAGCGTGGGAGGGAATCTACCTGCGGCCTTCCGCTTCCTCTTCAGCCCACTTTCGACTTCGCCGCCTGGACCAAACCTCCTCCAGACCTTCCCGTCCCCGACGATTTCGACTTAAAAGACCGCAATACTTAAGTACAACTGCGAAGTCGACGAACATGACCGTCTCAGTCTCCGCACGACCAAAGCCTACGAGGCTGCCCTAAAAGATGGCACAGCGACACAGGCAATGGATATCCCTTGGGTCAAATAAGTAGCAGCGCGTGGTCAAATAGCAGTCACGTCTGTGACATGAGTCACTCAACTCTTTTCGTCGTCCTCCAGCTTCCTCCTCCGTGTTTCTGCGTATCCGGCCTGGACGGCGCAATTGCCCTGGAACATCCAAGAGTTGCTTTCAATGCCACAAAACAAGTCGGCACTTCGGAGCCGTTGGCCAATTTAAATCAGTTTCTTCTGCGGGTTTTACGTATGGATTGGAATATAGGTCAGGCTGAGGTAGCAGTCGCTTCCCCGGAGCTAAAATTCCTTTTGTCACGTGTGAGAACTTCTTCCTGCTGCGCATGCGTAGATTAACACTCCGTTAGCTTCTTCCGTCAGTGAAAGCTCTGATGATAGATCCTACTCCCATTGATACCACCCAACAAACCTGGATAAGCATTAATTCTGAGGAGTTCTATCCAGCCCTTAGAAATGCTATGCGTACTGTGAGGCCTAACCCGAGTTTGTAGGAAGAGTGCTGAATTTCAACTCTATCAGTTGCCGCAACCCTTAATGCCGCAAGGGGACAGATTGGTATGCGACATCACGAAGGAAGTTTACAATTTCGAACAAGTTCTCGGGGCAGACCATGCAGCTCAATTCCAAAAGGCTAGTCATGTACATCTCAATAAGCGTTATGTACCTACAATTGACAGACCCATAGCTGTTCCCAACACTGACACAGCTGAGTTCTTCTATGAAAAACTTCCGCACCACACGAGATACGTGGGCCACCATGGATGCCAATGCGCTATCCATATTTATCTATCAATCCTT
Source organism: Favolaschia claudopus (assembly GCA_037176885.1). Lineage (NCBI taxonomy): Eukaryota > Fungi > Basidiomycota > Agaricomycetes > Agaricales > Mycenaceae > Favolaschia > Favolaschia claudopus. The sequence goes on along the minus strand of JAWWNJ010000160.1, from coordinate 149,522 downwards.
TGCCAAGGTTTGCATTGCGCTTGTTCATGATGCTGCTCTAATAGTTTGCTATGAGTAGATGTCCGTATATGTACCCCCCTCTCCGGAATCTGAGATAGGAACCCCTTCAGAACAGATCACTCAGCTGAGCCGAGCTGTGATGGTCCTGATAATGATATGTTGTTACTTGACACATCTTATGACTCGTAGAACCAATTTACTATTTGTATCCTAAGTGCAAAACTGTATTAGTACTCGCCAGAGAATAGGAGTACAGTGGTATGGGCGATATACTGTATATTTATTATTTGCGACATGTGTGGTAAATTAGGGTACAACTTACACTTTTAGCAACAACTTTGTTGTACCGCTGGCAACTTCGAGCTGAATGATACACTAACTCGGCAAAAAAAATGTCCGATGGGTTTTTTGTCCGTATTGCGGTGTTAATACCTGTATTCGAGAGCAAACAACTTCTGAGCGTGCACACAATACTGAGACCGATTGGTATGCTACCTCGCCGCCGTGCAATCCCTTGATCCGCCATCAAATGAGCAGAATTCCCAAATAGCCAGATTTTCAATTTGAGTAGGGATTTTTTCTGACAATATCTGAGTGTGCAGGATGAAAGAAGACCCAAATACAAGTACTTTCACAATTCAAACCTTATGAAAATAGTCAGCCGTTGAAGCGCTATAGGCTCGACAAAACTGCCATTTTGGGCATATTTCGGCAAATTCCGGTCAACTCGGTCGAAAATGGTCACTTTGCGAGGGCTATAGCGCCTGTTTGCCTGTATATTTTTCCACAGTTTAAATTGGCGCATAGCTCGCTGGACCTCAGGCTATAACATGAGCAGATCAGCTCCCCGCACCAAAAGAATTTGACTGACTTGTAAAGTCGGCCGATATCAAAATTCCCATGTTTGCGCTCGGCGTGATGGCGTATCAAAAATTTGCCCAAAACCAAACCCAAAGAATAAGGCATCTGGATCCTATGAACACAACTACAAGTTGTTTGAAGTCAAAGTGGGCAGTAATCATCGAAATACAGGCCAGAAATCAATCGGACATTTTTTTTGCCGAGTTAGTGTAATTAGTATACAACCTCGCGGACGACAACTTTGAGAAGTGACATGTTTGTGATGTGACAACTGATTGTGATTCTATGCTGGCATCAACAACTTTCACTCTGCTCACAACAGTGTCGACAACAACTTTTTGTCCGCAACGAAACTGGGGCTACAACTCTTTCTGGAGGCAACTTCTTTTGTATACAACTTGGGATTGTAACAGTCTGTCTGGCTACAACTGAATCTGGCGACAAGTTTGTCTGGTAGCAACTTCTGACTTGTCACTTAGGAACTCTTGGTTTTGGTTCGGACTCTGAGTTTGATCTTTCCTCACTAAACTATATGCAGGAAATGCCAAAAATTTCTTTTGAAACATTGAGAGTATGCTATTTATGAGCCATGCTGCTGATTTACCTCGCATGATTTTACCGGGGCCGCTGGTCGCGCCTTATTAGCCTGTTTGCGATGCAGCCATTGAATGGCTAATGGCTACGCAAGTGCCCGAATTCCGGCGTATTGACGAAAGCTACCCCCGGTCTGAGCATCCAATTTTCATTCCAAATAGCTCTTCTTGACTTCGACATAAAAGTTTAGCCCATCAAACTTTCCTAATACGGAAATCGGTAGCCATTCAATGGCTCCAATGGCTCTTCGCAAACCCTCTGTTTTACCACTTTGGGCTCCCAGTCGATCGGCGTCATATGCAGATCGTCATACTTTATTTGGATCGTCCCTGGTCGCCTCTCTCTCGCAATCAGCCTTATCTCAGCAGCTGCATAGTACTCAGGTGATACATCAGCCCATCACCAAGCATCTCTCTTTCACCGAAACGACATCCAATCCTTTATTTTTGCATCCAGCCCTTCCTCCCCTTCTACTGCCTCCGTTCTTCGATATACCTGTCCTTACCCATCTCAAATCCTTTCCATTCCTTTTCTGAGGTAATTCCAGCCGTTCCTCATCGCCGTCACAAGCATTTCTGACGAAGCATCCCTTTTTCCTGCGTCTGGCCTTATTCATAGCCTGATTCTCTTCTGTTCTCTTCTCATTCCTTCACTCTCCTGCCTCTTCTATCCTCTCTCCTCTTCATTCTCTTCTTCAATATCCCTTTCTCCATGGTGAGTATACTGCTCTCATCACTGCTTCATTTCCATCCCCTCACTACATTGTCAGGCGATGTTTTCTTGGTCGTCCCTCCATCAGGAAAACCCTCCCGCCGTAAGTTGGCCAAATGTCACCAAAAGGTTGCTGAAATTTTGGCCATTATCCCATTTCGGCGAATTTGGCCAAATTATATTGTTGCCGGGAACGACGAATTGGGATTTTGCGGAATTTGGCCGAAGTTCAGTACATTCTCGTGGCATTAGATGCTTATTTCTTTACATTTCATTCGCTCGAATCACTTCAAAATCGGCAAAGGAGTGAATTGATGATGCGCTAACTAACTGTCTAGCGGTGTATGGCTCGGCAGTCAGAGGCAGAAATAGACGAGTGCTCCAAAACGCGACGGTGCCGAGACTGGCAAGCTGCGGCGAAGGCGACGGCGAGGAGATCGAGGACGACGAAGAAAGAGATAGAGACAATGTCGGAGGCGCTAGGCGGAGACGAGAACTAAGAAGCAGAGTCAAAGTCGGAGGCGGCGGCGGAGACGGAGACGGAAGCTAAAGTAACGGGACTTCTGAAGGTGCAAAAGTAGGTCGTATTCGTCGAGGATCGCTACTATATATACAGAATACGATAGGAGTGAGTGAGATAAAATATATAAGACTAGAACTCAGCGGAACTGAAAAACAAGCAAGTCTCGATGAAATATCGCGGAAAGGCGGAAGAGGGCGGTGAAAAGCAGTGAGAATGATAAGACTTGAGGTCATAAGTGACGCGAGGAGATATAGAATAGAATGGAACGTGAAAATGAGGTGAGTCGAGAGGCGAGGTGGTGGAAGGAAGCAAGAGGAAGCGATCAGTTTGTCTCAGAAGATGCCGAAAAACAGATGGTGGATGCCGTATGGGCGCTTGTGTGTCCGTGGTCAGTGCTCGAGCACGCTCAACATTAACTTGAAAAAATAAAGTAGTGCATGTTTATGTACGGTAAAAATAAGTGGATTAACAATGAAGCATTTACACGAGAGCGTCCTCGTCAGCCACCCCAAGCTGCAATACCTTCATCGCCGAGCCAGTTGTTAGAGCTGCCACGGGCGCCTGATCGGCACTGCAGCGCGAAATCAATAGAATACCGACACAATATAATATAGATGCTCACCCGACTGCAAGGTACAGTTTGTGGAGCACCCGGTGTGCTTGTTCTTCGTCGTCGTTCCGCATGTCGGTGATGAACTTCAGAAGGCCCCTGTACGTTGTTTCAAGGCGTGCTTGGGTGTACCCGCCGGCGTCAACGTAACGGCCACTTGACCAGCCGTGTAGTCGGGCTCAAACCTAGAGGCAGGATATAAATGAAAGTAGCATGTATGATCTAAAAGAGACTTACGTAGACAGCGACAAGGGCCACCATGGTATCTGGGAGTTCAAATTCATTTGGATGGCTGTCAGGCCCTTTGAAAAGCTTCTTGTACTTGCGACCGAGGCAGCGTGGCTTTGAAAAGAATTTTTCGTTAATGGTGTCGATGATTGGCCCTGAATGGAAGGGAAGATTGGCCTGAAATTTTATCTGAAAGATCGAATGAATGCTGAAATATATAACAGAAAAACGATGGCCATACCTCGAGTTTAGGATTAGCAGCATCGTCGGCGGCGCCGTCGGCAGCAGCGGCAGCTTTCTTCCACACCACAGGGAAGATGAAGTGGTAGTCCTGGAGTGCTTTTTCGACGCGCTCGCGGTTGTCCTTCTTTGTTGAGCTGTAGCCGGTGAGTTTGAAATAGTCGTCCGTCTTTGGGGTGATGAATTTGACGATGTCGTTACGGAGGATGGCGACGCGAGGAAAGATCTTTATGATGTGTATGTCAGACCAAGTAGCAGTGTAAGTTAGCGACGACGCACCAAGCTGGCAATGATGAGGCAGAAGTCCTCGTCTATCCTAGCGCGTTCTTTAATATGCTGTGCCTTCGCGTCTCAGCGAAGATTGAGTCTATGAAAGTGATGAACCAGACCGTATTTACCTCTTTATTCACCACCTTAATTGATGATTCGTATGCGGCCCGAGACATCGGATGCGCCGAAGTGTGGGTCAAGAATTGAATCTGAAAGCAATGGGAAGGAAGACAAGAAGACAAGAGAGACGAAATAACATTAAGAACAGACCCCCTAGATTCAAGATTATCCCGCTATAAGTGTATTCCATCCCGACCAAAGCCAACTCCCGGAGACGATTTGTAGCCTTCCAGTGGTGCGCCACATGGGGGGGGGGGGGGTAGACAGAGCCCTGAGACTTGTTGGTGCCGCGCTTGGCCGTGCACGAGGAGTCGATGGCATAGGGAAGGCCTTGATGAGCGGGATGAGACTTTGGGAACCGTTTCTGCTCCTTCTCCGTGGCGTCGATGTCGATCCGTTCGAGCGGTAAAGCACCATCTTTGACGAGAATAGGCCCAAAGTATTCGTCACAGATGATGAATGAGCATTTGGCTTCTCTGGCCTCGGGCATTGGACGTTGATTGGACGACGAGCAGCGGCGATGATGAAGTCAAGAGAGAAGATCAACAAACATCACGTGTGGATTCGCGCTGTCAATCAAGTTACGGCACCCGGTCTGAACAAGTTGCCGTCGATGAGCGTTTTAGCGTTGTCAGCCTCAAAACATTGTTGCTGGTTAGAGTTGTAGTCCGGAAACTTGTACCTGATTTAGTTGCTACCTAGGGAAGTTGTAGTTGCTTGCCTACCCTTCCAATGTTGTCAACCTGACATTTCGCAGTTGTCACCTTGGAAAGTTGTAATCTCAAATGTTGCGCTCCATCCAAGTTGTGGTCAAGTCGGTTGTGTGCCCTCAAAGTTGTTAACCCTTTGAGTTGCCAATATTTTGTCTTCAAAATGTCCTAGTTGCCGCTAATTTACTCAAAAAAAGGTCAAGTTGTCGATTTTGAATTTTTATACAGTATATGTGCCATACAACAACTTTGGGAAACAATGGCAGTCTGTAGTCCTAGCGCTGAGAAACCCGTTCTGCTTCTCACCGATATAAACGGTCGAACGGGATCGCAACAAGTCATCAATTTCACCCAATCTTGGCCGAGGCACTCTTCTGACGCCACGGAAAATACTCGTGGTAGGGCAATTGTGAATGAGTGCGACAAGCTTGGACTTTGCATTCTAAACAGTACCTCTTTGGAAACTGCTTCTCCCGGTCGGTATACCTCCCATCAACCCGCTGGCCAATCAACTATTGATTACGCGTTCGTTTCGAACTCCCTATTGGCTCTGGTTCGTGTCGAACAACCGACAGCGAACCCAAAGGATGACTGGGCCGATCACACTCGCATTTGCGTAACGTTGGATGGCCGTGCTATCTCGCGCTCAACAGCGGCTCCTCTGCGTCGAGCCGATTCTGCTCCTGACTTCGCCGCTCAAGATGAAATCGATAGACTGTACAGAGAAACATTGGACTCACGAGAAACTTCACAACAGGCGCTGCATTCCTGATATGGACCAATACTCTCTGAATCTCTGCCTATCCATGTATACGTCGAAGGGGCAGCCCCTGGCAAAATACGAACGAAATCGGCCGGCGCTGGAATCTGTTTTGGAATGGGATCACCATCGAATACTTGTTTCAAAGTCCCGGGCCCGGGAAAACCAACTGCTGAACGGGGCCGCATTTATGCCATTCATGAGGCTATTCGCAACGTAGATTCTGACAAAACCCTGGTCATTTTCTGTACCTCAAAAACGATCATTCGCCAGCTTTGTTACGCTGCCGCGAAGAAAATGGCAATTGTTTGGCCTGGTTCAAACGGCGACTTCTTTCGAGACACTGTTGCGTTACTAGCGAAGCGCCATGGCTCGACGACTTTTGTCTTCGCCCGACCGACGTAAACCGTGGAAAAATTGGGACGATGACCCGGCGGAGAACACACAGCCGGAAAGTCACCGTGGCCGCGCTAAGGTTCATGAACTGCAAGACTTGTGCGCATTCCGCCGCAACGTGCGCACCCGATAAGGGAATTTGATGAGAGCTGTGTTGATGGCAATCATTCCGGCGAACCTCGGCATCCGCCAAATCCTTGTCCTTCATTTGCGCGAAGGGGACCAACCATTCACGCCCAGTGAAAATCCCGTATGCCGAGGATTGCCGAGAATTGCCGCCATTTGCTGGGACGAGGCTCAAAAGTGTCCAGAGTTGTCGAGATGTGCCGCACTCAAAAACAAGCATAGAACCCCAATAGAAAGCATGTAAAAGTTGTCAATTGAATATATATTTTTGTTGAAGTCATCGGACTTTGTGAATCGGCAATTTTTGGCCAAGTCCGCAATCAACTACTCCCACGCGCACACATCCTACTTTCTGCAGCTGCCTCCTGTTCTCTGGGCTCTCTTTGGATACCACCTGCAGCTAAAGCTTTCTTGAAATCTCCTCTTCCTCTGCTGTGATAGCTCTCTCGACACATGCCGGCGACAGCGCGGAAAGGAAAGAAAAAATCAGCGAAATCTGCCTCTGGGGAAGAAGAATATAGGTGTACCTGCGAAGTCAAATGCCACGGAGGAAAGAAGGTCTCTCGAGCTACATACAATAGACATTCAAAATACCGGCACCAGCTTCGCACATCGCTCGGAGATTCTAGTGACTCAGGCCAGTCGGATTACTCGGATAGCGACAGGGAGTCTACAGACTCGAGCAGCGAGCCTCCAGCCAAGAAAATCAAACTGGAATGGGATTTGTACTCGGACGGTGTTGTGGATGCAGATGAGGCAGAGGTATGGCTTCAGACCGGTATTTTCTTCTCCCATTAACCTTCCTTAGAGTGTACACAATGTAATCCAGTCGGACGAGTCCGATTTGGAGGATACCATGGATCCTGGCAGTGTAGATGATTTACGCAATAACACACATCCCTTTCCCAATCCAGACGATACTGAAAGTGACTCCGAATCGGAAGACGACGACATTTCCACTTGGAAGACGACCGTCGATGATCTCAAAACTTCGCTTGAATTCATCTCAGCTGTGAAAGATGCTTCGCTTGATAATGGTGACTTAGATTCAGATACTCTTGCCCGTCTCCGGGATCCACCTACACATTCCATTGAGATCAACAATGCCGACCTCCGTTTCACTCTGGATATTTTTCTTGCGACTACACACGCCTCGGAGGAGGTGTTCAATGCTGTGCGCCAGGCTTCGCTCCGTCGTCATCCCAACGATGAAGTTTTCACGCTTCCCTCTATCAAGAAAAAAGTTGCCGAGTGGACTGGTGTTGTTCCCATCCTCTCGCACATGTGTCCCAATACATGCATGGCATACACCGGCCCCTTCGCAGATCGACAAACCTGCTCATTCTGCGGCACCCCTCGATACGACCCTGTCACTGGCGCACCAAGAGAATTCTATACCATGCCCCTCGGACCGCAGCTCCAGGCGCTGTATCGAGACCCCGAAAGCGCGAAAGCTATGCACTACCGTAGGGACAAGACGCACGAAGTACTTGAGCTTGTAGATGAAGAGGGTAATCTCGTCATTCCCGTGTACGAAGACTACATCCATGGGCAAGACTATCTGGAGGCGGTTATCCGTGGCGATATAAAGGACACGGATGTGATAGTCATTGGGTCGATTGATGGAGCCCAGCTCTACCGCAACAAGAAGTCTGATTGCTGGATATCGATCTGGATTGTCGGCGAACGCGCGCCTGACCAGCGCTTCAAAGTCAAGGCAGTCCTCCCCAGCTCTTTCTTTCCCGGGCCTAATAAACCCAAGCACACCGACTCGTTCATGTTTCCCTCCATCCATCATCTGTCCGCACTCCAGAAAGAGGGTTTCAAAGTTTGGGATGCACATGATGACAAGGTCGTAACCTCACGTCCCTCTCTCCTTCTAGAGACAGCTGATGGTCCCGGTATGACTTGTCTCAATGGCCTTGTCGGACATCACGGCGTCTACGGCTGTCGATTGTACTGTCCACTGAAGGGCCGGAGGAAGGACGGCAAACCGCACTACTATCCTGTCATGGACTTACCGGCAAACTATCATCTTTCTGGCTGCAGTCACCCGAGCGCCGACCCTCACAACTTGCCTCACCCGTCCGAGGACGAATATCTCGATAATCTGCGGTATCTATTGGCAGCAAGGAACGAAACTGATTACAAGGAACGTCGCAAAGAGACGGGTATTGTGAAACCCAGTATCTTCAGCGGCCTTCCTCGCAGACACCGACTGGGCGTCCCTGGGTGCTTTCCTGGCGACATCATGCATTAGGTCCCCTCAATTCTCGCCTCACTCTTCAGCTCAGAAAATAAATAATTGTTTGCCGAGCTTTCGCGTATCGCTGGGTTGACAGGTTTCCGGAGGTAAGCCCTAAAACAGCGAGTCTCTCCTTCCACCACCAATTCTCTTCAACTCGTTGGCCTTCAATGTGGCGCACCTTTCCAGGTCTATAATTTTCCAAGCCCCACAGCGGGTTGCTCACCGCGAACGCAAAGAAGGAATTGAGTGGTGGGTTAAGTCAGAGTTGCGGGTGGGAGAAATTCCGACTGCTTCTGTCAACGCAGCGATACGCGAACGTCGGCAAACAATTATTTATTTTCTGAGCTGAAGAGTGAGGCGAGAATTGAGGGGACCTATTGGGCGAGCTTAAACTGGACAGATCTGGTCCTTTCGCTGTTCCGGGGCACGCTTGAGTGTGAAGCTCCAGATTCGGAGGAGTCATGGACTTGGGCTGTACTGAAAGGCAAGCTCTGGCAGGAACATGGTCAATCCGTCGCTGACGCAACTCCGTACCTTCCGGGATCTTTTGACCGCCCCCCGCGCAACCCTGCCGAGAAGATATCCTCCGGTTACAAGGCCTGGGAATTCAATCTGTATGTTATTGGACTCGCCCCCGCTTTGCTCTGTGGGATCCTCCCAGACACCGAATGGAGACATCTCTGCAAGGGGGTCAGTGTCATCCGCAATTTCCAGCAACGCCGCATCTTGCGAGAGGACATCATCAAATATAACACCCGAGCCTGCGAGTACGCGAAGGAGTTCGAAGATCTCTACATGCAAGGTATGCCCGAGCGCATCCACTTTGTCCGACAAAGTGTCCATGTCATGATCCATCTCGGCCCTGAAACTATGCGTATCGGCCCGCCGGGACTATACTCGCAATGGACGATCGAGCGCACCATCGGCAACCTTGGCCAGGAAATCAAGTCGCATGTCGAACCCTACACCAATCTTTGTGAGCGCGGCCTTCGTAGGTCTCAGGTAAATGCTTTGAAGGCAATGATTCCGGATTTGGATGAACCAAAGCCGCTTCCGCGAGGTTCCTTGGACCTGGGGGAAGGATTCGTTCTGATGCGCGCAAAAGATGAATGTGCTCACCGTCTCGACGACAATCAAGGTCAGACTATTCGAACTTTTTTAGAAGACAAAACTGGTCGGACGCGGGGCACACTTTCGGTTGTGCGCTGGGCACGGCTGCGGTTACCAAATGGGCAGATAGCTCGTTCTGCGTGGAAGGAGAAACGGCGACCGCTCAATAAAGTGAGAATGTCTCGCAATGTCAAGGTGAGTTTTAGTAAACGAAGTCCGGACACAGCTCTTGCTAAAGTTCTGTAGTACAAAGAGCTAGACTCCTCTGACCCACGCTTGGGGGAAGTACAGTTTTACTTCCGTGCTGAGACTGACGAGGAAGTCCAAGCTTTTGCCCTCATTGATCGCTATTCCGATCCAGATCCAGAGTTTTACGAAGATTCTTATAGAACACTCTGGTCTTGTCAGCCGGGCGGTGGTGTGCATCTCTCAGTGATCCCGGCCAAGTGGATTTTGGCCGTTGTAGCACTCGTTCCGCATGATCTGGCGCCTGGAGCTTCACTACGATTCCTTCCAGGTCGATATTTTCTCGTAGAACAGCCCCGGCAAGATGTAATTCGTATGGGAGAGTTCAGGGAGGCAGATGATCCATTAGATGAGGAATACAATTGATTTATCTCCCTGTTCTACGGTGATTTGAGCACTCTATTCATTTGAAGATGGAAATTTGACGCGTCGGTCACAACATGTGGCGTGACTCTACCTTCTCTCCCGACCTCGACAATGGGCACACCGGGGCCTTCTACAGCATCTGGTAGCTCGGGTTCGGGCTGGTCTGCGGCTTTTGGCTCCCCAGATCTTTCAACCGACTCTCTGCTGTTAATTCTCTCGACTCCAGTCCACTTACTTCACAAGGATCCCAATCGCAGTCCCCCAATTTATACCATCCAGAGACTCAGTTTCGATTCGGTCCTGTGGGTCAAAACAGTATTTGCGGATTGACATGATATTCATGAATTCTCAGAATCCTCTTCTATCCTCGTCTGTCGCGCAAGCCGACCACTCTACCCTGATACGCTCTGGAAACAAGACTTATACCCAACTGTTCACCGCTTTCTCTGAACTCAAAGGCCAATACAAAAGTCTCGAGTATGTCCTACTCTTTGCAGTGTGTGATTGCCATTCAAAATGCGAATTTAGACAGGCCTACGCTCTCTTAGCAACATCTGTCCCACAAGTCTTTCACTACATCCCAAACCCCATGCAAATTCTCGTTCCCACTGCCGATACTTCAAATGACGCTTTCCCCCTACTATGGCTACCTCGGGTGTATTGCAAAACCAACAATCTCTTACAAAGGACCCTCGCATGTCATTTTGGAGTCGCGACGACTACAAGGGTAATATCAGTGACTTGACGACTATCTCGGACGAAAGTGCCAATGTACTAGGTTTTCTCGAGCATCAGGACGGCACTCTTTTCACGCCCACCGAAATACGAGAAGTACGAAAACACGCTTATCAGGCGTTCCAGACTCTCTTGCTTGAAGGCATTGCACCGCTCACCTGGTCCCAAGCGGATTCAAAGGCGTCCAACTTCTTTCGCAAAGAGATATTGACGTGCTCTCCGGCTATTGGGCTCTGCGAAAGCAATTGGAAGGTCGACACTCTTGCCTCACTTGTGTACGGTCAATGGAGTCGGCGTCGGCGGGATGAGATCCAAGGAAACCGCCACATTTCTCAGCAGAAGAAGAGTCACGGCAAACGAAAAGCCGAACCTGGCAACGAAGAACTTGACGATGGCGACAGGGAAGAAGCACGGAAGCGCAGGAAAACCAAAGAACGAGAAAACACAAAATCCAAGCGACCATCCTCTACCAACACAAAGCGACCCTCGCAGCGTAAGCGGTCGTCTTCACCTGCCTCGTTCCCGGAGGAAGTACCACACGACTCCACCATAACCGTACCGCCGAAATCACCATCGCCTCCCGCTGTGCCTCCGCCTCCGCCTCCATCTCCCGCTGTGCCTCCGCCTGCCGCTGTACCTCCACCTCCGCCTGCTGCTACGCCCTCGCTTCCCGCTATGCCTCCTCATATACCTTTACCTTCCGCTATACCGCCGCCTCGCACTACGCCTGCCTCCTCGGAAACAATCCCCACAACTCAAATAATCTCTTTCATGAACGGCCAGTCTGCTGCTGCCCCCACGTACACCGCCGCCCCACCTAGCTCACAAATTGATGGGCCTGAGCTTTCAACTGAACCGCCTGCACATAAAACGGGTAGTGGCCCATTGAAAATCAAGATAAGTAATCCATTGTGAGTGCTTACTTGTGCTTGTGGACATAGATCTGACATCGCAACAGTACCAGCACAGTCAAGTCAGTGTCGCGACTTGACCCTCATGCAGCTGCTCGTATTCCTGCACCAAAGGTGTCGACAGCCGTGACGAAGAGCACAATGGCTGCTCCTCCCTCCTCTTCCACCTCGGCGGAACAATCTCAATCCGGCGCCTCTTCTTCCACAGCAAATGTTTTGCCCACTCCTGCAAACCCCCTTTCCTCATCTCTCCCGAGCAACACCCTGCCCCATCCCACTGATAAGGCTGCTCCGGCAAAGAGAAAACCCTCAACCAAGGTCTTCACACCGAGCTCCTCCGCGATTACAGCATCATCGCATGCCAACCTTTTGCGAACGCAATTTGAATTGAATTGAATTGAATTGTTTGATAGGTCACTGTATGGTGCTTTGCATATGGTTCAGCCCGGGCAGGAACAAGACGTCTACGCTACAGTGAAGACCGCGTACCAAAATCTCAGTGCGGAGCGTAAAAAAGTAAGTGTTAACTGCCAGTTGCTTGAAAACCGTCGGAATGAGCTGTTCTCCACCCAGTTTTATACCAACGAAGCCAAACGTCTAAAGAAGGCCGCAGAGGTTGCCCCAGCCCCCGTTCAGCAAGTTGATTCGGCAGTTTTAGAAGATGTAGTCACTTAGGAAAGTACTTCAAAGTTTGCGAAGAGTCAGATTGTTTAGAAGGTCGGCGCTGCTGCAATAGTTTACACAGAATTTGGAACTTCCGCGTGGTTGAATTCAATGTATCGCTACAGACATTGTCGAATATGTTACCGTTCGCGCAGAAACCGTAGTTTGAAGCAAATTCAAAGAGTACCAAAGGCCGTGAGTATGTTTGCCTCTGTTTATTTTCACCTTTCCTTCTACTACCACCACCCCCCTCTTCCTCAAAGCAACCTCCTCAATGCGGCCTCCGAGCGGCCGCTTGGATGCTATCTAGGCTTTGGTTAGCGTGCACACCCTTGCTCCACACAACAAATTCGAGGTCGTCAAGATCATTTGACTTGAATAAACGCGTCTACGTGAGCTCCCTCGCCATCGACATACTGTGTTTTGATTTCCGTTTGTAGCTTCGTGCGTCCTGCGCGTGATCTGGTGCGCGTGTGTTGAACCATCGACAAAGAGGTATGTATGCGTGAACAATTCAGCGGCTGTGATGCTGACCATGGCCTTTTCAGATACCTTTGACTCCGTTGCGAGCATATCAAAACCGAGGAGGTGCGTCCTCACTCCGACTGTGACTCCGAGTCGGTGCCTTACTTTACACTTTCACAGATAAAATCACCCGCAAATGTCGTCGGCGACGCGAAGCCACAAGTGTGTTGCAAGTGTGTCATACTATTCTTCGGTTGCTTCCCTCTAATCATTTCGTCTAGGTTCGACATCCTCGTCTCCCTGTTGCTCCTCGCCGCTGCCGAAGTCAAGACCGTAACGTGTGCTGGAGCTGCGCAACCTCAGATGTTCCGCGGTTGTTGGGGTCGCTTCTTCAAATTTCTCGGTGCGGATCCTTTCCTTCTTGCTTGGTTTGCTTGCTCATACTCTCGATGTTTAGGTGTGTCAAGCACTCCTCCTTTCCACCCACTACACGGTAAGTTTCAATGCACTGTCTTTGACCCTAGCTCACTCAAGTACTGTATAGTATCGCGTTGCGAGACCCCGACACGAGTTAAGTTATCCTTATCATGCAATGTCTTACACTTATCTTCATATTCAGGCTGTCTCCCCCCGCTGTCCACCTGTGTGGGCCTCGTTCCATACTGAGTACGACTCCACACACGACACTCGCTCTTTGAGTTGACTGCCGTATAGACTGTTGGCGGGGTGTTGTTTTCATGAAGGATGGGGCATGGCGTGGAGGGGAGGGGCGGTCGGGGGTCTGAGCACATCACGGACTTGTAGTTTTTCTGATTTTGTAGTGTCGTAGTAGGAATAAAATGAATTTTATACAAATATAGCGATAAAAATGGCGGGGCAACTACAAGCAACGACCAGCAAAGCTGAGCACAAAATGGGCACCTATGGGCAACTTGCGACACAATTGCGAATTGCTATAGGCTCATTTTGCCGCCGACAGTTGCCCAGAGTTGCCATGTTTTCGGTGGGCAATTTCGGGCAGCTGTCGGCAATCCTCGGCATACGGGATTTTCACTGGGATTCACGTCCCCTCCCCTCCCTCGCTCCGCTCGGGGGGTCCCCCAAGCCGGGGCCGCTCAGGTTGGCACTCTAAAGCCTCGTTCGCGCGAATCCTTCTGTTCCTCACCCCCACACCCCCCCGGAGCACAGGATTTGGAAGAAGAAGGACAGGTCTGCACTCTCATATTTGCTGTCTTCTGTCGACAGCGAGCTCGTCGTCAAAGTCTCAGACTATGACACTGTCCACCAAGCTTGGACCGCTCTCGAGACCGAGTTTGGGCAGACTGGGACTGGGGGTATTATGCTCTGGTTCCGTCAGCTCACTCGTCCCCTCCTTGACGATGACACGCTCTCACTCGATCAGCATGTGAAGGACTTCCAGAAAGCGCAGACTCATCTTATGAAGGCCGGATTCAGTATCCCCGGTCCTATCGTTAGCGCCATCTTCCTCTCCACTCTTCCCTCTGATCCAGACGACCCCAAATCCTACTATTCCCTTGTCCAGAGCGCCAAGATTGATGACACGACTACTCTGGTCTCTACGATTCAGGGTGTCCTCGATTCCCGTCGCCGCAGAAAGTCCCCGAAGACCGAGGGTCAGTCGCAGGAGTCTGCCCTCGCAGCGTTGGAGCACGCTGCCATCGCTCGCGGTACAAAATTCTGTCGTAACTGCAAGCATGAAGGTCATATCGCGGACAACTGCTGGCAACCGGGTGGCGGTAAGGCCGGTCAGGGCCCGAAGCAGCAGCAGCATAAAAAGAAGGGGAAGAGGGGTAAGGGCAAGGAGAAGGCCCACAATACGGATGGAGGGGGAGACAAAAAATCCAATAATGTACGCTTAGAGAAATGCTTAATGGCCTCCGTGGCCGACTTCTCCTCTTACTCCCTGCGTGATGAGAGCATTCCGGCTACACCTCCGACGTCATCCTCCGACGTCATCCTCCCAGACCAACAACTCCGCGTACAGTGCACGTACAGCGGGTGCGTCTACCATCATCGATTCCGGTACATCGACACACATTCACTCCGTTCGACGCGACTTCGTTTCTTACGCCCAAGCCGTATCCGGAAACATCAGCGGGTTCGGCAACGGTTCGAGGAAAATCGAGGTTCGCGGTGAAGCACAGCTACTAGCGTCCCATCCTAAGGGTGGTAACGTCCGACTCAGGTTGAAAGATACCTGTTATGTCCCTGACTCTCAGCCGACGCTTATATCAGTGTCGCGGCTTGATCAGGCGGACTGTTACACCGTCTTTGGCGGTGGACGCTGTGTTACCTTTGAGAAGGGTGACAGTGGCAAGCTCATCCGCAACCTCATTTCGTCCGAGAAGGTTATTCTGACCGCCTCTCTCGGCAGCGATCGCCTCTATCACCTCGATTCCTCCTCGTCGACGGAGAATTCTTTTTCCACCTCGTCTCGACCTCCGACCTCAAAGCTTGAGGAGCTGCATCAGCGTCTAGGGCATCTAGGCTACCCTGCGCTGCGCGCTCTCGTTCGGAAGGGTCACATTTCAGGTGTGAAACTATCTACGGCGGAACTCAATGCTGAGCCGCCGGTATGTCAATCTTGCATGGAGGGCAAGATGACTCGTGCCTCTTTTCCTCCTTCAGAAGAGGAAAATGCCGAACATATTCTCGATCACGTTCATTCAGATCTTTGAACTGCTCCAGTCCATACTCTGAATGGATCGAAATATGCCCTCGCTTTCACCGATGACTGCTCTCGCTGGATTTGGATGTTTTACCTGCGTCACAAGAGTGATGCAGTAGCTGCATTCAAGGAGTGGTTGGAGATGGTCGAGCGTGAGACAGGTCGCAAGCTTAAGGTCTGGTACGTCGATAAAGGGGGTGAATTTATCAACGAAGACCTGAAGCGGTTCTTGAAGGCACGTGGTATTCAGCTCAAAACCAGCGCTCCACGTACTCCTGAACAGAACGGTGTTGCCGAACGTCAGTTTAGGTCTATTTTTGACCGCGTTCGCACCGTCCTCATCGACGCCGACCTGCCGCTTAGCATGTGGGCTGAGGCCAGCAATTACACTGGCATGGTCTATGTCAAAAACCGTAACCCACACAGCGCTCTCGACCTTCGTACCCCTTTCTCCATCCGCTTCCCAAACCGCAAACAGCCGAAGTACAGGTCTTTTCACCGTTTCGGTTGCAGGGCTTACCTCTATAATGACAATCCTAATCGCAAAAAGTTCGACCATCGCGGCGAATCGGTTATTTTTGTTGGGTACCCGGATGATCGCAAGGCTTGGAAGGTTTATCGCCCCTCAAAGCGTACCTTCGGATCGTTGCCTCATATCAAATTCGACGACAACTCAAATTGTGGGGAATTTTGGGCTGAGGGGGAGATACACTCATACAAATATTCTTCTCTCAAATCGTCTTCGACCGAAGCTGATGATGATGATTACAGCCCTCCTTCCTCCACTCCTACGCCTCCAGCTGCCAATCCGGTACCTCCTCGTGCACCATCCCCTCCTGCTCAGGCTGGACCTGCGGATATCGTGTCACAACCTAAACCCCGGGCACCTCGTCAACCTCGTCCTCTACCACCTCCACCATCTACCCGTATTCGGGAAGCCGCTGAGCCTACTACTTGTCTGTTTGAAGTAACGCGTTCCCGAGTTCACTTCCCTCGTTTTTTATCGTAGCCTACCATACCGTGTCGTAGATAAACATTTTCTCCAAAACCCAGTGATGTGCCTACGACCCCCCGCCCTCAAGCCTTAAAGGGTCTAAGAGAGGTCCCAAAAAAGAAAAAATTGAATAACCATGTGTCTACTAGTCTCGTGACCAGCCTCTCACGACATCCCAAACTGGGAACCCTATGACTATTCGGGGTTGCTTCCCAAAGCGACATAGGACAAGCCAATGGGATCCAAGATTGGTAACCGGCAACTGCCGCCATCAACTGCCAGCACTTTCTGTGGCGACTCTGTCGCGTCCTGTCGCGTCTCTCAGTCTGTTCTTGCGTTCACCTCATCTTTTCCATCCTCCTCTCCCCGCTGCTTCTTGGTCTCTTGTTCTCCTTGGGCTTTTTTAACACCGGAGCTTTCAAAAATGGAGCTTTCAAAAATGGCAAGAAGAAAACCTGTGAATCGACATCTCCGCTCGTCTACACGCACCAGGAACTTCGTCTTCGCGCTTCGAAGAACGACAAAATCAACCTTGCTCTGATGGGGACCCGCCTCACGATATCTCAAGCACGGAACTTGTGGCTTTGACTCAGTGTTGTGCAGGTCACTGACCGGTCAGTGACCGGCCAACAATGTGACCAGTGACCGGCCATCCGGTCGCACGGTTGACTTGACCGGTGACTCGTTTTGCTATTTATAATTATCTTCGGCCGAAGCGTTTGATTTGAGTCCGATTCGAATCAAACAGCCGTTTAAATACATTGTGCGGCTTGTAGAACAGTATATAATAGACATGGGGTGACATACAGAAACATACTATGACTACAGAAGATGCTATAAATGTCTCAAAAGGCACCTAAAACAGCTTCAGCAATAACATCCAGACCAACGGTTCCACCATCAGCAGAAACACCACCAATATCGATTAATTCAGTAAGCTCCACCTCTTCATCCAAACTCCGAGAAGCGGTCTCGATATGTAAGCGGATCCATTCTCTGTTGTCGAAGTCAAATAATTCCTTGATGGTGATAGAGATTCCATCTTCATCAGGCAAAGAGGGGAGCCCAAAATCTTCATCATCTGCTACCATCCTCTCCATATTTCTGGCCATTCCCGCAAATTCACCCTCATCAGTGCCTTCTTCGGACTCTATGGTACCTGAGGAACTAGCTCCAGTGTCATTCTCCGAGTCTCCAATAGGGGTAGCTGAACTTTCTGTAGCTGGTGTCTCTGCATTTGAGTCAACAGAGGGTGTAGGGGCTTCGGGGACTGTATCCTGAGCAAATTTCCGTTTCAGCCTTGGTTTTGCATCCTGATCTCTTAGATGTTCATCCCGCACAAGCATCTTGAGCTCAGCTAGGTTTGATAATGTTGTTGTTCCCAACCGATTGCGAAGTTTTGTTAGTGTGTTGCCAAACACACTAAACAACCTCTCACAAGAGGCAGAATTGGCAGTCACAGACAAGATACGCTTTGCAAGCTGTAAGAAAGGACGGTCTTCCTGTACATGTCCAGGAAATTTGAAGTAGTTGTAGACTTTGAGTGGGTCAGGACTCTTTTTCTAAGATAGAGTGAGACAGAAAAACAAACACTAGATAGAGGCAAAATACCTCTTTGATTGCTATGAGTCTCATTGTTTCTTTTATTTCTTTAAGCTCCTTGAAATCTCCAGAGGCAGTATTGGCAAAGAAGCTATCAATATCTTCCATGAGCGGAACATTGATTTCTGACCCAGATTTGAAGAAACGGTTATGAAGCCGACGAAGCAGGGAAAAGATCCCCCGATTCGAAAGAAAGGGATGAGATTTAAACCAGGAGACTGAGAAGTATAAATTGAAGATCCAAGCTGCAATAAAAACATCTTGGTCACATTTGCTCCAGCGAAGCTCAATGCTAGCTAGCACGGCTTTCTTGACATGGCGATCAGCAGGATCAGTGAGTTCGTTGAAGGCGCGATATAGGTTTCCAAATGTCCAGAGAACTATGGTTGCAGCCAAAACTTCATGACCAGTCGCAATTTTGCTCAAAATCCTTCGGGATTCGAGATTTAGCACGAACTAGGGTATGGTTTATAGGTTAAATTTTTATTTCAGAGGAATCGGAGATACTCCTAACTTAGGGTTACAAAACGCGAAATTTGAACAGCGAAAAACCAAAATTGTGGGTACTAAACTCACGAATTTGAGGCAGGTAATCAAGTCTTTCTCTGCCATTCTGCCTCTGCAACCCCGGACCCCTTCTTCCGGACCCTACAGTGAAAGTGAAATCACTTAACCAAGAAATCGGCAATGACCAGGCGACATTGATGCTGCTGCACAGCCATCGGTCCGAGTGATCCGCAATCAAAAGCGCGAAATTGCTGTGCAAAACACGGAAACCCAATTTTTCGAAGTTTTGCTCCAGTCCGTTTGTAGATTACCTTCTTGCAATGCTATTTACACAATCCCAGGATGTCTCGATGAAAACTGACGTGACAGTATCATTTACCAAATTGGGACTGCGACTTGTCACGAAGTTCGGTCTGCAACCATACGTCAAGCCGGCACTCTATGCCTTGCATGATGTTGGTTGCCATTGCCAGAGGCTCAAGGTGGCGTTTTATTCTGACAGAAGCTGAGTGAGAGTTAGGCTTTGGAGTATAAAAATCATCTTACCGTTCCACAGCGTCCCAGAAAACAGAGTTGCCGATAATTTTCAGCATTTCCTGTGCTTTAGCCTTGGCTTTCTGATCACCTGTGACAAGCTGTTTACTATTTGTATCCCTTAAAGAATCTTGTAGAGCAAGAGTTTGAAGTGTAAGTTTGAGCTCTAGCAATCGTTTGTAGGCAAGGTAATGTGAAGTCCAGCGAGTTAGTACTGCACGTATGACTGAAAGCGGACTGCGACCAGCATCAGCCTGTGTTTGTCGTATCAAAGCAACAACATATGTCTTGCTCCGCAGCCAGGTGATTAATTCTGTAAGGAATCCTTTGTCAACCTGAGATAAGTCAGTATCACATCATTGAACACAGGCCAAAGTCCTCACTTTAAAGTAGTCTCCAACAATGAGATTTATTTGATGAGCATAGCAATCTGGACAAATGAGCCACGGCCGCAATTGAAGAAGGAGCCGTCGAGCCTTTCGAGATTCACCAGAAGCATCAGTGGTGAACCCAATCGGAACAAGGCCCCATTCCTTCTCTAGTGTATCCAATACTTCCAACATCAATTTCAGAAGATTTTCGGCTGTTTTCCGCTCAAGGGATGCATCATGAACCCGGACAGTGTAGATTTTTCCATTCACAGCAACCATAAAGGCAATCAAATGGTGGGAGTTAATTCCGCTCCATCCATCTGCTTGAACAGTACCAGGCATATTCTTGAGAGGTCCACGAACTTCAATTTGCATAGCTTTGAGTGTCTGTGGAATAAGCCTGCGAGTCAAGACATTTCGAGAGGGTAGATTTGCCTGAGGAAGGTGTTCCTGAAAGAATGAGAGCACCTCTGGATTTTCAACCCAGTTCAGAGAAAAATTGGCTGAAGCTGTAATACGAGCAATTCCTCGCTCAAATGAAGCCTGCTTCCCTTCAGACCACGGAGCAAAAGGCCCTTCATAGTAAGTGTTACTGTTAATCCTGCGTCGTTTTGACGCAGTTGACGCATTTGAAGCACTTGAGACTTCAGAGCCAGATGAAGGAAATGAAGGTTGCCGAGAGAGGCTAGGATGTCGACTAGATTCTCCGACCTGAGAGATTGAATCCGAAGGCGCTACAGTTCCCGGAGGGGAGTATTCTTCAGGTTGATTTTGAATTCCCATACCCATCCCATACATTTGCATCTGCTGCTCATAGAGGGAGGCCCCAGGATAGGGAGGTGCTAAAGGCTGAGGGAAAGGTAAACCACCTGGGCCTGTGACATGAAACTGAGGAGGTGGCAATGAACCAAGACCAGGGATAGCAGGAGCAACACGATTCATCCGAGGAGTTCTGTCTCTGTCTCTTCCTTTACGCTGTTGTTTAGCTTGGCTAGCTGTAGTTTTAACTGAGGCTGGTTGAAGCGAACAATCTCTGAGATGGGTCAAGAGGCCATCCGGACGACTTTGCCTCCACAGTTTAGTTGGATCATTTATGGTTGCATTGAAATCTTTAGAGATACGTCATTTCAGATACTAAATCACAGACACAAAGTCAAACATACATGAAAGAATCAATTGATCTCGTGTTTTCGGTTGGATTCCAGCGCTGGTAGCGGCATTCTGGTCACTCAGAATGCGAGCCTCCAAGCACATCTTGCAGATGACATAAGTTTTACCTCCAGCCGAACGTGCATGAGTGGGGTCGCTGGCTTTGTGAGGATGCTCCAAGAAGAATGGCTTGCACCATGTCACTGCGTCAAATTCCATGAAGAGAGGTTCAGAGGAAGGATGGCGGTAGGGGGAAGAGAGACAGAGAGAGAAGGATCAGTGGGAGAATCGTATGAAAACACTATATGTCACTGCAAAAA
This sequence comes from Favolaschia claudopus, assembly GCA_037176885.1. NCBI lineage: Eukaryota > Fungi > Basidiomycota > Agaricomycetes > Agaricales > Mycenaceae > Favolaschia > Favolaschia claudopus. The sequence continues at coordinate 128,463 of JAWWNJ010000160.1, read as the reverse complement.
TAAATCTATCTTGACGGCCTCCTCGATTCTGAATTCTCCAATAGGCTGTCAAACATGGAACAGGTACTTAATCACTGAAGAATTTCGGAAATGAAGTGTACATAAGAAAGTATCAATTATTGATCAACTTCTGCGCCATTGGTTTGGTCCCCTAGTCTTGCTTCCTCAGGAAGATAACCACCGGCTAAGAGACTCTCGTATGCAAGATAATATGACAGCCAACGTGTCGGGATGGGGCGCAACACTTTGGCCCTGCCATTACAATTGTTCTACAGTTCAATTTAACAGCTTAAACTCTCTGCATTCAAATGTCATGCTCACCGGTGAGTGTTTTGCATACTCTTTGCTCACAAGAGCAACAATATTCATTTTCTGAGCATCCGTGAGCGGCTCGACGATTGCATCAGGCGTGGATGGTGAGGCGGAGTGAGACATTTGAAAGTGGGGATCAAATTGGCTCGCAACTCGCATTTGGCACTGAATTTATACAGTTTTACTACATTTGTTATGTCAATAGTGGTCCTAAGTTGTCCCCTGTGCTTCCCAGAGGTGCCCTCACGGTGTTCGTGGCCAGGAATACTGCCCAACCGTTAAAAACAACTCCAAAACACAATCGGCGGCAAACCGCGCCGGCGCTGTCAGTCGTGAGAATAGCCCATCGGCAAAGTGCTGTCGGTCAGGCCAGTCCTCGGACTTGGTGACCGGTCAGTGACTAGTCACTGACTGTCAAAAGTGACCGGTCACGGAAAGTCAGTCGACCACCAACACTGCTTTGACTCCGGCTGGCGACGACTCAGTGCTGTAAGGTGCGTGACTGATTCTCGCGTCCTCTCTGTTGCTAACTACATACACCATATTGCACCTCAGAGTAAATCCTCAACCTACCGGCCGCCCCTCGCACACACATAGATTCCGAGTTGCATTACCGATGCGCTGTGGCAGAGCCCGAGCGCTCTCCTCACTATCTCGGCGCTTGACGCGCTCTTTGATGCGCTCTAGCGGCGCGCCTCTCCGCTATCCGTTGGTTAGGACCGGGGTGCGAGAGTGTGTGACGTGCGTGCGGGAGATTGTAGAATGTCGAGCGGGGACGGCGCGAGGCAGCAAACGACGAGGGCGATGTAGACGCACACAAATGGCGAGCGCGAGTTCGCGCGACGTTTTTTGTGTGTGTCTAACGACATTGCCTCGTGTGTTCTCTGCGTGGTTCAGAACCATAATTAATAAGGTGATATCATTGAGGTAAAGTTTGTGCGCTGCGATGCGGCGGCCCACCTCGACGTCTCTGAATCGTCCCTTCTGAGTTTTCAGTTTCTGCCCCCTTAGCGGGGACGATTTTGCCGTTGAGGGCAGTCACTTCCTTCCCCGCGTCTCGTCCCTCAGCGCTTCAAAGCTTTCCATGCCGTTTGAAGCCAATTTTCAAGTCATGTCACTCTGGCCATGGATTTGAATTCCTGCTGAGCCCTGGGAAGATGATCACATTGATTTCACAATTCAGTCCATTTAAATTCTCCGATGAAGTTCTTGTGCTGAGGTGTGCTGCACTTTGTATGACTCCGGAGGTCTAAATCTATGTATCCTTCCCTGTCCTTTTCACTGTTTCAAGGTTTTGTCATACACAGCTTCTTTCAAAATGTATATGGGCTTTCAGTCTTTGTAACTGTCCAATCTGCAGGAATTATTTGAGAAGTTTGAGCCACGGGAAGTAATTTTGAACTCGATTCGAGCTTTGGTTGGAACCCACGGCAAATCCCGAATTTGATAGTGGGGATCAGTCGGAATTGCGAGGATCAAATAAGATCATTTGGCTACTATCGTGCCAAATAGGTCTGGATTTTCACAATGGGTCTGGATTTTCGATTTTTCTCTCCTCCCTTTGCACTTTGGGTCTCCGGATTTTTCGGCATCTATTCCGGTACCAATTCACTATGGGTAGAGCTAAAATCTTCACGATTTCATGCAAGTCCAATGTCAAGAAACGTTCGCCATTTTCTCGAGGTTTTTGATCTGTCCTGTCAATCCATCAAAATACCTTGATGAAAGCCCGTTTTTCTTACTGCCTTCCTTTGGTCGTATCGCTACGAAACTTGCAGGATCTATAGCTCAATAGCATACAAACAGATTCCGAAAAGTCCGGAGGTCCAAATCGAAAAGGGAGAAGAGAAAAATTGAAAATCCAGACCTGTTGTGCAAATCCAGACCTATTTGGCACGATAGTATGTCTAGCCGAGACATAGCCAACCACAGGCACGGTAGGCCCCCGGTTGATCACTGACATATAGGTTCGTCACGTCCATAGAGTAAAACAAGGTCGAATCTGAGAGGTCTATTTCGCGAACCAGCCATCTGACCGCGGTTTTGACTAGATAGGGCGACGCAGCTCCTCTAAACTAAGCGTTTGCGCGATTTTTGAAGCCGTCAGAGCCCCATCAGTGCCGAAAAATAGAGTAAATCAGGCCGAAATTCGGGTTTTCAATGTGACAAACCTAGTAGGTAGTGACCGGGGGCCTGGCACGGTTAATGAGCCTATATAGGCTATATATATAAATGCGGAGACAAAAAAAATCCTATAAGATAGACGTCACCCCGATCCGGCACGTGGTTATGTAAGCCGAAACATCATGTCAACAAAGTCCTTATAACTCTGGGCACAACAACATATTGATAATTCTAAGACCATCAAATTGTAGCTAAGAGGTCTATCTACGATTTGATGGAACGGATTCAGCCAATAATTCCTTGTTGAAAAGTTATAAAGTGATCTTTCCAAAAAAGGCAACCCATTCTAAAAAGCTTCCAAACTCATTTCGACGTGTTTGGGCCGATGTTGCGAAAAATCCTTCCAACATTTGGCCGATTACATAAGCTTACATACACAGTACACGTGATATATCCGCGATCATAGACGCGACGCGACGCGCCATGTAAGCTTTGGAATACACTGTTTAGTGTGAGGAAAGTATGACTCAGACCAGCACCAGGACTTAGTCATCTACTTTATCCTCTGTGTACCTTCACCCCAACAAAGGTCAGACTGCGGATAACTAGGATTCAAACTTAGAGTCAGACATATGCAACACATATGTATTTACTTAATGGGTGGGGCGGCCAGTGGCCCGAGAGCCTCCAGTTTCTTACTTAAGCTGTGAACCTCTCTTTTTTTTAAAAAAAAGTTCCCAAGACCTCAAAATCGCAAACGGAGTAAGTTGATTTTTCAAACCTTCAGGATTTGGCGGGTGGCTGTGCAAAGGTAATGCTTATATAAGGGTGCCGGATTGGGGTGACTTGAAAAGAGGGCCAGGCCATCAGTCTCGTGACTTTTGACAGAAAATCACGGGGTCAATGTCGAGATGTTGAGATCGTACTAGACGTCGCGAGCGGAGCGGGGTTTGGGGCGGCCAGCCCCAACAAGCTGTGTGACCGAACGGAGGGAGGTCGGCGAGCGCAGCGAGTCGGCCGTGCCGGAGGCAGGGAACTAAAGCTTGTACATGAAAACACAAGGATCAGCTCACGTGAAAAGTAACGTGACTTTGACACGAAACCACGGGACCATGTCGAGATGTCGCTGCCGGCTGTCGAGATGTTGCTCCCGGTTCCCACGAACCTTCCCGACGGCGCCGCGCACCGCGAGTACAGCGAGCGGTAGTGCGGCGCCGAGGGCACGCAATCCAGCAAGAAAAAAACACGCGGGGTTTGGGGCGGAGCCCCGACAAGCTGTGCCCCAGCCGTAGGTACTGTACCATTTCATTCAATTCGTATGTCACGCGTCACAGGGCCGATTTTTTACGAATATTTTCGTACCTGTCTCGGGTCACCGAGACCTTTTTCGAATGTCGAAAAAAAGTCGCAAAATCTCTGAAAAATCGTCAAAAATTCGATTTTTTCGCCCCCAACCTGTTTTTGCCTCCTCAAAATTGCTCCTGAACACCGTTAAATGGTCAGTGTACAACCTAGTCTCGTTTAGTATAGCGGCTGGCTTGATTACACCTTTTATGGCATTTGCTCACCCTGTGAATATTTCGGTTTCAAGCTGTTGTTTTTCATTCATACTTGCCTCAAATGCTCTAAAAATGTTTGAGGAGGTGAGTGCTGTAATTTGAAAAATTTACGAATTTTTTAGGGTGTCACGGCGCTCCAGGGTGTTTTGAGAAATCCAAAGTTCGAATATTTGGGTCACGCGTCACAGGCGGGGAGAATTGATCGAAATGGTACAGTAGGGACGCGAGCGCAGCGAACCGGCCCTGCCGAAGGCGGGGTGCTTAAGCTTGGTAGTCGTGGGGCACGTTACGTTTGGCCCTGACAGGTCACGTGCCGATGCCTTGCGTGCCCCGTGGCACGCAATCATCAGCTCTGTGATCGGCCCTCCGGCCACCCCTCCCCTGTAGTTGCTCTGTGACATGGAGAGATCTAGTATTTATTCTAAGCAATCAAAACATAAACTTGGACCCACAAAATACATTGAACCACTGAGTTTTCGATGGGACACGGCTTGTCGCGGCCTTTCAGCGGCACAAGAAGGCGAAGAAGCAATCACTGCCACTGATTGACACTTCACGTCAAGTTCTTCATGGTTTTCCAGCGCGTCTGCATCGTGCCCGACGCGTTTTGACGCGTTAAAAGCGCTGATTGTTACGTGTTTGAGATGTGAGTCAGGAGAAATTTTCTCTTCGCTTCTTCGCTCGCTGATTTCTCTCAAAATGGCCGTTATACCTCCCGACGGACTCAACGCTTCCTCGTTGATTGCTGCCAAGGGTGCGGAACTGAAGTTCTGGATCATCAAAACCAATGAGTCTGCGGAGAAGAAGGTTCTTAATGTTAGCGGCACTGTGGAGACTTTGCGCTCAAGTCTTGCTGCTTATTACGGATTTGATCTTTCTGTCAACCCGCGTGTCGAAACAATAAATGTTCCGACCGTCGACGAATCGATACGCGACCGGCAATGGGCCGACCTGGTTTCTCTTGGTATTGAATGGAAGGATTCTATCAAGGCGGGGAAACAATTCAAGCTTGTGCCCGAAGTTCCTGGTGGGTAATGTTATTGTGCTGGTCTTTACTCTAGTTGATTCTCGACAAAATAGAAGCTCTGGTTCCAAAGGCTTCGATTCAATCAATTCTTCCCATTGAGCTTGGTGCAACCAATCAAGAATTTATTGCTCAAACTCCCTCGGTAAGCTTAATCTTTTTATGGTGTCCCTACACTCGGTGAGATTGAAGATACTTTGATAGGCAGCTTCATCTCAGAACAGTCTCCCCACCGGCCCGAATGTCATCGCCAATCAATCCCGTTTCACCGGAAATTCCTTGCACCTTGCCAACTCGCCCGCTTCGGCAGCTATGAATAGCCCTGCACAGGTCGTGGACCCGCACATGCCTTCCCATCTCCCTACACAATCTCCCGCACTATCGTCCTCTACATCTGCCGCTCCTGTTGCCGGTCCGCACGAAGTTGGGATTTTGGACGACATGTCAACTGTGATTGCCGGCCTTGAAAGATGCGAAGAGGTCTGCGCCAGATCATCGAGCAGATTGAGTCGGGGGATGTTCAGGCTATCCGGGATCGTTACGGACCATCCGAACCGGGTCGTCGTGGCACCGCACATCCTTCATGGTCAAAATACTCCAATCTTGTGTCGAAGCGCGAGCGCATACATCGTGTTCTTATGCAGGACTTTGCTGGGCACAAGGAAAGGTTCTTTAACTATTTTACAGTCCTCCCGCTACCAAAAAGCGCAAGCGCGTGGCAAATGAGTCCGACCTGCCGACAGAATATTTTCGCTCTTTCCGTAAGATTGTCGAGGCGATTCCTTGGCGCGAGGCTGATATTCTAGCGGAGCGGCAAAAGGCCGAATACTTCGATGGTGAGGGAGAGTTCTCGGATGTTAAATGGGGCCAGGTATGGGATGGAAAGAATTCTTGGGAGATTTGGCGCGAAATTGGGAAGGAGCGTTATCAGAACACGAAGAAGAAGGCAGAAGACATCAATAGCTAATTTATAAGTACATGCCGCCTACTTATTTCTATCATAATCGTGCATGAACTCATGGTTATCGTTGGGAGAATAAAAGTAACGGAACATTGTAACAGCTTCGACCTGTGACCAGCCTCCCCATGCCGCAACCATATCAGCAGACCAGTGCTTGACTTTGATTCTATACTGACATCCACCGCGGCGGAAAGAGTGGGTGCCGTACAGAGCCCACGAAGAGTAGCCGAGACCTTGTAAATCTCGAGAAAGGGAGCGGCTCAGAGCACTCGCCGTCTTGCAATTAATAAGTTAAACACACTTAGCTGGTCTATTAAGGAAAAGGAGCTCACCAACGGCTGACTCTGCATCACGGCTCCTTGCGCCGTCACATGGAGGAAAAGTGGACCCGTCTTTTTGATTTCCGGTCCATAGAGAGATGCCAACAGAATAAATGCTCGTACTGGGCATATGCTTGAGTCACCGTCGTTTGCATGCAGCCGCCAAGAGTGAAGAAGCCCCGTCTGGTTTTGCTTGCGTGTGTTCAGACTAATATCAATATACCGCCCTAGAAATTGTGTTTGTGTTGAGTTTCAAGTTCGTGGGCTAGACCGACACTTACTTTCACCCGGAATCTTATCGAAATTCTCAAACCGCAATTTAATTACCTCGTCAATGCGTAAGAGCATTAACCAAGCTAGAAGGTAGGCAACCTGGATTTTTATTTGACATAAATACTAGCGAGTGCCATTGAAACTCACATATCGAATAATTCCGGCTCGCCGTTGCGCAACAGTGAGATTTGAATCCAGGCAATGCTTGTACAGTCGGTGAATGTCCTCCAGAGCCAAAGCTCTCGCTGATGAGGAGACTTCACCAGATTTGGCTTTAGTTTTCTCCAGTCCAACCATAAACTGAGAAACTTGACGAGAACGAGTAGGAAGACCGCGCCTAGAATTAACACAAATTTGGCTAGGATACCGGACCGATGCAAGAGGACACGCACCATGTGTTAGTCACTGAATCAAGTCGCCATTCCGTGAGACTCTCATTCGGACGTAGATTTTTGTACCACATTGTGAGTGCGGCCCGTGTTGAGACTGCAGTTGAATACTGCAAGAACTTATCAAACTCCGACTGAACATTGAATTGGAACCTACCTTTCGGCCTTCAAAGCCCTCTTCCGCTGGGCCACATTTCTGGGTAATAAATGCAGCAATGTCGTGCGGTGTTTTGTCATCAACGCGTGTCGCGTCCCATTTTTTATTGCGTCGTAAATGGAAAGTGATGTAGTGTTTGATGATACTATTCAACATGTTATCAAGGATTCAACAGATGAGCAGTTAAACGAATTTTACCGTAAATGACCATCTCGGGTTCCGTCGGTAATACTTGCCTTGGTCATTTTAGCTGCATATCGGGCGGCCTCATCATCAAGCTGATCTTCCGGGAACTCATCCAGATGCTGTGTGACAAGATCTTGAACATGTAACAGCAGCGAGTCGGCATCTTCAAGATCTAAGAGACAGAGCTCATCAGCAACCTTCAATTTAGAAATGAGCTCGTGATTGAACACCGTTGATGACGAGAACAATATATACCTGTTCATCTGTAGGTACGGGCTTCTCCTGCGATGTTGGATGGAATTTTTGCGTTGACATGGCAGGTACTGAGAAAGAGGGAGGAATTGAGAAACAGGAGAACAGGGTGTCTCAAAGTAAGTAAAAGTTACCTCCCACACGCGTTTCACGCGCGTTAGAACTCGTACAAGGGTCAAACAAGGTTCATGATGTAAAATAAGGCGCGCATTGCCCGCATTTGTGCCAATAAAAATGTTTTGACGCGTCCTATTAATTTCGTCTAAACAAATAAAATACACCAAGAGAAGCAAGGCCTATGATCAGCCTCTGTACCGGTAAAAGGATAGGTATTTCTGCAATGGAAGTGAGCAATGAGCCAGTTCCATAGCTGTCATTCATACCTCACATGCCACAATTCGCCCAAGTCATCCCCGTGATCGTGTTCGGCCACGTAAAACCGCCTGGTCCAGCCAAAGCAAACCACACCCACGCCCTGAAATACATACCGGAACGAATTTAGCTTGCTGCTTGGTCGGATCAGTGAATAGTAAGAATGGCGATACGTTATCGGCCGAGGGGACTCAACAAGACTATATCTTAATTATGGCAAGAACTCGTGTTGCCAATTCCGGCGCTACGCGCCGGTATTTTGAAGTATTGGTGTCTTCTGAATATTGTGGCGGGGCGGGGCAGAGTTCGTCTGCATAAGGTATAGTCGGAAGCAAAGATGAAAAACAATTGAAGACACACCGAGATATTTTTTTCCGGCGCTACGCGCCGTGAATGGGGTCGGCGACGGCATGTAGTACTGTAGGTGTCAATTACACACTTGCGTGTAGCTTACATCTTCCGATGCTCTATTCCTAAGAGCTATCGGCAATTCTTTGTGTGTAGTTAGCGGAATTTAGAGCTGTCACAAGTAATGGCGCACTAATAGGTGTTATTACGTTGCGAGGCGCGTTACCACGAGTTCAGAAGACCGAGGAGAGGCGGGGTCGAGGCGCCTTGCACTGGCAGCAGAATCCCTCGGTCCACTGCTGCGTGCCGGATTATAATTCAGCGGGTTTACACTGCATCATAACAAGCAAAATAGACTTAACTGCTCACTCGCAACCGAATTTTCGCGTCCGGCGCTACGCGCCGGAACCCATTCTGATTCTGTTTGGAGTCTATGAGTTAGCCGGGCGCTTCAAGATAAACCGGTACCTGTAAAACAACCAAAACTGCAATTGACAAGAGGGAATCAGGAAAATTCAGAAGATCATACGAGCGAGGACGCGCCTTCGGAAGCTGTTACGTTAGTAAGGTAACTGCCAAGTATGTTGGACCGTGGACCGAGCGAGGGCGGGGTTGAGGCGGGTTGAGGCGTCGTACATGGCGGGGATGTCATTAAGGCTATATTCGAAGTCGTCAAAGTCTTCTATTGAGAACCGAACACCATTGCGACCGGCTGCAGAGGGCATAGTACGGATGTCCGCGGCTCCTCTGCTGAGGTTGGCTGAATCTAATCTATCCAAATTATCTAGCGTGCCCCATGGAAAGCAATAACTTAAATATTCATGGGGCACCTTATAGCTGGCTGATCCCTTGAGGTTTTGCGTGCCCCGTAGGCAGCTAAGGCTTGTTTCTGTTCATGGGGTACGCAGGCAAGGCGGTCCGACGGCCCTACCTCGAGCGAACCGGTCCATAGTGCAAGTTTGAGGTAAAAGAATGTCGCCTTCCATCGGACTTCAAAAACTCAAGTATAGCAGCCTTCTTGCTCATAGATTCTTGTGTAGTTCGAAAGAGTGAACTCGTAGCTTGCCGCCAGTACAGAAATTGTCCCCAGAGCTCCAGCAAAACGAAAGATATACGTTGTTGTATGTTGGCAGGAAGATCATTTCCGTCACACGTGTCTGGGGGCTTCGGCCGAAAGAAGTGGGATGACAGTATGTATATTTGTCAACGTATCTCAGGTCTAACTAAGGGTTGCTTGTCTTAAGTACTTTAAAAGAGCACGGCACAGCCTTTAACAGGAAACCACGTGCGCAGCACGTGGATTTACCCACGCCATCCGGCAAGGAATTCACTGCGGCGGCAGCCCCGACGAGCTGTGCGACCGCCGTAGGCACGCCGCTCGCTGCGCTCGCGGCTCCGTGGGACCGTGCCGAAGGCAGAGCTCGTAAAAATAGAAAAGGGAAGATGGCACGTGATCGCCACGTTTTTTTGCTTGAGTTTAGACTATGGTGACCACCACACCAGAGAAGCATACAATACCAGCTGCAGCTGCTGCAGAGAGCGGATTACACAGCACACCGTTGGCTCGCGGGATGGCAGCCAGCGGGGAGCATGCTAGTGATCAAAGGTGAACTTCGTGTCAGGCCTCAGTGCGAATTTTCATTACCATCATGACAGGTCCCGTCTTCCGCAAAACATGGCTCTCATGCAGGAAGATTTGGAGCATGGGCACAACAATGTTGATTTCTGCGCACTGCTCCAGGCCCTATGTCCTGAATTCCCTCGTGTCTTGGAGAGTTCCAAAAGCATGATGGGTGAGATAGCAAGTGTTGCAGAGCCGGACTTGAAAGCCTAGTAAGTACTCCCCTTCCCCGGCTTTGATTCGGGGTCCTATCACTTCCCAGCTGCGAAGCTTCGAATGAGAAAAAACGCTACATCCCTTTCATCAATGTTGTCAATGTTATCAAGGAACATTTTCGCGGCGTCCAATGCCCAAACAAGCTTCCCCAACCAGCGGCGCCAGAAGAACTGATCTTCGTCTGTAACGATCCACGGCGCATTGATAGCGCTGCACTCAAAAAGTCAGGGACGAAGAAAACTTCTCCCGATTGCATCATCATCCGAGTCGAAACTTTTGTCAACATGCTTCAAGACTCCGATGTGTCGGCGGACGAGTCCTTTGAAACGCTACGGGTCACGGCGTCTAAGCAGCTCAAGGGTAGCACGCTGAGATGGTCTGATATCCTTGCGTCAGTTGAGTTCAAATACGGTCGCAAAATCGGCGGGTACGTACTTGGCGAACCAGAAAGTGCGTGTATGGGTGCCTCAGTGAAATTCACCCATCGAACACCTGCAGTAACTGGGCTCTCCGCGGCGAACCTGGCTGGCAAGTACAGCAACACCTTTGGGGCCGCAGCTGATATGTGTCCAGGGGGATCCAAACGCAGTCGTGAAGAATCTCGCGACTCCCCTTCTCTAAAGCGTTCAAAGACCGAGACAAACTCGACTTCTCATGTCCAGGGTGAAACGAGGACCGAATTAATCTTGAATGCCGAACAGCAGTGTGGCTTCTATGCCCTTGAGCGTCTACGTGCTGGACCGTTCATATCACACACCATAACGATACTGCTCCAGGGTCAGTCCAATAGAACTGCTTGGTGTTGGGCGATGTTTGATGTACGCAATGCAGATCGTCACTTGAGCGTTCAATATTACGACGCGCAAGGGCGGATTGCTTCCAAGTCCACGGATTTCATCCAAAACTTCGACATTTTTATCGCCTTTATCTGCGTCCTCGACAGATTCGATGCTCAAGATTGGGGGAGTCTGACTACCCCCGATCCACTCTTTTCTTTTGAGTTCGATACAACATCGGATCAAGTGGGTAGACCGTTTGCTATCCGAGGGCGCCGGACGTTTGCCTGTCCCACGAAGAACATCCACCCTGCCAAAGATGAGCCGGCGCTTCTTTTCTTAAAAACCAGTTGGTCAGAGGATCGTCGTATGACGAAGGAGTATGATATCTTGACGGAGGCTCGGCAACGCGCAGATAGGCACCTGCCCGATAGTATCATTGGGTTTGTGACAGACTGTTTGCCAATTTGCATCAAGGCAGGCACTTTGGCGTTAACATCGACCAGGGCCGTCCGGCAGCAGCTCGGGATTCCCACGGATGGCAGTCGTTCCCTGGTTTGGATGGTGTCAAAGCAACTCTCAGAATTCAACTACCGTGACCATCTGGATGAACCCGAGAGGCTTTGGAGAATGATCTGGAAGATTCTGCGTTGTACGTACACTGACTTTTTGAAGCTACTCTCATGTATGGCGTTGAGCAAAACATTCCCAGGTCATAATCTCCTATGGCGTGTTGGAGTTTCCCATGGCGACATCAGCCTTTCCAATTTAATGATTGATGTAGCGCGAAAACCCCATGGCCAGTCTTCGGCGACTGAGCAGGATGACGACGGTGACCCTTGGATCATCTTGTCTGACTATGATCTCGGGGCTCTGATGGCTATTGGGGATGAATCACCGCCGCAAATGGGCTTCGAACGAACAGGAACTCTCCCCTTTCTCTCCACCGAATTGCTCTCCAATCCAAGTGGGAATATACCGCGGAAGTATGCCCACGATCTCGAGTCATTTGCTTTTGTGCTCCTGTGGATCGCACGCGGAGGATTCCCACCAGCTGCAATTGGTGGCGCTTTGGATGCCGTTCGAGATGCCAAAGTTGGCTTGGTACTCGAAGATGTCCTCAGGTCTCGGCCGGAGAACGAATCCCGGCTTCAGAATCTATCTCAGTCCTGGGCGTTTCTCCGCGAATGGTTCCGTCAAATCATGAGCCGGAAAATAATGGACACACCAACGCCAGATATGTCTGGTGCTCTGGGTGAGCTGAAGGAGGCTCTGACACGCTCGCACACTGCTTCGCCGATCGATTTGGGTTGGATGGACTGTATATTAATTGCCGATGTATAAATGTGTTTTTAGATACTCATATACATATATACTAGCAGTGAGCCCATGCTTCGCTATGGGATTCCGCTCTTCTGCTACAAAAACCAGGTGTCAGTGCCGATCGTCGCCGACCTTCGGTCGACTCCTCGCGGCCCTGTGTGCGAGCTCACTTCATCTCAAATGGCTTGGTTCATTACATATAGTAAATACGGGAAGTCACCCAATACAGTGCAGAAATTTCATCTTAAGCCGTTTACGATGTTGAAATGCCTGGGGAAATTTGTTGCCATCCAAGCATCATCTCCCGTCGTGGTTCCTCAGCATAAACACCTCGCCGAACCTCATCCTCATACCGAAGCATCCTACTTCGCTAACTTTCCCGATATCGGTCATTGCGGCGGGGCTCATTGACATCGTATTCGTGGTAGTGCTGTCCATATTACGATAATAATACGGTTTTTGCCATATCATATTATATCCTTATCGTATCGCGAGTTCCAGAGGTGTATCGTATCTGTACTTAACAATATCGTATTATAACAAGCTGTATCACGATATAATTTTGTTATAATTTAATACGACCTGCCTCTTCGATGTAGGATTTTTTTTGGCTATATTAGCGCAGAATTGAACTCCTCTCGATGTATGGAGCACATGTGCATGTTGCACACTCGATGAGCCATGATTTTGTTGCAAATTTATGGCACATATACTGTGCAAAAATTCTGAGTGATTGCAACTCACCTGAAAACAGGGTTTTTGCGCGCATCTTAGTGTTACTTACAACTTTCCCCTGCAACTCACAACGGTGTGGCTGTAACTTACAACTCTGTTACTAGGTTGGTTACAACTTTATCAGTGGGTGCATCTTGCCGGACATCGTGTCAACCAAGTGTCAACTACTTTTTTCGCAAATCATTCGTACCTCTGTTTCGCTGATGATCGCAGCTGCATGCCGACATCGACGGCATCATGGCAGGTTCGGCAAAGGCACAAATCGCGGGTTATCCAACAATGTCCTGTCAAACAATACTCACAACGGACGTGAGCTAGAAGAGGAGCGAAGAAAGGTTCGAAAAATCATTACTTTCACAAGGCAAAGTACACTTACCTCGATATTCAGAGGCACCGATCAGTATGTTCATTTTTTGTGCAGAGACAGAGTTGCTGCTGCCTTTTCCCCACAGATCCCCTCAAGCGTTATCCCAATACTAGTGCAAGGAGATCTGTATTTTCTCTGAATGTCTGCCTGCCCTTCCACAGTCGCCCGAAAGTCCTGTTGAACAAGCCGAACGGGGGTCAGATCAAAATCAGATGGCGGATCGTTTTACCTCCTAAATGTCAAGCCTGGGATGAGATGCAACCAACTCGGAGATGTAAGCAAGATGCAACCAAAAGAGCAGATGTAACCAACCTCGAGATGTAAGCAAATAAAGTTGCTGCCAACAATGTAAGTTGTGTACAAAAACCCTGTAAACTGTAGTGAATTTTTGCACAGTATATCGCCCATACAAATTCAAGCCATGGTTCAACTTTCTTTGCTGCCTATGCACATGCCGTGCACCAAACCTGCCAGCAAAATGATTATCCATCACTGATTGACCTCATTTGGGAGAAAATCTGATCGGACTTCGGCGCCTGACAGGTGATCCTCGGCACTTCCTCGGCAGAAGATTCAACTTGTCAGTTCCAAGGCCAGCTTCAACTGCAGACTCCCCCAAATAATACGAAAATAATACGGATAATACGGTACCAGCATATCGTATTATACTCATATTATAATATTATTATAACATTGAATAATAATAATCTGGGACACAGGCCTGACCCGTATCGTATCCGTATTATCGTCGATATAATATTGTTATAATATTTCGTATTTTAATCTTGGACTGCACTAATTCGTGGTCGAGGGCTTGATCTAAGGACTGAGTTGGATCTGTGAGGAACAAACAGTAAGCAGACAATACAGCTCCGATTGGGTGGACACGTACCACATTCAGGATATGACTTTTGGCTTTTGCGCCCTCTCCGAGTTGGCTTGAATTGCCTCGTTTCAAAATTTCAATTTCCTTTCTGCTTCTCTCGTCTACCCATAAATTCTGCAAAGTTAACACGCTGCCAAGATGATCTCTGCTGGCAATATGCAATTGCCTTGCCAGCTCACGGGATGGGATAGGTAAGTATGGATACGGTAGCTTGCGCGCAGTCCCCGCTCCCCAGTATATAATGTATCTTCTTGTACTACTACTATGCATTTCAATTCAACTAGCAGTGAGCCCGTGCTTCGCTACGGGATACACGGTTTCCCTTTGGATTAAGGCTGAGCACGGCATCTTCGCATCGTTGATAATCTTAGCTTGCAATATCAAAACGCCGCTGGCTGTCGACCTCGCGGCTTCCTACTGATAGGCTGCAGGGTTGCGGAGGTCAGGTCAACTACTTGACCTGACCCGAGGGTCAAGGGTCAGGTCAAGGTCAGGTCAAGGGGGGGTTGACCTTCTTGACCTTGGGCCTATTAATTATTTAATTATGTAATTAGTAATGGCTTGAGGCATGAATGTTCAAGTGGCCTGTCTTGATCGAGGTTGTTTTTTGAAATGGTCAAATTGCTGAAGCTGCCCTTTGAGTTTAAAACCTGAGCCGAATTCCTGTTGACATTTGTGTCGGACTCGGGATTCCTCCAAGGGGGTACTGAAACCGAAAAAAAACACCTCACGCTGCTTTTTTTTTGTTAGAGACCCTTCGCCGGGAACCACCCTACCACGTGACGTCCATATACAGTGGCGGTGCCATCTGATGCCACCCCCAAAAAATTGATGTGACCCCAATCGACTCCATTTGCATCAACAGTTCCAGAAATAGGCTGTTCTATTTTTAGGGGTGGCATCAGATGGCGCCGCCACTGTATGGAATTTACCATCAAAAACAGCTGTTCAGCAGGCAATTCTTGCCTCAAACCTCGTAAAGTCATCTACCCGGTGTTTTATGAGTGAGATCTCTCATCTAAAACTACAAAAACACCACTTGAAATTCCAACACATCTCGGTATTGACGTTGCCAAATACGGCCAACTTGATTGCCGGTCCCTTCCAAATCCGAAACAGGCTTCCGAATGGCTCCTGGAGGTCAGAACGTACTGTATACAGTGGTAAAATTGGTTTCTACTCAACCCGGAACCTCATAGACCCATTTAAGCCCAAAACATAACAGGTCATTATTTTTTTTTCTCTGGCCCAGCGGCCGACCCACCCTCCCTGCCCGGTGTGCCAGCTTCTCCGGCCCGCACCCCCTTGGATTCCTCGTTGTTTCGAGCAAGAAAGGTTCAGGTCGAGTCATGGACGGTGTTGCAGGTAACAGTGAGCGTGAATGGTGTCCAGTCGAGGGCATGGTGGTACAGTAGTTAGAATGCAAGGAGCTCATGGGTGGAGTCTGGTGGAGCGGTGGGCAATCTCAACAGATCCTGACGACATAGTGGGGCGGTTGACGGCATTGTGGGGCCTTTGGCCAATACGAATGAAGGGAAGACAAATTATGTTGGCTGGTTTGTCTGGCAGGGACCGGGGGTCCTCAATTGTAATATAGATGCATCTCAAACGATCCCAATGTATTCTGTCAGCGCCATAATGCCTCGCGATATCGTGTGTAATGTAATGAGATGCATTGTGCAAATTCTCAAACTATTACAAAACAGCTCGCACTATAACGCATTTCAGTGCAAATAAGCGGAATTGTTTGTGGTTCGGTGAAATGGTTTGAATATCGCTCATTTCGTCACGTTTCATTTCAATCCATCTCGCGGGCTTTTGACTGGGAGCTTTAACCTTCGTTCCCTTGTTCAACTCTCCGCCGTAGCGTTTGCGCTCGAGACCTATGACAACCTCTATATCCCTTGATGTCCAATAGATCCTCAATAGAGACTTTGCGGTAGCCACCGGTGGCTATTGGTAGCTCCTCGTGTGCAATAGTTTCTTGAGCCTCCGGCTCAAGGTAGCCACCACTGCATCCTGTCAATAGGACGTACAAATGGTGGCTACTCTACCCAGAGGCTGTCGTCTGGTCCCGAGAAAAATTAGCCACCAATAGCCACCAGTGGCTTAGTCTCTTATAAACAGACATTAAAATACAAAACTCCTCGTACCTGCGGTGTATTATAATAGTCTGTCACTTCCAAGGGGTTAGTGATTGGCGGGTCCCCTTATTATATAATCACAAATCTCTCACGTTCCATCCTGGTATCTAGGACGCGCCTTATTTTTGCAAAAGGCTTTCAAATGATCTACAGTGGCTGCAGAAAACAATGCAACAAGGCGTTTCGAGTCATTGACGTGGTCTCTGGGCTCAAACAAAGTGCAGGACATGAAATCTGAGTGAAATGAAAATTTTTGAGCCAACGACCCAATTACCATATATGGTAATCGAGCCACAGTGAATTTTTTCATGTGTTTTTTTACACCGCACTTTTCAGCGGTGAACCCTACAGGAAAATAAGCATCATAGGATGAAAGTACTCCTAAAGACGATCTCAGTCATATCTGACTTTACTTAGTTTGCTGCCGATTTGAGCCCGTAATAGTTGCTGTAAGATGGCCATTTTGGCCTAAAAATGCCAGAGTCATTCAAAAAATGACCAAAATGACCATCTTCAAGCAGCCATTGCGGGTCCAAAACTGTAGGAATCTAGGTAAAGTAACATATGACTGAGGTCGTATTTGCGAGTACTTTCGACCTATGAAGACCGTTTCTCGGTGCGGTGTAGCACTGAAAAGTGCCCTGTTAATAAATCCCTTAAAAAATTCATTACACTCGAATTACTATATATGGTCATGGGGTAAGTTGCCTAAAAAAGTCATTTCACCCGTATTCCATGTCCAAAACTTTGTTTGAGTCAAAAGACACACTGAATGCCCCAGAACCGCTTGGTGCAGTTTTAATGGCGGCCACTGTAAAATGCATTAACGGCACTTGAAGCCAGAAAAAAGCTCGAGAAACGGATGAGATTTGGATGAGTTCAATTTGAGGTGTTCGCCGCCGGCCAAAGGCGGCGAAAAGAAACAATACTCGTCTTTGGACTACAAAACAGAAAATAAGCTATTCTAACCTCCGGGGAGTGTAGAGAAATTGTTATTAATGCATCTTTCCATTCAGACTATGGGAAAATGAGCGACCACGCAGTTGAAAGAGGCAGGAACTGCCGTGGGAACAACTTGCCAAACGCGATGATTATATAATAAGGCGACCCTCCTAAGACCTGCCACGCGGTAAATTCCAGACTACCAGTGGCTACCGCAAAGCCTCTAATATCGCCAGCGAGCTCTCGTTGCCGGCGTGCTCGTTGAGCCAATGATCATGTCAAGTTTACAGGTCTTCCAATGCCTGACTGTGCTCGCGAAATCAGTGCGAAGTCCACAATGTAGCTCAGATCGCAAGTCTTGCGTACCAAACGACCATCATTCTCTTTTTCCTTTGCTTCTCTCTTCCTCCGTCTTTTTTGGCCCGCTGAACGCCGTTCAGACTCGGACTAAGGAAACATTACTTTTCAACAGGTGCGGCATGCCAACATCCTTTTGAATTGCTGACCTGACTCCGACTCTTTCTTGAAACTGGGATCGCTCTGATCCTCACAGGTGCACCGTTGACTGCACTCAGCTCGCCAAGATTCCCCTCGCGCTCCATTGTTCTGCTAAGCAAAAAGGGCTCTGGCTGAGTCATAGAGGGCGTCTTGAGCAGCAATGGGCGAAAAGACGGGCCGTTGTCGCGGGCATGGTTGAGCATCGAGTGAATTGACATCGTGCAGAGAGATGGCGTGGAGCATGGGGCACGAAATCAACATCTCGACAAAATGATGCACCAAGTGGGGCGGCTCACGGCATTTTGTTAGCGGTCAGCCAATACAAATGTTCCTTTCGTTTGTCTTGTCTTGTCCCACCCAGACACGAAGTCTTTGGTTCTTAGAATTCGGGCTAGATACTTATGTTGTGGGTGTCAAGAGGAAAAAATATTAATTCCCAAAAAAGGAAAGAAGGAGGGAGAGGAGGGGCGAGAAAAGAGAGAATCTCGCGGTTTCTTGTGGCTCAAACCCGGGGCATTTGGTGGTTGTTCTCAATGTATGAAAATGTTCAATTTTGCTATTTTTTTCCGGCGCCTGCGGCGCGCAATGTGGTATTTGGCCCGTTGGCCACGCAAAGAGCAGATATTCGTGCGAAATTGCCGTTTTGAGCTCTATCCACCGGGTACGAGCTGTTGACCGGGTCCGGTCGCGTGGTTGATCTGGATACCTCTGCCCCCAATTGGTTTTTTCCGCGGCCGGCATGTCGTCTTCGATGGCAAGCAAACACAAAGCGTTATGTCACGAGTGTGACCCAACGGCGAACTTGGGTTGTTAAACTATCGAAACGCGTGCCTCGCGCCTGTTTTCAATCGATTGGTTGCAGGTAAAAGCTCAGCAGAGTATTTCTTATAGAAATTTGATCATTTTGAGGCCTCGCGTACAGCATTTCAACTTCAAGTTCAATAACTTCTTGTTGAGTTCTTCTGAGATTGAGCGTTATTCTTCTCTGTAAGAAACTCATAGTAACTGGTAAGCTTTCCAGCCAATGTAATCGCTGTCTTTTGATCTCCTGTGTCCAGGCCGAGTCTCAACATCAATTACTTATTTCACACTTTTGGCTACTCAGCGCTCAGCAGCTGCACTTGCGACTCATTTGTGGTACATACCTCTCGCTATCAAAGTCTTGACTCTGGTTTCTACTTTATTGGAGCCGTATCCAGCAAGACAAGCTTGATTCTAACGTTGAAGCGGCAAAATCAGTGAAAAAATGAGTATCTCGGTCATCTCGGGGAGCACCAAACGTCCCAAAATCCGTGTTCGGATCTGAATCACATTCATCAGACACTACATGTTATTTTCCGGTGCGCTTACTTACCGCTAAACTCAGTGGAACATTTGTTCGACTGAACATTGGTCTGAATAGTAAATTGGTCATAAACCAACATTCAGAGCAAAGTAGACCATTCAGTTTATGCAAATTTGCAAAACATAGGTTCTGGAATTCATCTGCTCACTACAATTACCTTGATACAGGATCCTGAAGTTAAATGCAGTTTGACTCGCATTTTTCCGGGCTTTCCCGGCTTCATGTTGGCCCCGAAACACCGAATTTTCGTCAAATGCATCCTAAGGTACCTCTGTTTTTTCCATCCTCGGCCTGTCTGCAAATTTCGGCCGCTGAACTGTGAAGCTTTGAACCAACTTTGAACATGAAAGGCTGGCGGCAATGACACACATCACGGAACAACCCGATTAGGTGATATCCTGACGTAATCAAGCTATCCCGAGGTATTCACCCACAGCATAAGTATCTAGTAGTCTCGTGACCAGACTCTTATGCCATCCCAAAGGGAACCCTGTCATAAGAGTCTGGTCACGAGACAAAGGGAACCCTGTCATAAGAGTCTGGTCACGAGACTAAGTATCTAGCTTTGAATGTTGAATTCCGTATATAGAAATTACATTATAACATTTACTGTCGCTGGCGGCGACGTCCCGTTGAACTGCCTTCGCCTTTATCGTCACTTTCGTTGTTCGGCTGCTCAGTAGAGTGTTCGTCGTTGGTGACTAAAGGTTATTTTCCGTTTTTTTGTGGCCGGTTCTGTCGGTGGAGCGACCTCGTCGAAACCGGTGAACATGAGAGCAGAGGAGGCGCCAGGGTTAGATTCTAGACAAACAATTAAATTCTATAGGAAAAAAAAAAACAATCACATACTCAATTTAACGGGACTTGCCTCCGCTTTCGGTGCAGACGTCCCTTGACCCACGAAAGTGACTTTTTCAAGGTCAATGATGAAGTGCTTGACAGTACGATCGGGGTTACGCTCGACACCGGTCAAGAATCCCTCGATCGCAACTGGCTTCCCTTGCTCAGGAACGGGTTTGGATTTCTTCCAGCGCGGGGTGTCAGGGAAGATACAGTGAACGGGGAACTGATTGTTGTAAGCTTTATTGGTGGAGAGATATAGCTCTGCGGTGATGTCGAAAGAACTATTCTCTTTGTCGACTTCCGAAGCAATGCCGCAAACGTTGACATAAACATGATATTTGGGAACGAAATCTTTTGGTAAGCCGAAGGGTACCAACTCGAAAACATTCTCAGCTCGAGCATAATACGGGGTCAAGGATGAGACTCACATATTTGATGTCTCCAAAGAGGTGGTAGTCCACAGCAGCTAGTTTGTCGGAGAAGACTTCAATATCGGGGGAGATACGGGCAGCCTGTATAATTGAATGAGCTCAAACCTAGATTTTTTTCGGTCAATCACCACGTACATGGACCACTACAATACAGCAAGTGACCGGTGCGAATTCCAGTTTGTTTTCGTTGAAGTAGCGCAAGGACGCGACAATTGCAGGCTCAGAAAAACTTTGAGCGTCAAATAAGATGGTATTTGTGTGCGGGATGGCCCGAGGGTTTTCCAGAACGGCGACACCGGAAAAAGACATGGAGGAAGGCATAGTGGTGGATATATAGTGAGATTGTGAATGAGTTGCGGGCTGTTGTGAATAACGGTCGAAGCAGAGGCCTATAAATCCTCGACCAAACCAATACGTCAGTGGAGTTTGGTGGAGACACGAAACAGCCAGAGGACGCGACCGTCGCGACGAACGAAAATTCTCACCGTCTAGCGCGTTAAAGTCAGTCATGTTATCGTTTTGCGTCACTGGAACGGAACTCCAAGCCGGAATTGAGTGGCGCAATGACGATAGATCGACATATGACGCAGGATCGGCGGTGGGCGCACTGACCGCCTTTAAACGATGGAAGCACACTTGAGGATCACCAGCGACAGAGAGTAACTCGTATATTAACAGAAATGAACACCAGTATCAAGGTGAATGCTGGGAGCAAGTCTGTCCTACAGTAGTACTCGTAGAAGCCCAAATTTGGCTGACGAAACCAGATAGATGCAGACACGGCTGAAGCCTTCCGATCAAGTTGGCAGTCGCACAGTGTAGAGATGGAGTCGGCAGGTGAAGAGATGGTGCATGGATTCATCCCATTTCACGTTGATTTTACCCGCTGATTTTTTTTCGTCCGGGAATATCGCAGGCTGGGCCAAGCTTCCAGCACCGTGGTATGGGTCATATTGCTTTGATTCTAGAGCCTTTCAGTGCACAACAAATGAGGTCTCGACGCCAACGCAAACGAAAAATCCGGCGTTGGCACGATGTCAGGACGTAGATGATATATTTGGCCGTGTTGATACTTCTTCTACTTAATTCGTTTACTCGACCGAAAAACAAACTCATGCGAAAGCTGAAGTGCCAAAGATCTACCAAGCAAATGTAGTCCGAATAACAATATACAAAGTATAATCATCATTGGAAGACCTGAGGAAAGACAACGTTCAATGTTCGATCGAGTTGCTCCTGTCCCGGTAACAGAACTTTGACTCGATTTCGTGAAGTTGCTCGGGACAGTGCAACATAGAGTTGACCATGTGTGAACACGGGCACACGAAGATCAACTCCCGCATGTTTAATTGACTGCCCTTGAGCCTTATTGATGGAAATGGCGAAAGCGAGACGGATAGGAAATTGAAGCCGAGAGAGGGTGAACGTAAACTCGGTGGTGTTACCGGAAGGCGTCATGGTAATTCTGGGTATGAAAGCAACTTCACCGTTATGCTCCCCGCCCAAGACTTCGGCCTCCAACACTCGATCAGACATACGACGCACGACTAATCGGGTGCCATTGCACAACCCCGCTGATGGAGCCAAGTTGCGAAGAAGGATCACAGGACATCCAACCTTCAGCGAGAGTTCACCTGGTGCAAGGCCCGAAGCATTCAAGGATCGCAAATACTCTGCAGGCATAGAGTCGTTTGTCTCGGGATCATCCGCTCCAGGCTCGGTTGTGATTTTATCTGCACTGAAGAAAGTGCGTTGCTGCCCTCGCATCCGGCTCAGGACATCCTCGTTGAGTCCGTCTACATCTCCGTTTCTGGCAGCTAAGATGCTACGCTCGAGAAAATAGTTCGGAGGCGGTGTGGGTCCATTGATGTCGGGGAAAATGGATGCAATCAGGTGTTCGCTGTCTCGAGTGACCATATCTTCAGGGAGCTCGATAGTACCATCAGTGTCATTTGATGTTCCGCGACCAACACCAAGAAGCCATTCAGCAAAATTTGCGTCATCTGGCCCCAAGTCAAGCCGCATATCCTGAGTGAGTGTAAGGAGCTCAATGAATTCCCAGAGGTAGGAGCGGAAGATGGAAGCATTGAGAATAGAGAGTTTGTGCGAGCGACCCAGGTCGCTTTTCGATCGCTCAGATCTCCACAACAACAGATACCAGGTGTGAGCTCTAAGCGACCTATAGGAGTAGGAGGCGATCGGATCTGTCAATCAGCTCGGGTGCAGTCCTATGTACATACACTGACTCGGAAAAAATATGGGATCACCGGCTTTTCAATCTTTGAGGCTTGACTGTGTAGGGAGTGAGCAGTCTTCGGAGACGTTATATAGCATATTGAGTACCTACCATCGTAAGTTCTTCGGCGGGCGGCCCCTAGCGCGTACCATGCGCTCCAGGTGATCCCAAAGGTTCTCTATGATGCTCATATCCGGTGAGTTGGGGGCCCACGGCAAGATCTCGAAGCCTTCTAGATCAAACCAGCCGTTCGCGTGCTTTGACCGGTGCTTTGGGTCGCCATCCTGCTGGAAATAGACGGTGGAACAATCCAAATCGTGCCTATCGAGGGTGCGCAGGAGGGACTGGGAGAGAATGTCGACGTAAACGAAGCGATCCATGATACCCTCGATGCGCTTAGATTGACGTACATAGGCACCCAATCCGTGCTCCCGGAAACTTGCCTTGATCGTATCGACATGCAAATGCGGAAAAAATCTCCGTTGCAAGTCTGTGACATTTTTGGCTTGGCCCGATGTGAGCATTCGGAGGGCGGTACGGATGTCCCTGTCATCGATTTTACGTGGGCAACCAGGCCTGGATGTTTTTGCGTCGAAATGGTGCGTTGGACCGTACCGGTTGCTGATTCGGGAGACGGTAGAGGGCGCAACATTCTCTTTTTCAGCTACAGCCCTGTTCGAGAACCCTGCCTCCTTGAGGGCCACTATCGCAGCCTTTTTTGAAGCGGTGGTGTCAGACATGATGGTAAGGATGAGTTACGAGTGGTTAGAGTTGAGTTGAGCGAGTTGTTGTGGTGGTTCGGATTGAAAAGTGTGGGGCTTGCCAAATGCGGAAAAAGTACCATTGTTATTGGACAGGGGAGGACTGGCGAGCCGTGATATTTTCAGACGAGTACAAGTTCAATATTTTTGGCTCGGATGGGCGGCAGTGGTGTTGGAGGGAGCGAGGGAAAGCAAACGACCCCAGATATACCAAGAAGAAACTCAAGCATGGGGGCGGGAGCGTGATGGTCTGGGGCTGTGTCACCCGACATGGGGTGGGACAACTTCACCGCATCGAGGGTATCATGGATCGCTTCGTTTACGTCGACATTCTCTCCCAGTCCCTCCTGCGCACCCTCGATAGGCACGATTTGGATTGTTTCACCGTCTATTTCCAGCAGGATGGCGACCCAAAGCACCGGTCAAAGCACGCGAACGGCTGGTTTGATCTACTGTAGAAGGCTTCGAGATCTTGCGGTGGGCCCCCAACTCACCGGATATGAGCATCATAGAGAACCTTTGGGATCACCTGGAGCGCATGGTACGCGCTAAGGGCCCCCCGCCGAAGAACAAGGACGGCCTAAGTTTGGCTCGCTTTGAAGGAGGAGTGGGAAAGCATTGACCAGGCTTTCATCGACACTAGTATGCCCAATCGCGTGCGGGAATTATTGAAGGCGAAGGGCGGGAACACTCACTATTAACTCCGTAGGCTTGGTTTGTCCCATTTCCTCTTCAGAGTATTATTCTGACTTTGTTTTCCCAAATCGGCAAAATGCAGATTAATGATTGGATCACCGGTCATCAATAAATCGTTTGTACAGCGCCGAGTTCTTCACGCAGAAACTACATCTTATATATGTATTAACTACACCTTATGGACATGCTCATGAACCTCAAAGACCTTGTCCAAAGCTCTGCTGTCTCGCGCGAAACGGCCGACTTTCTCACGGATGACGTGATCCCATATTTTTTCCGAGTCAGTGTATCCGAAGCTACGTTTCGTCTGTAAAAGGCTCATCAGGTGGCAGTGTTCCCATACGGTACCGTGACGATTGTTTGGCTACATTCTTGATGCATCACAACCCAGTGCCAGTATGGAGTCGCGGAAACCAGCTTTACCCGGACTCAACGCGGGGTAGGCAGCCCACTATCTGAGCACCCAAACCACAAAAGGAATTGTGTTGAAAGTCCTTTTTGCCAAATCCACGAGCCAGGCTGTTGAGTGCCATTAGCCTGTTTGCGATGCAGCCATTGGATGGCTAATAGAGAGTTTGCGGTGAGCCGCCAGAAGCCACCTGGCGGCTCTAATGGCATGCGGATTGGAGCGGCTATGATGTCTGGCGGCTCGTTTGGCGGCTGGTAAGACTGGTTCAAATTTGGTTTTGCGAGTGTATTCTTAGTACTTAGTCATCTATATATTGAGCCATACACACACGAAGAAAATTGGATCTGAAAATCTGACGCTATCGCACATTCGAGCCGAAGACTTCGGTTGACGCTGGAAATTGCTTCAATTCAAAACAATTATGCACGTTTGGACAACGAACTCTGATTGGCTGAAGGTATAGTCAAGTATGCAAGGTACCCAACCTCAAAATTGTACTAAGGACCGCGCGCGATGAGCCGCTGAATGAGCCGCCACATGACGTAGCCACTCCAATCGGCATGCCGTCGGAGCCACCATGTGGCTTCTGGCGGCTCACCGCAAACTCTCTAATGGCTAAACAAGTGTCCAAATTCCGGCGTATTGACAAAAGACACCCCCAGTCTGAGTATCCGAATTTCATTCCAGGCAGCTCTTCTTGACTTCTACATAAAAGTTTAGCTCATCAAAGTTTCCTAATGCGGAAATCGATAGCCATTCAATGGCTCCAATGGCTCTTCGCAAACCCTCTATTAGGTACTCAATATTCTACTCACACATCATCTACCCCTCCCTAATGTAAAGAGGGGTCGAAGAAGGTAGCTCAGGAATATCGGTAACGTCGGACTCACTCAATGTAGTTGCATATATGGTGTAACAAGCTAATACTAATAGATCTACTGTATCTTGGCTGACTTGGATGTACATATGCTTTGAGGCGGGAAATTAGTGTGCCAAGTTGGCTCCCTCACTGAACAACGGGAAACACCTGTCAACCTTAGATATCGGATTTGGATACGACGCACTTTTTTGAGGTACTTACCGGCCCAAAACTCCGGCATGTCCTCTTCAGAAGCGCAAACATTTCCAAATTGGTCCACTTTCAAAGAATGATTCACCAACTCAAAACAAAACATCCCATGACATGCCCATACCATGGAAGTTGTAAATAAACTAATTTAGAGGAGCTATGTATCACTTAAAGTTGTTTGAGTTTCGAAATTCCTCTTGAAAAAGCCAAATTCCGGTTACTTTTGGTCACACCGAGTAGAAGGACTATTCTATGATCTAAAAGGTATTTTCCGGCGGAAGAGTGGTGGAATATCGAGAGGGGAAAGAAAATTGAACATTTAGAAGTTGTGATCGAAATACTTATTCTGGTTCAACTACAGAATGTAAATATCTTTTGCACTTGTCCACTCTCACTTCGTAGGAGTAACGGTGACATCCTCAAGCCTTCGCTTACTCGGTATTGACAAAAGTAACCGTGAATCGACTCGTATGGTCCGAATATTATAGGTTAAAATGCATCGGAATGTTCTCCTGCATGTTTTGAACGGCATCGGACAAAGGCCTGAACCAATCCATCAAGCACAACTGATTTCTCGGCGGATTCTAATTTGCAGCTGTTTTGCACTGTTGCAATGAATGACTGCATTTCCAATTTTCTTGAAGTTCAAGAACATGCCCTCGGACGGTAGGCCATACTTGAGGATCCATTTCAGTCCCTCACTGCTCGAAATCTCTGATTGCATCAATTTCTTGTCAACATTGGACTGGTTCAATTTCAACCGTCCCTCCTGCACGGACCCAAATATTGCGTGGCCGTTCAAAGATGCTAAGAGCAGCTACAGTCTTGGTTAATTTCCAATCCATCTCAGTGCTGAGCCCTATTATCTACACATTCAATATACTTTTATCCCAGAGTAGGCCTCCATGGCTTCCGTAATTCCCCATGTTTGGTCAAGTAAGGGGCCGAAGAGTTTTCAGATTGTAGGCTTGTTTACCACCCTTACTAGCCAAAGCAAGTGTGCAAAAACATCTGAATAGATCACATGTGCAAGCTAGAGGTAGTCGAAAGTGGCCTGGAAGGGCAGTTGCTAAGATTTCCGTTGAACAATGAGCAGAAGTTGAAAGACACAGGTGAATTTCAAGCTATTGCCAAAATTGCGCTGGCTCTGAAGTAGTCCGTTAGTTACCGCGGCCTCATTACCGTTACCGCCCCTTATTATATAAGCTTCCTTTTTTGGAAACCCATTAACGACGCGCCGATACTGCAAGAGCGCGTCGTTCGACATAAAATACGTGTAAGCTTGGAATCAAAGCATCTTGTAGCTCACAGAAACACCCACAGCTACTCCTAGATCGAAAACTATCCAGCGTGCGGTTTAAGGCTAACACTACCAAAAATGGTAAGACATCAAATTCAAACCCAAAGAGCTTGGTGCCCACTGCGAGGTCTCATGTTGAAGATAATCACAGTGAACTCACCACTCAAATCGGCCTAACAAGTGGAAAGAACGCGTCAAACGCGTAAAGGTATGCCGGAGATGCTTCCTAAAATGGTCTGCTTATATAATAAGGGATGGTAACGGTAATCAGACCGCGGTAACTAACAGACTCTATAACGAGTTATCGAGTGTGAGTCTGTGCAAGAGACTAGCTCTGAAGAGCGTCAGGAACAGAGGTTGCCCACAACAACTTGTGTAGGTTTAAGGAATATCCTGACGTATTTTTCAAACTCGAAGTCTTGGAGAAATATCACGTGGTTGCGAAGCAATCGTCGCATTAACGGTTACTTTTGTCAATACCGAGTAGAGTGTGTACGGCTGCGAGATACGGGATATTGATGGACAACAATTGCGGCAGGGCCTCGCTTGGGTAAGTCATCACTCCGTCATCACTGATTTTGATGGGCAACTTTAGTTACTGTAGTCGACTAGGCCCCCGGTCACTACCATATACGTCCGTAGGTTTCATAGAGTAAAACAATGGCCAATTTCAGAGGTCTATTTCGCGAACCAGCCATGGAAGCGAGATTTTGGATAGCGGTGAATTTCAAGCTATTGCCAAAATTGCGCTGGCTCTGAAGAGCGTCAGGAACAGAGGTTGCCCACAACAACTTGTGTAGGTTTAAGGAATATCCTGACGTATTTTTCAAACTCGAAGTCTTGGAGAAATATCACGTGGTTGCGAAGCAATCGTCGCATTAACGGTTACTTTTGTCAATACCGAGTAGAGTGTGTACGGCTGCGAGATACGGGATATTGATGGACAACAATTGCGGCAGGGCCTCGCTTGGGTAAGTCATCACTCCGTCATCACTGATTTTGATGGGCAACTTTAGTTACTGTAGTCGACTAGGCCCCCGGTCACTACCATATACGTCCGTAGGTTTCATAGAGTAAAACAATGGCCAATTTCAGAGGTCTATTTCGCGAACCAGCCATGGAAGCGAGATTTTGGATAGCGGTGAATTTCAAGCTATTGCCAAAATTGCGCTGGCTCTGAAGAGCGTCAGGAACAGAGGTTGCCCACAACAACTTGTGTAGGTTTAAGGAATATCCTGACGTATTTTTCAAACTCGAAGTCTTGGAGAAATATCACGTGGTTGCGAAGCAATCGTCGCATTAACGGTTACTTTTGTCAATACCGAGTAGAGTGTGTACTCGGCATTACCAAAAGTAACCGAATTTAGAAATGCCTTGCTTGCGAACAGCTAATACAGTTAGCAGTTAGATCAACTGGTGGGAGAGAGGGGGGATGGTCATATGCTATTGCACATAACACGCGCCGAAGTTATTGGGCTTTCCCTGTGCTGATTTTCTTTGTTTGTTTATTTATGTATCAAATCAACACTTTCTTGCTCTGTTTTAGTACCCTCATTGAAGCATGAGGATAGCCCAGCAAAATCTGAGTTCTCAGGTACAGAGTTATGGGATAGTAAACCTATTTTTTAGGTACTCACCCACCTGAAATCCTGGTGACTGTGTTCCAAAAAAGGAAAACACGGCCAAATTAATGGTATTTCAAAGATTAATTTATTCACCCACTGTGTGACAGCTTAGCCCAAGTTTATATCATGAAAGTTGTAGCAAAAAACCTGTAAATGAACCCTTCATTGCTCAAAGTTCTTTGACCATCGTAATTTCGTGGGAAAAACCCCGAATTCGGTTACTTTTGGTAACTGCGAGTACGGCTGCGAGATACGGGATATTGATGGACAACAATTGCGGCAGGGCCTCGCTTGGGTAAGTCATCACTCCGTCATCACTGATTTTGATGGGCAACTTTAGTTACTGTAGTCGACTACTAGTCGACTACAGCTGTTTTACGGTTTTTGTCCGGTTTTTGATGGAGTGGGGTTCTTCAAAAGTTGTTTACCTGTGATTGCTTGTGCATACCCTCGCCGAGGCCGGCGGCAGTTCAAGCGCTCCACCGCAGCCCCACTGCATTTCAACTGAGTCCTTCCCGCCGACCGTAAGCAGATCAAGGAACTTGGCTAAATTTTGGGGTTAAAATGACACAGCTGTCTAAATTGGTCCTGAGAGCAGTAAAATTCACCAAATTATACGTGCAATTTCAAAATGCTAAGGCTCCATTCGGCTGTCGTGTCTTAGCGTCACTTAGCGTCACTTTGGAGCACTTGGGAAAAATTCCACGCCAAACTTTTGGTGAGAAATACTCTTAAGTGACGTCAAGTGCTCCGAAGTGACGCAACCGAATGGAGCCTTAGGTAAAAGCGCTCTTCACCCTATGCAATAGGCATTATGAGGATAATGCATAAAATCCCAGCCTACCAAGTCGGTGGACACCAAAAGTCGATGCATAATGAGGTTTATGCATTTTGACCTCATGCATTATGAGATATCCGACTGTATATGGACTGGAAAGATAGCAAAGATGGCCAAAATTGACCAAAATCACAATATTGCACGGGTGAGAGCGACAGGACCGGGGCATATTTTTGCCCAATTTGAAATGCCACATCTATCTACTCATCTAGGGCTACAATCTGGCTCATCCAGATTGTGGCGAAAAAAATCTTAGGCCAAGCACTGCATTTTGACGTCATCTGGACGCACGCAGGTCGAGCCATGTCCCCAGACGCCTCGGCAAAGCCGGCTGGTCCCAGGAACAGCGAGGTGCGGGCGAGGCATCCTCCACCAACCCCCTCCCGAGCCGCTTCAGTTCTGCTTGTAAAACACGATTCTCACTTCCTCAGAATGAAACAGGTAAAAGCCATCGCTAATAGTATTCACTCCCTTGCCTCGAGGTAACGACGAGGTTGAATTGGAGCTAAAATTAGACGCAGCAGAGCCGATGTCAGCCACAAATAGCCTGTCTTCCCACGTCGAACGCCATTAGTCTGAAATTGTTGGCGGGGTTCGACCCGGACCTCGGTTTTGTCACGGCTGTAACATCATGTGCATTTCCCCACGCCCCAATGGGGCATGACACCTATGCGCGTCGGTGCTGTGGTACGCAGCGACGACCCACTGTGAAGGCTTCGCAAGCCTAGAGAAGTATTGAAAGACTGCCCAGCCCATAGATAGACATATGTAATTCAGTGCTATTTTACGCTTTGGGACTAGTGTTGCCGGGGTTGGGTTAGGTTCGGTTTTTCAGTGCCAAAAAATCCGAACCCCGAACGTTCGCTACAGGTTCGCACAGGTTCGAACCTTTTCGAACCTGACGATATTTCCCACTGTTCAAATGGACGAATTTTGACTTTGAGTGTCTAGCAGTGAGAAGAGGGGAAGTGTATTGGTGCATCGTGGGACTCGTGATGGTGCAGTAGTTGCGATAATGGCGGCGCATGTTCGAGTTGACGTTGAAAGCGCGGCCGCAAGAAGGGTGTGGGCAGCGGAAAGCTATCCATTATACAATTCAGAGTGTGCCGTAATTGTCTTTGTCTCTTGTCTTTGTCTCGAGACAACTGTCAAACCGGCTTCGGTTAACGATTATCCCGGCATCCGGTTGTTGTTTCCGTCTACCGTCCTCCTGCGCGTGCTTATTGCAGCTTGCTCTGTCTTGCCCTCCCTCACTGGGAGTGCAGCTTCTCAAGTCTCATTTTGCATTGTTCTGGCTTCCAGTTTTCAGTTTTTGTTTCTGTTTGTTTTAATAGAAGAATCTCAATTCGGCGGACTGGAATTTCTCTTGCTCGGTGAAACTTAGTATCTCCCTACGAGTACGACCTTGAATGCTCTGCTTATTCTTCCACGAAAAATTGATGTTCCCCAAGAGTGAGTGTCATCATGTACAGTACTACACTAACTCGGCAAAAAAAATGTCCGATGGGTTTTTTGTCCGTATTGCGGTGTTAATACCTGTATTCGAGAGCAAACAACTTCTGAGCGTGCACACAATACTGAGACCGATTGGTATGCTACCTCGCCGCCGTGCAATCCCTTGATCCGCCATCAAATGAGCAGAATTCCCAAATAGCCAGATTTTCAATTTGAGTAGGGATTTTTTCTGACAATATCTGAGTGTGCAGGATGAAAGAAGACCCAAATACAAGTACTTTCACAATTCAAACCTTATGAAAATAGTCAGCCGTTGAAGCGCTATAGGCTCGACAAAACTGCCATTTTGGGCATATTTCGGCAAATTCCGGTCAACTCG
This sequence comes from Favolaschia claudopus, assembly GCA_037176885.1. NCBI lineage: Eukaryota > Fungi > Basidiomycota > Agaricomycetes > Agaricales > Mycenaceae > Favolaschia > Favolaschia claudopus. Next base: position 97,291 of record JAWWNJ010000160.1, on the reverse strand, counting down.
GTCGAAAATGGTCACTTTGCGAGGGCTATAGCGCCTGTTTGCCTGTATATTTTTCCACAGTTTAAATTGGCGCATAGCTCGCTGGACCTCAGGCTATAACATGAGCAGATCAGCTCCCCGCACCAAAAGAATTTGACTGACTTGTAAAGTCGGCCGATATCAAAATTCCCATGTTTGCGCTCGGCGTGATGGCGTATCAAAAATTTGCCCAAAACCAAACCCAAAGAATAAGGCATCTGGATCCTATGAACACAACTACAAGTTGTTTGAAGTCAAAGTGGGCAGTAATCATCGAAATACAGGCCAGAAATCAATCGGACATTTTTTTTGCCGAGTTAGTGTACATACTCGCTTTCCCAGCTGTATTGGACAGAACATCCTTCGTTGACACTTAACTCATTTGCGATATTGCTATCTTGTCCTCTATTCGACCGCGCTCTGGAATCCGGCTACGAGCGCAATCCCCAAGTCCGTTATCGCCGGTGCTCTTCTTATGTCCGGAGCTGTAGAGTTGAATTTGGCTCATCCTACGAGTGTCAACATGAATGTGCACAATGCGGATGTCCCTGGTATGGACATGATGCCTCTCCCTGTTCAATTTCTTTGCTCTGTGGGTGTTCACCTTCATGCGACCATAAATTGGAATTGCCTACGAGCGTCAACCTGCACTTGCTTATCCTCCCTCACAAGTCGCACAGGGGCCGACCTGCATTTGCTGGCTGCTCTCAATGCTGTTCGCCTGACTGGATTCATTAGAGGAGACCGGGATTAATCTACGTATTGGGACCGGGATCTTGGACACAAAGACGCGAGGAACCAACCGCAGGTTGGTGACGAGCGTCTATTGAATGTGGAGTGCAGATTTTATTTCTACTTGCTCCGTAACGGTGAGAACTGAATTCAGACTGTGTCGAGCACTCAAAATGCTTGCAACATGAAGGAGGAAAGACGGAGCATATGTATTGAATACTTGATTTTTACCTCTGAGTGCCAGCATATTTCGTGGTTAACTGTGCTTATACTTTTGTAGCGGAGCACGAGTTCCTGCTAGTATATCTATATTACAATCGAGGGTTAACTCTGGACAAACGTCAATCAAGTGGGTTCCGGGAACACCCGAAAGCCCCACCAACGTCATCTGTCCGCAGCCAAACAACAAACCACAACTCGCTGCTGTCTCTCGCGTCTTCCAACCTCTGCTCCACAAGGCTCCACTCGCCCCACTCGCAATGTAGCTGTACCACCGTAGCCTCACCTCCAATAAACGTGTTTCTTTAACCCTTCCGTGTGACCTCTAAGTCTTTTCACCGTCTCTCTTCATTCTAACCTACAGTAACAGAAGATGTGCACTCGATTCTCCCCGCCTCTGCTGTAGACTCACCGTTTCTAGGAACTTATAAACTCCTCCGACAACGCCGCGAAGGCATCAACAACTACAACGTCAGATATGTACAACGTGACTTATGCGCAATGAAGGCAGCCCCCCGCAGACGCGTCCCCGCTCAGCATGATGAAAATATGGCGCCCCGCCAGATTCGGCCACTCTTAGCGCGCGATCTCTTGGTCAACGCAGAAGACATCAAACAGCTCGCGAAAACCGTCCGGCACCTCCACCGCAAGCCTCTTCCAACAGATCCCTGGCCCAAAGAGCAAGAAGGGAGCGGGAACGTGCCGAGAAGGCTGCGAGAATGGATGTCGGTGCGTTGCAATTCATTCAATATTCATTGGTATTTACTTCTAACACACTTTTCTGCTTTACAGATCCTCCGCCGACTGTCCGCAACTCTCGAGTATCACAAGTAAGTCAGTTTTGTTGTTCAGTTCAAGAGGCTCGAAAAGTCTCGCTCTCCAGGCCCTCCACAACGGTCTCCCTACCCCACCTGCAACACAACAGAGTGCTTCCGCTGCTGATGGTGAGTTATCTCTTTATAGTCGGTGTCTCAAGCCGTTAATTTTCGCACAAGCTCGGCCTGAAGGAACAGGCAATCGTACACGCGGTATGAACGAAAATCGAAAACGAAAACGCGGCTAGCTGATATTGATCAGGCGGCCTTCCAGGCCATCAAGTCCATCAATTGCCAGCATTCAGAAACGAAAATGACCGGTTTCGACACGGCAAAGAAGCCGAAAGCACTGGATTGATGTCACAGTCACAGTATATCAATGTACGTGGTCAATCGTGTCTTCGGCCGCTTGCCGAACGCGTCCGAGTGGCTGTACCAGGTCACGCACACGGCGTGTTGTAACACTCTAAATTAATTGAAGACTACTTGGTGAGCTCTGCACTTCAAAATCATAAATTTTTACGATACCCAAGTATGAGATTCGTGGCAAACATGATATAGACGAACACGATGGGCAAACAGGAAACAAGAATGGACTACATAAAGTAAACAAATATTATTATTTTATATTTATCTGTTAATTTGTGTTGGCTGCCGGCAGTAGCTACATAAGTTGCACGAGCATCTCAATTTGCGTAGGGAAAAAACGGCAATTTCGGGTACTTTTGGTACAGTAGCTGCGAGTACAACAGCGGAGCATCGGAACGGGACCAACATAGATTTCTTATTCTCTCTCAAATCTATAATAAAAGACACTACAGTGGCGGCAAAATCTGATGTCATCCCCAAAAAAGGAAATTCTCATCAATTCAACTCGTTTTCTTTTCTGTGCCCTATTTTCTGTGGTCGGACCTTTCACGGTGCATTCAAGACATAAATTTGAAACACATGCACCCCTTTTCCATTTTAGGATACCTCGAAAATTGACACTTTTTGGGCAAGACTTTCCAACCATCTTTGGCCCAGTTCTCCTCGATGAATGTACCTACAGTGCCATCCATCACTTCTCGACGACCCGATTAGGTGTGGGAAAGTTCCAAACTTGTAAATGATTCACGGGCCCGAAAAAAACTTGATTTGCCTCGAAAACTGCGGCAAACGACTCAGTTTGGTTGTAACTATCCAACTTGTAAATGGCTAACATGTAGCATCAATTTTCAGTTTTCGGACCCAAAAAAAATGACCGATTGCACAGCCACATGCAGATAACCGGCGCCCAGAGCCTCGGACCAAGGAAAGGTGACGAGACTTTGTGTTTTAGCGTGATGTAGAACATTCCTCAGGTCGCTGGGAGTCAAACCAGGGTCAAAAATCAGCGGAGAAGTGGAGGAAAAATGAGAAAAAGTTCGAAAAAAATGACCGAATTGACGTAACCGTGGGAAAAATATCAAACTCAACGCCAATCGCATTCTTTTCATTGGTTTCCTTCCAAAAAACAACTCGATCACGAAAAACAATGGCTCAATCTCTCACGGAAGGGGTGCCGAAAAGGTGGCGGCTGGCACTGTATATTTCTCAATCTTGCCTCCACAGGCAGTGTATTTGCCGTGCCAATGGATATGTGCCCTTGTCGCCCCTAGACGGCGATGGTAAGGGCAGATTAGAGGCGGTTTGATGCAAATTTCCTTTTTTGGGGATGACATCAGATTTTGCCGCCACGACCGCAGGTCCCGTGACAATTCACGTGAAAAAGCAGGTGACTTTTCACAGTGGCGTCGCGGGCACAGAATCCAGCAAAAAAAAAACACGCGGGGTTTGCCCCGACAAGCTGTGCACCGGCCGTAGGGAGGGACGCGAGCGCAGCGAGCCGGCCCTGCCGAAGGCGGGGTGCTTAAGCTTGTACAGGTCAAACGGACTAAGTACATCTTCTCAAAAAGGTGAAATCACGTGGGGCAACCGTATTTGTCTGTCAGTGTCTTAGCAGCAAGACAATCAATCATGACCGTGACCCTTGGCGATCAAGAGCCGACCTTGTTCCGTGCCGACTTGGTGCCGACTGCTTCATTTTCGTTTCTGAACCTGCTGCTGACGGGCACCGCCGGCCATCTATCGGCTATTCTATATATAGTCGTTTTCGTTTTCGATTCTAGTATATACTCCAAATGCACATTTGGGAAGGTGAAACTGGCTCAATCAAAATGGACGGCCCATATCAATGCTTTTTATTCGGCATCGGCTTCAGATATTGAGAATGGGTATCTAATGAACAATATACACCCTCAAAAACTATAGTTTCCGCTTTGCAGTCAGCCGTGCTAGGCCGTGCTGCACACATTTTGTTGATTACCATCGAAATCTGACTTAACATTTTCTTTTCTATTTACCGTGCCTCCATCATGGAATGTCCCGATTTGGAACGATGAAACTTTTCTCTACTGAATCTACTCCCTACCGGGCAAGATTCGGGGCTAATTCAAATTCTGACCAATAGATGCCCTTTGGAAGCACACTTCTGCCCAATATCACGTACATAGCTGGCGAATTGGGTGAGAAATAAACACCTTCGCGTGACGACCACATGAGCGTGACAAGCTCTTCTTGATCCTTCGCACCTCGCCTTCTCACTCGCTTACACGGCTCTCGCGACGCGGAACGCGTAACAATGACTAACAAGGCCCTCTCTGAACGTGTCAAGCGCGGAAAAACGCGTCGTAAAGAAAATGCGAAGTTACAGAATGCTATTGACGAGTACAAACTGGAGCAGCACAAAGAGGGTAAAAAACAGGGCCTGCGGCCCATTGCTAAGAAGCACGGTGTCTGTTTCAAGACACTAGCAAATCTGGTGAACGGAGGACAATCAATGAGTTCATTTAACGCGTCGAAACAGAAGATGACATACCCGGAGGAACGCGTTCTGACAGACCTCATTCTCGAAGCAGCTGACCGCGGCATGCCCATGAATCACAAGAACATTCAGAAACACGCGAACGCGATCATTGCTGGACGGGACAAGCCGGGGGAACCTGTCGCGATGTCGTGGGTCGGGCGATATCTTGATCGTTATCGTGATGAACTACAGACCCACTGGACAAAACCCTTGGCCACGGAGCGTGCCCGCTCGTTGAATCCGGAGGCAGTGAAGGCGTGGTTTGAGTTGGTGAAAAAGGACTGTGTTGACGCGGGGATTAAGCCGGAAAACATTTATGGGATGGACGAGAGTGGATTCCCACCTTCCAATCAAGGTCGGCAGCGTTGTGTTGGCCGTAGGGGTACAAAGACACAGCACAAGGCTGGCAGTGCGAACCGCGAGAATGTCACTGTCATTGTCACCATTTGTGCGGATGGAACGACATTGAATCCTACCATTATTTTCAAAGGCAAGAACTTGATGAAGAAATGGGGAGATGATAATGTTGCTAACGCGTCGTGAGTATTCCGTCTCTACAGATAGGAAGCACTCACCCACTGTGTACAGCATCTGTGTCTCCGACAATGGATGGATTGACAGTGATCTCGCCTACGAGTACGTCGTCAAGGACTTTGAGCCGCAGACCCGTGCCAAGGCCAACGGAGAGCTCCGGGCCTTGTACCTGGATGGGCATGGCTCCCACTACTCTGCAAAGCTGTTAGCGTTCTGCAAAGCACACAACATCCGTGTTTTTGGTTACCCACCTCACTGTACGCATGCGCTCCAAGGGCTTGATGTTGCTTGCTTCGCGAGACAGAAGGAAGCCTTCAAGGCAGAGATTGATGCCTTCGAAGAGTTGCATCAGCGAGGAGTAAATAAAGAAGATTTTTGCGGCGTATTCGGGAGGTCATTCCTCACTGCCTTCACAGAAAAAACTGTGAAGGCAGCTTTCTCGTCAACGGGGATTCACCCCTACATTCCCAACATCATTAAGCCGCAGCAGATGAAGCCAAGCGAGGCTACATCGACCCATGGTTCTTTTCCCCAACCACAATCCAGCCCCGTTCGGGCAGTAATGACCGCGTTCCATCAACATGAATTTACTCACCGTGATCTACATCCCGATTCCCCCCCATCTAGTCCCCGCGCCGGCTCGTCAACATTCCCCGGATCATTCTCCGACCCAATTCCCATCGATCCCGCACTGTTGAGTCCCAAACGGCGTCGTGATCCAGCCTCGGACCCGGACATGTTCACACCGACGAAGCGGATGCGGTTCTTGGGTGTTGGTCTTGCTAACACATCGTCTGGAGGGTTCCTGGTGTCAAAAACAAAAGCAAGCGCATTGCAAATTAGTAAAGTCTCAGCGCCAGTTTTCGAGCGCATACCTGATGAGATTGAGGCGCCGGACTGGAGCATCCTGGACCAACAAAACAGCCTGGAGCACCTTCCCCGTAGTGCTCTGGAGGAACACTGCAAAAATCTTCAGCTGCAGCTGTCCCGTTCAAAACAATTGGATGTTGCGCGTGAGGCCATTTCTGTGGGGCAAAATGCTCAGCTCATTGTTCAAAACATGACGATGAACCAGTTGCAAAAGGCCCTGCATGAAAAGGAGAAGGGGAAGAAGAGTGACCGCACCTTGATGTTTCCAGGAGGGAAGGGGCGCCACCTCACTGCAGATGAAGTGATTGCGCAGAAACTTGCGTTGGAGGAGGCGAAGCAGAAGGAGGAGGTAGAGAAAGCGGCAAAGAAGACGAGGAAGGAGGTGAAAAAAGCAGAGAAGGCTGAGATTGAGGAGCGATGGAAGATGTTGGCAGTACACGCGGCGGCGGTTGAGGCATGGGAAGTGCAGCGTGCCAGGCTTCGGGAGGCAGGTACTAGAGCTAAAGACTTGCCCAAGAAGCCCAGGAGACCCCTCAAGCCAAAACCGAAGCCGGCAGACGATGTGAGCGACGACGACGACAATGAGAGCGGGAGTGACGAGGAGGAGTGACACTGCGTCACGAACTGTGTAAAGGATTGATTTGTGTGACATAGCTGATCTTCGCGGTATTCCGCTAAAATACAATGTACAAAATGTCTGTATAGCCTCCAAAACTTGGGCAAGCCTTCTTAAGACCTTTAGGAACGACTCTATCAAATTTGTTTCACAATATTTGACCCTCGGCGAAAGTTATATGGGATACAAATTTAGGTGTGTAAAGGAACGTCAAAATACTGTATCTACATTGAAAATGTGTTGATCCGCCCACTAGTGGCGGCAAGACCAGTGAAGACCCAGATCAACCATTGTTTACATGTGTTGAATACACAAAAAGACAAGTCGGCCGACGGAATCGAACCGCCGACCACCGCCGAAGACGGGTCCCTCAAACTAAAAACTTTTTTTTTTTTTTTTCTTTTCTTTTTTCGGGATCGGCCATTATTATTGCAATAATGTTGAGAATGGCTCTTTGGTGCTTAAGTTTAGTTAAATACAAATTTATACCCAGAGCAGGAGTGAAATAAGCTTCCCATCAATAAAATTCAAACTCCGGCCCCGCCCTTTCGCTTGTCCCGAATAGTACCAGCCTGCCTACCGCAATTTAGGTCCACATGTAAAAATTGCAATTTTCGTAGGCAGGCTGGTCACGAGCCTAAGTTCAGAGAGTCGCGGCTCTATATTAGGTTCGGATCAAGCCGCCTTCTCAACTCACATGACATTCACGTGCGGACACACGGATTCTGAGAAGGGGCTTGTGCCAAGCTCAAGAAAAAGAGGGATGTCTTGAACTCGGTCCAGGAGCTCAGCCGTTGGCGGAATCCCTTCTGTGTAAGTGTATAATATGTACCTGAGATGTATATGAGCAGCATGAGCTACTTAGATTATTTTTTCAAAGCCCGTGTTGCTCCAATACAGCCCGCTGATGTACGCTTCGACGAGGATGAAAAGGCTGCACAAAGCCCTCTAGGGAGGAGTCAAAATTTGTTTTTTGGCCCCGAATTCTTTTGAAAATATCTATGGATGTTAGGTATGCTTTCTGAGTAATTTTCGAGTTTCTTTATGTCTCTGCGCCCACTAGGAATATGGTTTGCAGCTTGGCAAGCGCGTTTGTCACGCATGTCACATACGTGACATTTCACCTTTCGCAGCGAAATTTGCGTTCCTTGTGCGAAGCATTGAATTTCATGGCAAAACTGTGGTTGAGAAGTTGTAGGATATAACTATATTAGCCACTCTGAGGCAAAATCAGGTGCATATAGCTGAAAACTAAGGCGATCCATAGAGGTTTAGAAAATGCCGAAACAAGCACAAAGTCCAAGCATAGGACACTAAAATCGAGGTATTTTATCAATTGAAATGCATGAGCATATGGGTATGCTTCCATTAACTAAGCCTGAACTTGTTTTATGAGTGTTGGTGCAGAATTACAAGCAGTAGACAATCATGAGGACATTGGCCTTTTTTGGTAGTTTGGACCAAGCCTCTCTCCGAGTTAGTCCGGCTTGCCCGGACCGGAGAAGGCTTGTTCCGAACCTAGCTCTATATCCCGAAGCTCAAACATAGCGCGTGAGATGGCCTGTTCACCGAGCGCCGCCGTATTTTGCGTTGCACGAAGGCTCTTGGACAACGTGAGTCTGAGGAAACTCGAAGAGACGATTTGACAACAACTCGTGAGCACGAGCGTCGCGATCCAAATCCACCTTGAGGTATGCGATTTTAGGAACTGGGGGCGAATCTGGTCCAATAGGGCAGCGCCGCCGGAAAGTAGCCTGAGTAGCCTCGACATCCGAACTGCCTGTTTTTGATGAAGCCAAGCCGGCGTTCTTCAAATATGGATGGTAGGATCTGGAGAACAAGGGCATGAACCAAGACTCGAGATGGTTGGTAGTGGGAATGACGCCGTCAACGTTGATACCCAGATCGTCTCAGTCTGGATCAAAGAGACTTCCAAGCGCGCCATTCGATGCTTGAGATCCATGTAAACCGCCGACTTCCCCTTCAGCATTTTGTTTCGATGATTTCTCCACGGCTGGCGGAGGTGAAAGCGACATATTACTAACCAGATGTCGGGCCACACCGCCGCCAAGGCCCCTCGCTCCTTCAAGTCAGTGTCCGTGATGGCAGACACTGGTTTGAACACAACTCCTTGGCGCCCAGAGCTTGGTGAGTATTTCGGTGTTATAGCCTGACGCAGAAAATTTATTCCCCGTAGGCGCGGAAAACAAAAGGAATGAGACAGGAACACCCTTCCGGTTCGCATCCACGACCATCACGATGAACTGTCCAGGCCGCACAATTCATCTCGTCTGTGGCAATCGCTGCCTCGAAGCGTTCACCTTTTTGGGTGCGCGCCGAGTAGTGGAAGACGGCATGTGCAAGCGTCGGATTAAAGTTGTCTGATTGCGGATCCAGCCAGTCGTCAATGTTAACTTCCGGGGCCACGGTAACCATGATACCCCTCATTCGATTGAACTGCCGGTATAGCGATGGTGAGTCGTTATGGGTCAGGATCCAACGATATGGTGAGTCTCGCAGGTCGTCTGGGAAGCCCTTATATGCTCTGGCTTTCAACAGATCCTGGTTCTTCTGACGAATGTCCTTGAAAGTTCAGCCGTCACGTAATTGGGTAAGCGCGACAGCGTATACAGCGGGATGGACGGGAATAGGCGGTATACGGCAATACTCAGCCTGAAGCTCATACAGTCAAGAGGTGAGCGATCTTGGTCGATCAGACACAGGGCTCTTTGACAACCCCCCAAATTAGGCAATCCGATAAATTAGCCGACCAGCTTTTCCTGGCTCGACCGTTCGACTTCGTTCTGTAGCTCAGAACTCGGACCGATAACGCTGAGATTTTGGCTACCCCCCCATTTTGATACTCTAAGAATCGCCTTGTGGTCTCGGAGTATCTCGTTCCCCCACACATTTGCATGTTTGATTGACGCTGATGACATTCGGCAATGATTCGGCAGCCTTCGGTGAAATGTGGACGACGCGAGTTTTCAATTTCATTACATAAATTCATCAGGTCGTTACGCCTTCGTTCCCGCCCTCCTACCGAACCCTCCGCTAACGTCCCATGTGACCAGTCCTCCGACGATCCTCCCCTTACCACCTCTTCCACTCCGCCGGCCGAAATGACGCCAATTCCAGCTGAAGTCGACCCCGGACCCATTGAGGAGGACGAACTCAGCATCCTGCGCGACAACGACAAACTCGTTGCGGAGACGCCCGAGGACGACGACGGCGTGGAGGTCGCCATGCTGGCCAGCCTCAACGCCTTCATTGCCGACAACCCCATCGACGTCGAGTTTCCCAACGACCCACGCAACTACGACGAGGCGATGGCCGCGCCGAACGCAGCGAAGTGGGTGGAAGGAACTCACGAAGAGCTTGACGCGCTTCGGGAGCAGGGGGTGTATCGGCTCGTTGACCCATCTACCGTCCCTCCCAACAAAACCATCCTCGACCTGCGCCCTGTCTACGTTCGGAAACACGACGCCGACGGCAATGTCACCCGGCACAAGGTTCGATACTGCGCGAAAGGATTTCGTCAGGTATTCGGTAGAGATTTCATCAATACGACCTCACCGACTGCCCGGCTCGAATCGTTTCGTGCACTGATCCACCTTGCTGCCAGCCGTGGCTGGGACGTCCAACAGGCTGACGTGAAGACCGCCTTCCTCAACGCGCCGCTGCCAGAAAGCGAGTATCAATACGCATATCAGCCGCGACATTTCGAGGAGGGAGGGAAGGAGAAGTGGTTGTGGATGTTGGTGCGGGCGATTTACGGGCTGAAGCAGGCGGGACGGTGTTGGAATAAGGAGTTGAATGACGCGATCCTGGGGTGGGGGTTTCGGCGATTAACGTGGGAGTGGTGCATATATTTTCACCGGACGGCGGAAGGCGAGATCATCATCATACTCGTCCACGTCGACGACATGGCGTGTGCGGCCTCATCTCCAAAGCTGAACGACTGGTTCAAACGTCAGCTCCGGTCTCGTTGGACGATATCCGACCTCGGCGCCATTAACTACTGCCTTGGGATCCGAATCGTCCGCGACCCGGAACGCCACACCGCTCGACTCACCCAGACCGCCCTCATCGACCGCGTAATCCAGCAATTCCGCCAGACTGACGCGTATCCTGTCGCCACACCTATGGAGGCCAAGCTCAAGCTTTCGCGACCCACCTCTGACGAACGCGCTGCCGACGCGGACCGACTGGCGTTAATTCCATACCGCCCCCTTGTCGGTTCTCTCATGTACATCGCCATCGGTACACGCCCGGACATCGCCTTCGCCGTTAACACTCTCACATCATACCTAGACTGTTACACGTTACCACATTGGCAAGCCGCTATCCGCGTCGTCCGTTACCTCAAGGGCACGAGGGAGATGGGGTTGGTGCTGGGAGGTCGTCAGTGCATTCCGCGGGGCTTCAGCGACTCAGATTGGGCAAGTGACACGGAGACGAGGAAATCTGTTATGGGGTACACGTTTTCTCTCGGCTCTGGCGCAATCACTTGGGCTTCCCGGAAGCAACGTGTCGTGGCAGCATCGTCGACGGAGGCCGAATATATAGCAGCGTCGGAGGCAGCCCGCGAGGCGTACTGGCTTCGCTCACTCGCGCGTGGACTCGAGATCTCCCTGGACGGCCCTATGCCCATCCTTTGCGACAACGACGCAGCCCGTATCATGGCCAATGACCAAGTCGACCACAAGAGGAACAAGCACATTGACGTGCGGTACCACCACGTTCGCGACGGCATCAGCAAACAGAAAATCATCCTACCGCGCGTCTCATCTCACGACAACGTCGCCGACTGCCTAACCAAATCTCTACCCGCCGTCGATTTTCTCCGTCACCGCGCTGCTTTGGGCCTGGAATGAGGGGGTGTGCTGTTGTGCGTGAGGGGGTGTGTGTTGTAGGCGTCCGAGACGAGGGGGTGTGTTGGATATGGCGTCACGGACTTGTAGTTTAGAGTGTGACACGGCGCGACCTATAACAGGTCGTGACCGTGTGACCACGCCTCTCACCGTCTTTCCACATTCTGGGAGCAGTGAGAGGTAAGCCGTTCATCCTTATTATACTACGCGAGGTACTTATACACATGTAGCTAGTACTCACAGTAGTCTCATAGGTGAATACCACCGTCTTTCCACATTCTGGGAGCAGTGACAAGGGGGAATCGGGATTCGAATTTCGGATATAGGGTCGATAAATTTTTTAAGGCCTCGGCCAGACCCCCCCTCCCCCCCTCCCCTCCTACTCGCAGTTACCAAAAGTAACCGAATTCGGGGTTTTTTCCCAGAAATTACGATGGTCAAGGAACTTTGAGCGATGAAGGGTTCATTTATAGCGTGTTTGTTACAACTTTTATGATATAAACTTGGGGTAAGGTATCACACAGTGGCTGAATAAATTAATCTTCAAAATACCATTAATTTGGCGGTGTTTGCCTTTTTTAGAACACACTCACCAGGATTTCAAGTGGGTGAGTACCTCAAAAATATGTATCTCATGACTTTGTACCATCGCTGCTACCCCAATTGAGGCCTCCTGGTATGTTTTAACTCTGCCTGGCCCTAATTGTGCAGCAAAAAATACAATTCAAATTTAAATTTTTTCCTTCGGTCGATTTGAGACATCAATGATGGGACCTATTTGGTGGTGTTTAGGCCGAGCGCACCATAGCTTCTTAATTAACTTCGGATTCTCCCTCGCTAGACCCTCGAGATATCTCGGGTCCTAAAGGTTGCCCTTACACCACGCCGGAAACATGTGTGTCCTGCTGCCCTCTCTTGCCCCTTTCCCCCACCTTCTCTCCTCTTTGCCTGGGGGTAAAATGTCTGTGATTTTTCTCTCCTGTTCCATTTCTCACTTTCTTTCACTATCAGAGTTAATCTCTGTGTTTTGGCTGATGAAAATTACGAGGATTTTGCTTAAATCGATCATTTGTGTAAGTCTTTCATGAGGATATGTACAAAAACCATCTTGAACTTCATTTGCAGGCCTATATCATAATGCAAGGCTTCTCTATGTTTGTGAATTAATTGAACTACAGTAACATTTATCTAGGGATCAAACCCCTCCTAACAAGGCTCCGCAACGCGCTCGGATTACTGCTCAACAACAGGAACGAGATAGCCGTACTATGGATAGTCCACACAGACATCGTACTCCCCCAGTCTATCAGCAGCCTCTCCCACAAAACCCACCAGCTGCTGGGCAACAGCCTTTTCCTGATGTTTTTGGAGGTTTCCAGCACCCTAGATTGGCTTCCGAGATAAGAAATTTCCTTATATAGAAGGGGGCGGAGGGGGGTCCCAAGGGCCTCAAAAAAAAACTTTCATATGATTTTTTGTAACTCGGTTCTGAGGGTTGTATGCAGCAGATATATGCTAGGTACGTTGCTCTACAGCCTTATTTTAGCAATTCAGTACTTCAGATCCAACTCTGGCCACCATTGTCACCGTCAGATGGGTTTGACCGCCGCTCGGGCCTCTCGGCAGCCTCGGCTGTCAGTGTGTATGCTGTTGTTTGGTCCAGAAGACAGGTTGCTGACATTCAGAAATATCAATTTTGCACAGTGCAGGTCTGTGCAGGTACTTATTACATGAACAACAGGTAAACTTGATAAAGCTAACAAATTAGCCGGTGGGAAGAACTTACGTGAAGCTGCCGCATATGGGAATATTTCGGCAACCATGAGGGGAAGCACTCGACGAATTCCGCCGCCAGGGGCTGTCCTAAAAAGGCGATTTGTGATGGCGGCAAGAACCTCGGCGATCATTTGTGTCGCGGTATGTCAAAGCAAAGCATAACACCCAGGAAGCCAGGTTGGTGCAGTGGTTGTTGAGTGGTTGACTAAGAGGTTTTGGAAACCCTTTTTTTCTTCTCGTTGCTCATATAAGCTTTTCAGTTCGATCCCGCCTGCCATCATGTTTTCAATATTCAATGACCCGTAGAGTCTAGACGAAAGCACCAAATTGGTGAGAGGCTCGGGCATTGCAACTGGACAATTCAAAGTACGCCATAGTTCCAGCATTGAATATATATATTTAACTCTGTTCCTGTAGTCTAATGCACTCGGAGAATTGATGGTATGTACCCCGTCTGGTCTCCATATTCGCTGAGATTATCTTCTTATCCTAAAGTCATTGGTCAACGCGCCCATTTCGTCTTGGTATTTGTGTGAACACATTTCATACAGGGACCCCGGACCCGTTATGTAGTTCAATATTAGCTCAGACAGCATGATACATATCCTTGAAGCTTGACTTGCAGTTGTGGACTTGCAACTTATTATTGACAAACGAAGTACTAGTTTAAGTCGTTGAGTTTCACGCAAATTCACCAAGTTGAAGCGATGCCGAGAATCCTGCCGCAATGTTGGCCGAAACATTGCCGCCATCAACATCGCCTTTTTGGGATAGCCCCTGGCGGCGGAAAGTTGGTACAGTGCCGGACACGCAAAGTCGACAATGTTGATTGCCGGCGAACGGGAGTTTTGGGGATAAATCTGACTTCCGAATCGGATTCGCCGACCCCGGAAAAGCTCAAAAAACCACCTCCGAAGTTTTTCCCACGACATTTTGGCTGTGGCCAAATTTTTGGGGTCAAAAATCGGAATTCTGTGTACTTCTTTTGAGCTCCGACCGCCAAATTTTTTATCTTTGAGTGGTGCCAGAGAGAGTATGACAGCCGGGACTACAATTTCAGGCGGAAATTTCCATGGCGCGGGACGGCACGGTGGTCGGCAAGCATGTTGACACATGTTCGGTGACGGAATTGATCAACATGATGTAAAGTGTCTAAATGCGGCAATGTTTCCCATGGAATTTCCGTAAAAACGGCTCGTGAAATTGTTTTTATTTTATTAGGATCAGAACCAGCCCGATTAATGGAGTCGATTGCGCTATGTTTCGTAATTTTCCCATCAAATTTAGGTGTTCGGCCAAATTTTTGGGGTCAATTTTTCTGATTTTGAGTTTGGGGGAAACCGAACCATTTTTTGGGTCCGTAACATCGTGTTTAGACAAGCCTGGGCATGTGTAACACCTTCCATAAATGGAAGATCAAAGTTGTCGAATTTGCGTGTCCGGCACTGTAAATGAGGGGAAGCGCGACTTTAGCGCGTACTGTAGTATTTCGGTCAATACTCCTGGCTTGTGACGCGTGACACATGGAAACGAAGAACGAGATTCGTAACTTTACTGTAAGCTCCATTCGGTTGCGTCACTTCGGAGCACTTGACGTCACTTACAGCTGTTTTACGGTTTTTGTCCGGTTTCTGATGGAGTGGGGCATTTCGTTTCTTGTTTACACCTGTGTGCCTCCGAGTCGCCGTATGGCTCCACTCTGACTCAAATTGGGCATTTTGCTCCACAGTAAATGCAGTGGGGGTGCGGTGGAGCGGTTGAACTGCCTCCGGCTCCTCGGCGAAGGCACGCACAAGCAATCAGAGGTAAACAACTTCTGAAGAACCCCACCCCATCAGAAACCGGACAAAAACCGTAAAACAGCTGTAAGAGTATTTCTCACCAAAAGTTTGGCGTGGAATTGGCGTGGAGTTTTTCACAAGTGCTCCAAAGTGACGCTAAGTGACGCTAAGACACGCCAGCCGAATGGAGCCTGATGATAGGTATGGATAAATGGTCCGGACCGAGCGTGACACCTTAAAAATATTCGGAAATCCCCAAAGGCCAGCTTGGAACTTCCTCGTAAGTCATGTCACAAGCCTGAAGGTGCGGAACGCAATGGATCAATCCAATCAGAGCCGAAATTGATCGAGAATGTGACCTCCAGTGACACCAACCTCCCTCCCCTCCGCGCGCAACCACGAAGCTCCGGTACAACCGTCAGAGTGTCTCCAAAGTATTTGCTATGCTATGAGACATGCCTCAAATTTTCTCTGATTTATTCGGTGGTCGGGACGGTTCAAACTCAACAATGTGTTCAAAGATCACTGAGTTTGATGTCATGGTAAGTGTTTCTTAATACCTTCCTCGTCACGGATTTTCAAGACCTCTTGTATTTATGTAGAGTACTAGTACAGGAATACATCCCGGAAAACACCGGGGCCAAAATGTACAAGGGACGAGTAACTTCAGACCCGTTGTGCAATTTCAGACGAGCATCATGGTAGCACTTTGTTTCATGAAAAACTCTGCATTCAGCATTCAGAAATCCGAAAACGAAGCGACGCCATCACTTTCCGTGACTCCGAGTAATACTGGGCATCGGATCAATTTGTTTTGCTGCTTAGGTAATTATGAGGCTGGAGAGACCCTAAGTGTCAGGAAAGGCAAGAAAAAACTGGACTCACCGCTCGAAGAAGCATCAAACGTCTGGTCTGGGATTGAAGCACTCTTGTTGCCCCATTAAAATGCAGATGCTCAGTCAACGCACTTGTTTTGTAAGCCCGGGGCCTGTCAAGTGCCCGATCTGATCGTAGAGTAACTTAGATGGTGGGTTAAACCAAGCGCTCGCCGTCGGCAAATCGGCCGTTCCGAATATCCGCATGAGTATCATTGGCTAACCTTAAAGCTCATATACCATTGGAACACGCTGCTCACCGAGACCTGAAACCTCCCCCTCCTCCCCCTCCCGTCCATGGACCTTGTCCGAAATCCCATAGTTCCGGGCGATTTTGTGCTTGCGAAGTTGAAGGGGTATCCTAGTTGGCCGGCCATGGTACTTAAGAGCCTTTTCGACAGAATATCTGCTCATAATCCTAGGTGGTATTTCCGGAAACCTTGCCTGAGCAGGTTGCTTGCGCGAGACATTGTGCTGCATCGCATGCAGTTAAGTTCTACCCTGATTGTGACTTGTACGTGACGAATCCTAGAACTAAGTCCCCTCCCTTCAATCCGTTGTCAGCGCCTGGGTAGAAACCGCACAGATCCAGCTCATCAGGGCGAGGCTGCTCGAGAAACCGAACCTGGTTAATAAACGTAAAAAATTGCAGCAGGGTTACAAAGCCGCCCATCAAGCCCTCTTGCAGCAGAGACGGACTCGAAGATGGCGCTTTCAACTGCAGAGGACATTTTTAGACACCCAGGTTCCCTCGATGGAGGCAAGTTCCTACCTTTGACAGTGGTATGGTGCAGCCATGACATTGGAACACACAGAATATCGTGAGTGCCGACAGAACGCTCACCAAGATTGAAGAGAAGCATGTGGATATCACTGAGCACGATTTAATTGCGAGTAGCATTCTTCACAAGGAGCTTTGGTAAGGCCTTCATAATTTTTCCAGACTTCGAAACTTGGAAAGGTACTACGCCATATCAGTCGGTTGCCTCCGGCGAGTGTGATTGGCGATGACCATTATCGGTTCAGGCTTCGCGCGATGAAATTGGTGGAGCAATGGTTAAAGCGTGTTACATGATTGATTTTGCTACAGGACACGACGGCCATGGCGTTTGGATGTTGGGCAACTTTTAGGAGCCCCGCTTATAATTTTCGTTTTCGTAGTGCTCATCATGACTTCTCCAACACCACGTTTTCTTCCGAATAGAATTTTATGTGATTTATTTCCAATTTTCTGGGGAAGGAAACCGACCAAACGAATGCGCTGTAAGGATGCTGCGCCAACCTTACAACATTCAGACATTACCGCTCCCTATTGCATGGGACTTGAGACATTCTGTTGTTATCAACCGTTCTCTCTGAGTCTGAGCTTTGATGCTTTTAGATACCCCTCCAGGACATCCTTGTCTTTGGACTTCCTCTCACTGTCACTGCTGGCTTGCATAGCTTCTTGCATAGCTTTGTCGGAAAATCGCAATTTGCCTGATCAGCGACTGACGGCCATATCAGGGCTGGTCAGGTTTTCGGGGTGGGCTGATCAGCACCGCATCAGCTCAGGTTTTTATTGGTTGAACTCCATTCCAAGGTAAAAACTGATATTCTGTACCTTACTACGGCCATGCGTGCGATCCCCAGATTATGGAAACGATCCCTTGTTCCTTGATATTTGGCTGTGCAAGCCATAGGGACACCTGATCTCAATTTATTCTGTACCACATGTAATAACCCAGAATACCGGTACTCTTCTTTGTATTTATTCGTAGTTGCTGCTCGAGAGCATCGTACCAATGGATGACTTCCCATAGTGGTAAATATTTTTTTATCGGGCTCAGATCTCATTTCACCTGTTTTTAGCTCGTACTAAAGCTTGTTAAATGGTAAATCTGGTCGGGGGGTAGGGACCCCCCGTTCAGATTTTATCCGCCTGCTTGTCCTCTGAATAGATGGATTTGGGAAGTTGGTACCTTATGCCGCTCTCGGACGGATTACTCGTTATGGACAGAAGTGATGGACGGTGGGCCTTTGGACGATTCTCGGCCATTGAGTGTGCGTTTTGCATGATTTAAAGTGCTGGGGGGACTTGGGAGGACCAGACCCGTATTTCTAACCCATCATTTCTATCAAATCCATTGATGTACTGCCAAATTTGGCAACATCCTGAAAATGCGATTTTTCAGCTTGCACAGCGGATGCAGGTGGGAAAAATGAAATCGCCTACATTGTAGCCCTAGTAGCACTGATCAATATACTAAGTTGTTTGAGGGTGAAATCTGTAGTGGTTGGTGAGTTCTAAGGGCTCCAAGTAGGTCATTTCTGCTGTTTTTGGCCTATTTTGGCCTTTTTGCCTGATTTGAGTGCCCTGTAGCTCAATAACGGCTAAGACCTTTGATGCAAATCAACTTGGGATATCGATCAGTGACACCTGGGCTACAATCTGGGTCATTTCATTTTCGCTGAGAAAAATGTCTCCATGAGTTGAAAAATCGCATTTTCAGAATGTTGCCCAATTTGGCGGTACATCAATCAATTTTGATGGTAATGATGGATCAGAGATACAGGTCTGGTCCTCCCAAGTCCCTCCAGCACTTCAAATCATGAAAAACGCATACTCAATGGCCGAGAATCGTCCAAACACCCACCGTCCATCACTTCTGTACATAACGAGACTGTATATAAGACCGTCTGTAGTAGCTAGTGAATTTAGAACTTAAAACAGTCACTTGTTTTGTCTTTGTTTGCCAACACTCTCGTGTGCCGAAACTGCCGCCTTACCGCCGGATCACTTTCGTCAGACTGTCACAGGAAAACTCGGAGGCGCCACGGTGGTGCAGCTGTTGCAGACATGGTATCGGGTATTGTGTATCACTGCCCCCGCTTATGAGCTTTTGAAGCAGTGGATATGTAAGAGGCGTGCATTATATCTAGATCTGCCTCGTTGCAACCGCGCCTTAACCTCCTTCATGCGGGGGGGATAGGCCGCCTGTTACAGAAGTCGCTGCGTGTCGGCGTCTAGATACTGGGGCGGTTGCAATGTACTTACCTAAGCGTAAAATAACAGGTTGCATCAGACTGCAATATCCAATCTCTGCAGCCGCTTGTTATACTCCGTACTCTGCCTGATGATGCCTACTGGACTGGATTATTTTAAGTCTCTAGCGCTTAGATAAGTACTTACATTGCGAGCTCCGCCCAACCGCCCCCCAGTATCTAGACGCCGACACGCAGCGACTTCCGTAACAGGCGGCCTATCCCCCCGCATGAAGGAGGTTAAGGCGCGGTCGTACTCATGTCTCGACGCAATCTCGACGTGCGGTGGAGCAGGAAGAGTACAGTTGCGGCAAAATCAATTTACTTACTAAATAAGGAGATTCTCGTCAATTCGCTCCTTTCGCTCGTTTTTTTCGAGCGGTAAGTTGATAAGAGTACTAAGAACTGCTAGTCTGTATTCCTGATGTAAAAAAACTGGCGTCTTTGTATTGGTTTCGCCGGGATAACCAGCAACTTTGTCTCATAAAGTGCAGCCAAAAACAGTGAGAAACATGACGAATCCGGTTGTTTTTTGGGCGTAGACCGGCTCAAATCCGGGAGTACAGGCGCTTGGTGCTATTTCAACGTGCTTGTGGTGGGTTTGTTGTGTGGTAGAGCGGATTTGATGAAAATTTCCTTATCTGGTAAGTAAATTGATTTTGCCGCAACTGTATATGCGGGTGATGGCAGAGCTTGATGCAGGGGATATGACACCGGATGCCGGAGGGCAGGAAATTGACGATTCTGAGGTGTACGGAGAGTAATTTATTCTCGTAAGTAGACACATGGTTATTCAATTTTTTCTTTTTTGGGACCTCTCTTAGACCCTTTAAGGCTTGAGGGCGGGGGGTCGTAGGCACATCACTGGGTTTTGGAGAAAATGTTTATCTACGACACGGTATGGTCGGCTACGATAAAAAACGAGGGAAGTGAACTCGGGAACGCGTTACTTCAAACAGACAAGTAGTACATGATATGCAGCAAACAGAGTGACAGCGCGAGCAATGGATTAAAGAAGGAAAATCCGCCAAGCTAATTATCGTCATCAGTGATTCTTGATATTTTCTGGTTTGAGTTCAGTAATAAGAGTAAACATAGTGTAAGAACTGACGAACGGGCGGATGAATAGGTCTCAGGTCCAGTCGCTCGGCCTCAACAACATAAACGTCGCGGCAAAGAGATTCTCGTCCATTCAGTGTCTGTGATGACCGTTCAGTCAGCGCCTCCGTGCTGGTGAGTTTCTGTACCAATAATAACGCGCTCCTAGGGACGGGTGAGATCCAGGAAAAGAGAGTCAGAGTCAGACAATTGGGACTGACGTGTAGATGCGACCCATTGGCTGAGAGAACATGAGATGGAAGCCTGTCCGAGGAAATACCGTCTACAGATCATCAGTATCTGGAGCTGCTACTCAGCAAGGTACTTGCAAACATGATCAAAACCATCATCTATCGGGGGTGAATACATATAGCAAACTGAGCCACAGCAGAAGAACTGACGCTTCCCGAAAAAAAAGGCCCGAATACAGCACTCTCGAGCGCAGAAGTAATGAGACGGGTTATCAGATGGTTTGTTTCTATGCCCCGGAGTCAGCTGCGTAGCATGTGAAGAACAACATATGTGCAAACTACTGAATCCTGTTCGACTCTTGTGGAGGTAGTAAATCAGCAGCAATCTAAAGTTGTGTGCCATCGGTGGAGAATGATTCAAAAGAGAATAATGCATACGTTACGATCAGATCGTTGGCCACAGTGATTACCAGCCAGGAATCGACGACTGGAGTGAGGCGAGAGCCCTGATCGAATCTGGGCCAATGAGTCAGGGCAGGAGGCATCTAAATGAAGACTTATTACTCCAAGCCGAAAGCAAGCATGCTCCTGCAATGCATCCCTATAAAGTATAAACTTGAAATCTTTTGTTAAAGACAAAATCATGCTACGGACGTTGGCAAATGTGAGGAACGTCATTAGCACGAACAGCAAGCGCGAGGTTGACAGGCGGAAAACTCGGTACGCCATGAAAATTGAAACGCCGGGTTAAAGTAGCTCTCGACTAGGTAAAGGCACACAAAGTAGGCCGAAACGGCAGCGGAAAATATACTGAGTAACAGTCCCCAAGCGACGTTAAGGCTTGGGTACTCTCAGATGCCATAATGAGACGACTTCATTCCACACGCACCGTATGATCAGGCTATCCTGTTTGGCCCGGGCAGATAAGAAGTAGCTCATAGACTGTGCGACGCATACGCCGAGGAGGAAGATATTAAGCTAGTTCAGCTATGAGCTGTGGAGGTCTTTACTCTGGAAAGGAGGGCCTACGGCTGCTCCCGCGTATATAGGCCCAAGTAAAGCTTGCTAATAGCCAAGAACACCGGCATCAGCTGGAAGGCCATGCCGGTCAGTTTTCGGATACCTACTCATGGTGAGTGGATTTGTGCCGAGTGGGTTCGGCATACTCAGATTGAGTAGGTGAAAACCTACTCAGACACAAACCTACTCAGACCGAGTAGGCAATTCTCGGCCTGAGTGGGTCCCTACTCAGGCCGAGTGGGTTTTCTTCCCACAGTGTCACGAGCAACCACCATGCGGCTTATCAGGACTTACTAATGCTGAAGAATCACATTTCTTCCCTCAACTAGTGTTCCGCTCATTTCTCCGCTGTTCTAGGCTCGATACCAGCCGTTATAGTGGTAATGACGAGCAAGCAGGTATTACTTACTACTTATAGCGGCTGGAAGCACTTAGCCGTAGATTGACAGACGGAAATTTCAAACTCCGACTATACCTTATTAGGAAACATCTCCGGGCTCAAGCTGCTCAGTTTGTGCCCATATTCGCTCGGAGGTTGCTGGAAACTCTTGCGATCCATTCTAATCATGCATTCAAGTGATTCTGAGCTGAAACTGACCAGAAATAAGAACTACAATGAGGTTCTCTAGCATATATTTTCATTTGAGGTCAATGAGGAATTCGAGCGCAAGGAACACCTTTGTAAAGTATTAAGAGGCCTTACTTTGATGTAGCATGCGAGGGACAGGTATTCTGAAGCAATATCTGTAGGAAAACACGAATACAAGGTGCTTTCCGCCAGTGTTCCTTCTTAATTAAGGGCACGTCCGAAGGCTAAGGCCTTAAAGGCCTTAATAAAGTTATTAAGGGCTCCATATTAAGGGGCCTTAGGATGAAAAATACAAAATTTTCCGGGCTTTTTAGATGCATTTTTCGGGGAGTTCCAAAGCGATTTTGCTTCTTATGGCTTGCTCCAGCTGAGTTTTGGCTGAACTTGATGTTTGTGGACTGAAATTGCTCCTGCCAGGGCAATGCAGGTAGCCAAGCTGAGGGCTTGGCCCATGTTCCGCCACGCTTCAGCAGAATCAACCAAGAATCAACGGAGCTTGCCGGACACTGCCATTGAGAATCCCTTAATGCTGCGGGCCTTTGGCAGCTGCCGAACCTGCCGAACGTAGCCGAGAAGGGTGACGTAATCCAAGGTAAGGCTTAATTAAGGGTTAAGATAGATCCAGCTTCATGTTAACCCTTAGCATTAACTTGAAATTAAGGGTTAATTCATTCTAAGGCTTAACCCTTAGGAGGAACACTGCTTTCCGCCTCGGAGATACTTCCTGATAAGGTATAGTCGGAGTTTGAAATTGCCGTCTATCAATTTACGGCTAAGTGCTTCCAGCCGTTATTGTACACAATACTTTGCTTGCTCGTCATTGCGCCTACAGTAACAGCTGGTGTCGAGCCTACCGCTGTTCCAAGCAATCCAGAATATTCTGGCCTCCAATCTAGACGCCTTGGTAAGCCCCAGAATGGGGAAAACCACCTGAAGATCGTTTCTGGCTGTGCAAGCAGCATGGACGCATCTTTACTATTTATTTACTTTCACATGAACTCATCCTTGGTCTTGGCTTTTCGTCGACTATTTATTCTCAACTGCCTGTAATCAACGTCGTGCCAATTTTACCCGTTTACACGAATCGTCTGGTGCCACCCTAACGTCTCTATCGCTCAAAGTTCGCCAGAAACAACCTCTGGAAACCACTTCTTCTGCCCCACTCATCCTCCCGTTCACTTCTCTAGATTTACTCAAAGAAGGTAACCTTCGCGATACATTTGCGTTAACGTTGTCCTTCTAGCTCCAGAAAAACATATACCACTTACCTGCTTCTTCGCACTACTCTTGCGATAACTTCTCCGCCTCCCTCGCTTGTCTCGATCACCTCTTTGGTTCAACCTGGGTCAGACTTTGGACTAAAACCGATTCAAACCCACTCACCCGATCTTCGTGACCTAACGACTGGTCTTAACGAATCTTCGGAGTAATTGACTTACTTCGTCACAATGGCCCACTCTACGACAGCCTCGTCATCTAAAACGCCACTATCGACCCTAGTAGTCTGTAGTAAGTCGTCCTTTGGATAATGATCAAGTTGAACGGGTTCTAAATATGGTATTTCCAAGACGACGAATGTCGAATGAGCTGGTAGCGTCGTGCCGTGTGGTCGACATGGAGGTCAGGAAGTACTCGTCATCACAGAAAGTAACCAGAAATCCCGTTATTGCGACCCAATCATGTGATTCTTTCACGGAAGTTGGATGCAATATTGTACTTTGGGATGTTTAAGATAGCTGGCATAAACACTGTCAATGAGGACAATGCTGAAATAAAATTGGGTATATTGTGAATGGAGAGAAAGTTTGCATACACTGCTTTCACAGTATGAGTGCTATGACATTAGACTACCTTTATATGCCTTGTCTGAATTGTTTTGCTTTGATTGTGTCGCGTCAGGCTCTCTGGCTTGAACAATTTCCTACGGCACAGCACATTAGAGTAGGCAACCCAAAGCCATAACTTGTGATCCGAGCTACCAGATAAAGTACTATACCATATGTAGAGGCTATTTTGTCTCCCTCAAATCATTCTATTCCGTGCTAAAGCCCCATTTTTCTCAATTTGGCAACAAATTCCTTCCTTGGCCAAAACTCCATGTTTATGGTCAAGGTAAAGCTGCTCAGACTATTGCATCAATCCAAACTGGTGACATATACCATTAAAAGTTATGGTCTTTCTTTAATTCCGAGAGATTAAGGCACATTTTATAGACCGCTCCCAGTGAAACTCTGAGAATTCCGACACTGTGAGATTTCTTTGCGCTGTCACAAGGGATACCGATCCGCGAAATCCGTACCGGGGGTCGAAGTTCTTTTTTCAGCGACTTCGGGCGACCCCCCCTCCCTTCCTGCTGCCGTAATATGCCTTATATGGTAAATTCATGTGGTCTTCCCACCGCCCCCAATTTGTTATCTGTATCAAATTTATGTATTTTCGGACTCAACATCAGCATTTGAAGCGAAGAACCTGTTATTTTGCACATTTCCACGTACCTGCACTCTGCAAAATTGATATTTCTCAATGTTAGCAACCAGTCTTCTGGACCAAGCAACAGCATACACACTGACAGCCGAGGCTGCCGAGAGGCCCGAACGGCGGTCAAACCCATCTGACGGTAACAATGGTGGCCAGAGTTGGATCTGAAGTACTGAATTGCTAAAATAAGCTGTAGAACAACGTACCCAGCATATATCTGCTGCATACAACCCTCAGAACCGAGTTACAAAAATTCATATGAAAGTTTTTTCTCGAGGCCCTTGGGACCCCCCTCCCCCCCTTCTATATAAGGAAATTTCTTATCTCGGAAGGCCCTTGCGCTGTCAGCTACACTACAGTGGACAATTTGCCACAAAATTTCTGTCAGTCATTCACAACATCCTAAAGTATAATATCGCATCTAATTGACGTGAGACAATCACGTACTCGCGTCGCAATAACGAAATTTCCGGTTACTTTCTGTGATGACGAGTAAGGCCGAAATTCGGGTTTTCAATGTGACGAATCTAGTAGGTAGTGACCGGGGGCCTAACACGGACTGGACAGCTTCGGTTAGCCCGTCTGGCACAGTTGCCGAGCTGATCTACTTGATCGGTTTACTGTTTTGGACAAGGGGTGTTCAAAACCTGAATGATAGATATCGACTAGGTGGTGGTGATACCCAATCGAGTGTTCGGGGTCCTGGAAAAGATGTTTTTGATGCCATTTGGACGAGGTTTTATATCTCATTCATTAGGGAGTTTGTGCGAGCGACCCAGGTCGCTATTAATCCGCTCAGATCTCCACAACGAGCAGTCTCAGATGTGATATCCCAGCGACCTAGGAATGTCTCGGGACACTACTCTTGTAGGCCGCTTAGAGCTCATACCTAGTATCCATCGCCGAGGAGATCTAAGCGGTCGAGAAGCGACCTGGGTCGCTAGCACAAACTCCCTATTTTGTCAGTTATCACTCATTTTGAAGCTTGGAGCACGCAGAGAGCTTCATCTGCCACGCGAATATCAAAAAAAATGTTTTCTTTGGAGGGTAATGGAGGTTCATTGGTAAGATCAAGAGGCGCACAATTTTGATGTGAGCATCAACAAGCATCAATAACTATTACCTCTTTCGGTACTTTCATAGCGAGAGGTCTAGTTTTCATGTAGAAGGTACTTTGGCGAGTAAATATCTTTTTGGTACCTAACTTGACTTGGATTCTGTCCGTTGAAAGTATATTTACATTCAAACCACCAGTTCTAGTCATTCTCCGATGCATTCCAAGTCAATTCCAAGTGCATTCTCATCCAATAATGGCAGGAATACTTTGTGAGCAGATTTTTTTGCGCACCATTTACAACTACTTACGATGTATCTCATGGATATTCAGCATCTTCCAGAGACATTCAGCCTTGCAAGCACGTCAACTGAGCGTTCTCGACATTTTCCTTTGGCTCTTGTTACGTGAATCCATGACTTCTTTGGGTATGTCCGAGTGATTGCCGGGTGGTGGTGGTCTCTGGGGTTTCGGGGTCTTGACAGGTGGGTTTTGGGTAGTCGCGGTCGGGAGGTTTTGATTCCGAGTCCCCTTGAATTATTTACCACTCTTTACTTTCCAGCATACTGTACTTTCGTAAGCATTACGAGTCTTTATGAGTTTGTAAGCGGAGCCACGACGTTCTCTACACAAACGCAGTTTCTTCGTCTTGACCTTTCGATACGGGCGATACCGAACAGCAAATTACGCTGACGAAAACGGTAGGAGGTGCGAGATTCCCTGCCGGAGAATGGCTACATATCAGGGCCAAAATTCGCGTGTTGCTCTTGTACGTAACGTTGCGCTTCCCAGTTTACTAATATGACTTGTTGGAAATAATACTCAGACGGGCTCTCAGAATCACAAGCCGACGCATTTGGCGTAGGTTTAATTATTAAATGACTTGCAAATGACTTGGGTCTCGCATTAAGGCGCTTCTACCACAGCGCTCGCTCTCCAGTTGTACTCCAAACATCGTATTTCCTCAGGTTTTTGCGCAGTGATGTACTTAATTTGAAATAAATTGTATCCTCTCTCCAACATGGGGCGCTTCGTGAAAATCTCTGATTTTTTTTGTTGCACTGGTAGAGTTTGCTGGCTTCTCTCTGTGAGCGATAGTTTCGCAAACCGGACAAGTCGAGGTTTTCCGTCGTCGTTTCAAACAGCGGGAATACAAGCACAGCCAAATAATATATATCATTTAATTCATTTTTACTCGTACCAACGCCGGATTTTTCGCTTTCGTTGGCGTCGAGACCTTGGTTGATTTCCATTCGAAGGCTCAAAGATCAAGGAAATATGCCCCAGACCCCGGTGCTGGAAACTTGATAGTATCTACATAAAAAAATTATGTGCGGCAACAAACGCAAAAGGTATGCATACCATCTCTCTCGGGCCTTCGACTCCCGACTCTATCCCCTCCACATCTTCTGGCTTTCTAAATGCCTCAGTTCTGCCTGTGTCTATGGCTCCCTGGCCCAACTTCGTCAGAGAATTTGGAGGCTGACAGACTTCACACTGATCACCTTGATACTGGCGCTCATCGCTGTTAATTCTCTGTCTTTGGTGATCCTCAACGTGCTCTGTATGCGTCGTTTAAAGGCGGCCAGTGCGCCCACCCTGCGTCATTTTCAAGTTGCTGATCATTCGTCATTGCGCCACTCAACTCCACTCTGCTCCGACTGTGCAGTGCTCGGTTCTGGGTTGTTCCACGGTTAGTGACGCAAAACGATAACATGACCGGCCTGGACGCGCTGGATGGTGAGAACTTTCACCATCGCGTCCTCCTCTGGCCGTTTTTCGTGTCTCCACCAAACTCCACTGACGTATTGCTCTTTCTAGCATATAAAAACCTCAGCTACCTCCGTCGAAAAGTTATCCAATCCAACTACTTTCTAAATACTCTCTATCACCATGCCTTCCTCAGCTACTATCTCGGGTGTCGCCGTCCTCGAAAACCCTCGGGCCATCCCAAACACAAACACCATCATGTTTCACTCGCAGATGTACCTTGCGTCTTCTGAGCCTGCTACTGTCGGCTCCTTACGATACTTCAATGAAAATAAACTCGAGTTTGCGCCAGTTTAAATTTCCTGCTGTAGCGTGGCGATTCATGTATGTGTTGATTGCTGAATGTTAAAGTTGTACTGATTTCATCTACAGGCCGCCCGTATCTCGCCTGACATCGAAGTTTTCTCTGACAAACTGGCCGCCGTGGACTACCACCTCTTTGGGGACATCATATCTGTGAATTTGACTTACCGTTTGGCCTCTATTTTCAATACACTCCCCCTAACAAGGGTTGCCTGAAAATTTCACCCCCAAATATCACCCATTTGTCAGTGTATGCGGCGCTGCTTTCAATGTCGACAAGCAGAACTCATCTTTCGACATTACTGCCGAGCAATATCTTTCTGCCAACAAGGCTTATTACAACAACCAATTCCCGGTTCACTTCGTCCCTGACACCCCACGCTGGCAGAACAAAAAACCCCCTCCAGGGCCAGGCAAGCCGGTCGTAGTTGATGGTTTCCTAACTGGTATTGAGCGCAACCCGGATCGTACTGTCAAACATTTCATCATTGACATCGAGAAGGTCACCTTTGTTGGTCAAGGGACGTCTGCACCAAAAGCGGAGCCAAGTCCTGTTAAATTGAGTATGTGATTTCTACCTTTCTTTCTCCCCAATTCTTCAACAATTGTGTCGCCCTCAGAATCCGACTCCGGTGCCTCCGCGCTGATGTTCACTGGTTTCGACGAGGTCACGGAACAACAACCCGCTCCAAAAAAGCAAAAAATCACGTTAGTCACCACCGATGATCACCCTACCGAGCAGCCCAACAACAGAGACGACGATAAAGGCGAAGGTAGTTCCACTGGTGGTCGTCGCCGTCAGCGACAGTAGAATATATTTGCACTTTGTATTCCAAATTTAAATTTTGTCCTTAAACACTCTGCGCATACCCTATATTGAGATAACCCGTGGCGAAGCACGGGCTCACTGCTAGTCTATATAAGAACCAAAGACTTCGTGTCTGGGTGGGACAAGACAAGACAAACGAAAGGGACATTCGTATTGGCTGACCGCTAACAAAATGCGGTGAACCTCCCCACTGGTGCGTCATTTTGTCGAGATGTTGAGTTCGTGCCCGCGTGCTCCACCCGTCTCTCTGCACGATGTCGATTCACTCGATGCTCAACCATGCCCGCCACAACGAGCCGTCTTCGCCCACTGCTGCCCAAGACGCCCTCTATGACTCAGCCGGAGCCCTTTTTGCTTAGCAGAACAATGGAGCGCGAAGGGAATCTCGGCGAGCTGAGTGCAGTCAGTGGTGCACCTGTGGAGATCAGAGCGAATCCTGTTTCAAGGAAGAGCTAGGAAGAGTCGGAATCAGGTCAGCAATTCAACAAAATGTCGCGCCGGACCCGTTCAAAAGTAATTTTTCCTTAGTCCGAGTCTGAACGGCGTTCGGCGGGCCAAAAGAGACGAAGGAAGAGAGAAGCAAAGGAAAAAGGGAACGATGGTCGTTTGGTACGCGAGACTTGCGATCTGAGGACTTCACACTGATCTGAGGGGCACAGTCAGGCATTGTAAGGCCTGTAAACTTGCCACGATGATTGGCTCAACGAGCACGTCGGCAACGAGAGCTCGCTGGTGAAATTGAGGATCTATTGGACATCGAGGGATATAAAGGTTGTCATAGGTCTCGAGCGCAAACGCTACGGCGGAAAGTTGAACAAGGGGAACAAAGGTTAAAGTTATCTCCTGAATGCGGTACGCGTCCACCCAATTGGAGCTGTATTGTCTAGCTTACTGTTTTGTTCCTCACAGATCCGACTCTGTCCTTAGATCAAGCCCTCGACCACGAATACGATGTCAATCAGTTTTGTTGCAATGACCGATATCGGGAAAGTTACCGAAGTAGGATGCTTCGGTATGAGGATGAGGTTCGGCGAGGTGTTTATGCTGAGGAACAACGACGGGAGATGATGGCAACAAATTTCCCCAGGCATTTCAACATTGTAAACGGCTTACAAGCCATTTGAGATGGAGTGAGCTCGCACACGGGGCCGCGAGGAGTCGACCGAAGGTCGGCGACGATCGGCACTGGCACCTGGTTTTTGTAGGGCAGAAGAGCGGAATCCCATGGCGAAGCATGGGCTCCCTGCTAGTTATAATCTATAATATGATTTGTATGCCGGAATACCGGCCTACAGCAGGGGGAGCTTGTGTAAATTCTTATATGGCACACAAATTAACAATATTGATGTTGCGCTGTTGTTTGGGGGGCATAATTCGGCCGGATTTTTTTCACGCACAGTACTCTAGTAGTACTCTACTCTTGTGAACAAAGCTTGACTCATGCCGGGCAACGACGTTCTGGAGGATGAACCACCAATCAAATTTATGACTAACTTATCATCATGATAGAATACCTATCCACTCAAAACCGTGGTCTCTCTATATAGACACTATAACTGAGCAAGCTGCAACATTGATATCATTTATTTTCATCGCCTAAGCTTTACAGCAACTTTCTGGAAAACTAATGGCGCCAGAACCTGCCTCTCTGTACCGTGTATGAGATAGGGAACTGTATTTTCCCTTCCGTTAAGCAGCCTCGGGCAGGGTCAAGGACGGGTGCACCATCACTTGAAAAGGATGCGCCATCACGCTGCAATCAGTCTGGATCACTCGGAAGAACATCGTATCACTCGGAGCATGCCAATCTTGACGTGCGCACGTCAAGTGCAGTGACGCCATCAAAAAGCCGTCTAGCACAGCTTATTGCTTTTCATAAAGGGGGAGCAAACTCCCCCAATTACAATCGACCTCCCTAGGCGATTTGACTTGAGACAAACCTGTTCCGAGAACGCCCGAATGCCCCACTCACGTCATCAGCACACAGCCAAACACCTTACGACAACTTCGCCGCTGCCTCTCCCCTCTGCTCCACACCGCTCCACACCCGAAAAATCGGTCATTTCGAGGGCTTTATTTCGCCGGAAATAGCCTCAGATTGCCGAGGGTTT
The DNA here is from genome assembly GCA_037176885.1 of Favolaschia claudopus. Classification (NCBI taxonomy): domain Eukaryota; kingdom Fungi; phylum Basidiomycota; class Agaricomycetes; order Agaricales; family Mycenaceae; genus Favolaschia; species Favolaschia claudopus. The sequence continues at coordinate 66,827 of JAWWNJ010000160.1, read as the reverse complement.
TACTGGCCGTGACCATCGGCTTTAATCGGTCTGGTGACCGATTTGCCATCACCCTTGGAATGGCGGGGTTGCCCAATGAGTCTCCGTGGTTGCCTTCGGTAACTGCGGCGATTCAAAGCTCAAAATTCCAGTCCAACAATGTTTCGAATGTTTTGCGGGTAAATGAAGAGGGACCTACAAGCTCCCGCGCTGCCAATAACAACTTGCTGATAACTACTGATCCAGAACTACCGACTACAGATTCAAATGCAACTGTCGTATCTCGACACACACACACAGATGATACTAACTCTTGGGAAGAAATCAATCGAAACATTCGTAGAGCTAACAAGCCACCAAGCCCACCGTGTTCCAACAAATCAACCAGGGCGAGTTTAAAAGTCTCTACTCTCAATATGAACGGACGCGAGCAAAATAAATCCATTCATCATACCGATCACAAATTCAACCATGTAAAGCGCATGATTGATGACGAGGGTATTGGAGTTCTTGCGCTTCAAGAGACCCATCTCGATGATATCGGAGTGACTCAATTCAACAATGTCTTCCAACGCTGGTTCAAATTGTTCAATTCTTCTCATCCCACAAAACCTACCTCTACGGCGGGTGTGTCATTCATTTTGAACAAGAAGTTTGTCGACACAGAAAATATACGTGAGTATGTACTGGTCCCTGGTCGTGCATCTATGATCGTCGTCCCAGGTCACGGCGAGACCACCCGCAATATCCTCAATATGTATATGCACCGAATTCACCAGACGAACGTTGTAAACTATGGGACTATTTGGGGAATTTATGGCAGACTGACTGCCACTTACCGCTGCCTACTGAAGGTGCAGGAGATTGGAACTTCGTTGAAAATGTGCTTGATCGTTCTTCAGGAGTCACAGACCCTGTACCATCGAGCTTTGTTCGCAAGATGGTTGGCGTTTGACATTCCCAGACACGAGAGACTATACTCGTAGACAGATTCGTACCGATAGCTCCAGCGGTGAGCTTCATATTTCTCATGCTAGACTCGACAGGATATATATTCCAAGTACTCATTTCAACGAATACCGTAACTGGTCCATTAATCACTGTGCTGTTAAGTCCGATCATCGATTGGTCTGTGTCGACATCGTCTCGCGTTGGGATCAGAAGCCAGGACCCGGAAGGTGGAGTATGCCACTCTATCTCCTGAAAACACCCAAATTTATGAAGCGAGTTCACGAGCTGAACACTAAACTTGGCGAGGACATCGATAGGCTGAACGACGGTGAACGACTTCCCGATTTCAACGAACAGACCCTATGGTTCAAATATAAAGCGGATATAACTGATTTTGGCAAGCATTGCTCCCGTTTCTTGAACGAGCATATCAAAGAGGTAAGGACATTGGAAACGAGGCTTCGCATGGTCATACACGATGAAGCCATGACTCTACAAGACCGGTTCCTAGCAATCCGTGCCATCGAAGACAAAATTGATGCCTGCGTTAAAGAAGAGGCTGATCGAAAAAAACGAATGGCAGAAGCTCGGTACGATGTTGAAGGCGAAAGTTTGAGAACAAAACTCTGGAATAACTCTGCGAAAGGGTACACATTGAAAGACTCGATAGACGAGTTCAGAGTGGACCCTGATCCACTGCATCATACTCGCCCCAGATTCGAAACACGACCACGAGAAATGGCTAAAATGGCCGGAAAATATCACGATGATATCCAAACGTGGGACCTACCAGATGAGTATAGTCGAGCTCTCTGTACTGAGATGGTTCTCGAACAATGCCAGGTACATCTTTCGCGAGCTGAACTCCAGAAATTGGATACAACACTTACTGAACACGAAATTCGGGAAGCGCTGAAACTCTCAAGTAATGGCAAGGCACCCGGACTTGATGGCATCCCCTATGAGTTTTTCAAACACCTTGACCGCCTTTATATACAGTCCAAACGATTTGACCACAAACTCTTCAACATCGTTGGCTTTCTTGCTAGATTATTCCAAGACATCGAGATCCACGGGATTGTCAATGGCACAAAATTCAACTCCGGTTGGTTATGCCCGTTTTTCAAGAAAGGCGACAAGAGCCTGATTTCAAACTACCGTCCGATCACACTCCTTAATACGGATTACAAGTTAATGACAAAAGCGCACTCGCTACGGTTGATGAATGTTGCACCTTCTCTGGTCCATCCAGATCAAGCCGGATTTATGAAAGGCAGGAAAATCGAAGATCAAGTGAAACTCTGCAAATTCCTGCTGGATTACGCCGAGGCGGCAGAAGAAGATGGTGTACTTGTTGCCTTGGATCAAGAAAAAGCCTATGACAGGATCAGCCACGCCTATTTACTCCGAGTTTTGCAACATTTTCGATTCCCGCCCCGATTCTGCAACCTGATTAAGCATCTGTATACGAACGCAGAAACAGTAGTCATAGTTAACGGGATGCTTAATGATCCCTACCTGGTTGTGCGCGGTGTCCGTCAAGGCGACCCGCTTTCCTGTCTCTTATTTAATCTTGCGATCGAACCTTTGGCATGCCTAATCAGAAACTCTAACCTGAAGGGTATACGCATTCCTGGGACTGACGAAGATCTCATCATCTCTCTCTTTGCCGATGATACAACAATTTTCTTGTCGTCTTCCAACTCCTTGGATGAACTTTGGAAAATACTCGACCTGTGGTGTGCCGCCTCAACCGCAAAATTCAACGAACACAAGCCTATTATTCTGCCTTTCGGACAACCCGCATATCGAGCTGATACCCTTCGCGATAGAAGAATAAACAAGACCTCACCGATCGGAAGCATTGCAGAGCAAATTCGGATTGTACCTGATGGGGGAACTTGTCGCATTCTCGGTTCATAGATAGGAAACCAGACAACCTGCTTGACCCCTTGGCCGTCAGTGATAGATAAGATCACATGTGATCTGCGCCGATGGAGTATGTTGAAGCCCGGATTGGAGGGAAAACGACATATCATTAACATGGTGATTGGTGGCAGGACTTAATACTTGAGCAGAGTTCAAGGAATGCCAAAACCGATTGAAGAGCAGCTAATAAAACTGGAAAATGATTTCCTTTGGGATGGTAAACGTGCGAGAGTCGGCCACGAAACCATGATTTTGGACATTTCCGATGGTGGTAAACAAGTTCTCGATCTTCCATCGAGAAACGATGCTATTGACGTGCTCAATCTCCAGACCTACCTCAACCTTGAGCAAGATCGAGCACGATGGTGCTACTTTGTAGATTTCTTGATTCGAAATTATGCCGAGAAAAGTTACCTCAATTTCCGTACAGGGCAAGTAATAAATATCTTTCTACAGAATATATGATAGCAGACGGAACTTCATATCAAGCCGGAATTTTGGCCAAAATTCATTGAAACTTGAGATTTAGCAGGAACTTGGGGTGGGTTATAGGCAAAATTCGCATTTCAGAGAAAACGGACTAACCCTAGTCTAGGGTTAGAAAAGCGCGAAATTTTTGCGCAAAATTTCAAAACTGTGTGTACCTAACTCCCGATTTCTGGGAAAAGGGCATCGCTTTATGGCTTAAAGTTACCCAGTAGCTCACCTCCGACCCTAGCAAACATTCATAATAAGAATTTCTCGGTTTTGGTTGAGATTTGGACAAGGTTCAATGGTGCGGCAGACATTTGATGCGCTGATGGAATCGTCCAGCCACCGGCTATGTCTCGGCCCGGACCAAAAGCGCGAAATCCATGGAAGAAAAAATGATTTTGTGGATTTTGAGACTTTTGACCCGGGGGATCTCTAGTCTTCCTTCTTATAGTGATTTCTGCACAGTTTCAATACCACTGGGTAAAAACTGAGTGCACAGTAACAATTTCCAAATTAGGTATCTGACTTGTCACGAAGTTCGGTCCGCTACCATACACATCCCGATCTCCTCTAAGACCAAACTTCCTGATCAGGTCAAGGGAATGATCACTGCTGCACAGAAATATAACCTACGATTCACCGGGTTGTCTATCTCGTCCGATATACAACTACGTCTGCCAATATGGAGGCATCCGGGAGTTGATGTTGAATTATTCAAGTCAGCAAACCGCCGACGCGCCGCAACGTGCCTTCGCTCGAATCACGGTATCGAAACGCTAGAAGAATTGAGGGAAATAGCTCAGCGAAGTACGACTGTTCTTCGTAAACCACACCAAATTAATCCATCTGGCTTTGGACGGAAAAACTGTGGATGTCCACCCTGTCGTCGCGATCGAATTGAGCTTGGATGCACTGATCCTGGTCGATACTGCTAAATTTCTACTAAACAGCGTGTATCCAAAGTGGGACCCGCGATTACCTGCAGTTGATTTTTGTAGCGAGCTCAAACTCTCCGAACTGGAAATGCAGGAGAACAGTAAGTCATTGTCCGAGGAGATTACATTCACCTATGACCCTGATTTCTCTCTACACCGTATTAACCCAGGTTTCAAGATCTTTGCGGAGGAAGAGAGCATGAACTCCCTTCCTGCGAGACGGAATTCCGTTTCAGATCCAACTGCCAGTCCTCACACAGTCTATCTTCATTGCTGAGTCCAAAACGCTGGGGAATACCAACCTACTGTTACAGTTGAAGTAGAGGCCACTACAACTTCGACCGAATCTAATAGCCCTGAGATGCGGGAATAATTCGCAAAGGAGCCCAAAGTCCGTTCAAGAATTTTTGAAAAGTCATTGGAATACGCAAGGAATGAAGGCAATGTGCCTCGCAATGTAAGATAGCTGTCGGCAGATGGACATCCGGCATTTGATGTCCATAAGTTACTGTATATGGTGCGTGGGAGCATTACATAAGCGGCAAAACTTTTCTTCAATCCAAAATGTCTCCAATCGTCGAAAAACTCGTTTTTGCACTCAAAAAAAAAAAAAAATGGGTCCAAAGAATGTTGTACTGCTCCACATCAGGGCAATATTTTGCATTCTGAGACTAGGGATCTCTTCAAATGACTCAAATACATCATTTCCTGGCCCCAGTTTTTACCTCCATGTTTTCGTGCCAGAGCTTAACGTCTGTCACGCTTTGGTCATGTGACCGCTAGTGGAGAGTGACTGTCGCCTACCTTACCAAAGTGAGACACGTCACACGTCATGCACTCCACGCTCATCAGATTCAGTGCGCCCATTTTTTTTTTGAAAAATCGGTCATTTCGAGGGCTTTATTTCGCCGGAAATAGCCTCAGATTGCCGAGGGTTTTACTGGCCGGGGCCATCGGCTTTAATCGGTCTGGGGACCGATTTGCCATCACCCTTGGAATGGCGGGGTTGCCGACCCCATCCACCTTCGACGAACATCACGTGTTATTTCCTTTTTCAGCGGAGTTCGACAAAATGCATCTGTAAAGTACATTGTAGTTTGAATTGAGCAAATCCCCTCGACCAAATCCTTCATTTTGGTCTAAGCTCTATTTTGCTCTGCGACATTGCGAGGATATTGTGGGTTTCTGAGGCAGAGTTATTGAATCATTGGCGGCTGTCTGAAAACTTGCTCCCACGACTGCCTCAGCGTGTTGTGGCATCACAGAACTTGTTTCCGGAACTCCCTCTTGCACAGAGACAATAGAGCTCTAGTATTTTATCTCTGTACACTTGAATACAATTCAAACAATCTGGACGGAGGAATTTGGCTCTTTCCTCCTCGTAGTCTCGATATAAGGAGGTTCGCCGTAGATGGAAATAACACGTGATGTTCGTCGAAGGTGGATGGGGTCTACCTTAGGATGGATGAAGCGAACAAGCGCTGGAGCGCTTTCAAAAAGGCCCCTGGAACCAAAACCAGGGATAAAAATGCGGACGAAACTAAAAAGGGAGTCGAAGCCGACTCGATGGCTCAACCCTCAACAAAGGAGGGTGAAGCGCCAAAGGAGCAGCACACGAGGGTGTTACTCGGCCTCAAGCGGAAGGAGGCGGCACGCTGGAGCGCGCGGAAGGCCATGGGTATCTCAGAGGGCCGTTTGCAGGAGGAACTGCGGGAGTTCCAAAAGCAACGGGTGCACCATGAGATGCTGGTACCCATCAGCCTAGAAGCCCTGGACACCGGGAAAAGGCGATCAATTCGCGCTCTTCTGGACAACGGATGCACAGCAACCTTAGTGCTGGGTAAAATTGCCCGATGTAAATTACATCACGGGTTTTTTACATGTAATTTACATTGTAAAATACGTAATTTACATCCAGGGTCTCAACCTCCATGTAAAATAGCGTAAAATACTGAATGAGGCAGGAGCTCAAAAGCGCTCAAAAACGGCTGGAATCAGCCTTCAGGATTTCAAAAACAGGTTCAAGAGCAACTTTAAATCCAATTCCAGTGCATTTGTTCCAGATCAATCGTTCGGCACCGATCGGCACAATTTTCGGCAAGCGAAAACGAGATTTTTTTAGACCCTGGGAGCATGGGAATTTTGAATTTTACATGTAATTTACATGTAAATTACATATGTTCTCTGGGCCCGCTTTGAACTTACAGTAAATTACATGGCCGGGGAGCAATTTTACACAGCACTAAGCAACCTGCATAGACCGGGACTATGCAAAAGCTGAGGGCTATGAAATGAAGGAGCTTGATGCTCATATTATTGCACGCAACGCGGACGGGACCGAGAATGCAAAAGGAAAGATCACTCATTACGTAGAGTTGATCATGACTGTCGGCCATGCTGAGCGACAGAGGTTCCTCGTAACGGGACTCGGCAAGGCCCGCGTATTCATCGGGTATGATTGGTTATTTAAACACAACCCTGAGGTCAACTGGCGCGACCAACGGATAACCTTCAGTCGATGCCCAGAGGAGTGCAATATGAAGGGCACAGAGAGCCGAACCGGAGTCGGCAAGGAGGAGGGTGTGGAAGAGGGCGAGTCAATACTGTTGATCGACTTTGCCGAAGCGATTGATTTGCGCGCACATGGGACGTCGGCACAGCAGATGGCAGAGGAAGCACTGGCGCATAAGGAGCTGATGACCGAAGACAAGATTCCTGAGCAATAGAGGGAGTTTGTCAAGGTGTTCGCAAAGGAGTCCTTCAATTCTCTGCCGGAACGGAGACCTTGTGACCACGCAATCGAGCTTAAGGCAGGGGCAAAAGCTGTTGATTGCAAAATATATCCTTTGTCGCTGAGCGAGCAGGAGAAGTTGAATGATTTTCTGGAGGAAGAGCGGCCGGATCCGACCCTCGAAATCGCCGATGGCGTCGGCGTTCTTCTTCGTCAAAAAGAAGGACGGGTCCCTTCGACCGGTACAGGACTACCGTAAGTTGAACGAGATGACCGTCAAAAACCGGTATCCTCTCCCACTGATATCGGAGCTAAGGTACACCCCCATCCACCCTCGACGAACATCACATGATATTTCCTTTTTCGGCGGGTTTCAGTAAAACCTATCCGTTCCATACCTTGTAGCTCGAATTTAAGAAATCCCCTCGACCAGATCCTTCATTTTGATGTTAGGAACATTTGACTCCCTGGAAGCATAAAGATTCCATGAGTTTCTGAGGCAGAGTTATCGATTCAAGCCCAGCTGTCTGAAACTTGGCTCTCACGGCTGATGGGACATCACAAAACTTGTTTCGGGAACTCCTTTTCACACAGAACACGTAGAGCTCTAAAATTTTGTCTACATACACTTGAATACATTTAGAACAATCTGGTCGAGGGGATTCAGCCTGTTCTTCCTGGTTGTCGCAATATAAGGGGGTTCGCTGCAAATAGAAAGACCACGTGATGTTCGTCGAGGGTGGATGGGGTGTACCTTAGTCAATAAGCTCCGAGGGGCAAAGATATTCTCTAAGCTAGACATACGCTGGGGATATAACAATGTCCGCATCAGAGAGGGTGACGAGTGGAAAGCGGCATTCCGCAACAACCGAGGGCTATTCGAGCCGCTCGTGATGTTCTTCGGGCTGACTAACTCACCCGCCACGTTCCAAACCATGATGAACAACATCCTTAGAGATCTCATCAATGAGGGTCATGTGGTAGTCTACCTCGATGATATTTTAACTTTCACCGATACTCTGGAGGAGCACCGCATAATCACAAAAAGAGTACTGGAAACTCTCCAAAAACATAAATTATATTTAAAACCAGAAAAATGCGATTTTGAAAAAACAGAGATAGAGTACCTCAATGTGATTATTTCTCACAATTCCATGCGGATGGATCCAGTCAAAATGGGATCATGGAGTGGCCGGAACCAAAGAACGTGAAACAGGTTCAAGCGTTCTTGGGATTTGTGTACTTCGACCGCCGGTTTGTGCGCGCCTTCAGCGAGGCCGCCAAACCGTTAACTAAGTTAACCAGAAAGGGAGGATGGTCCTGGGGACCGGAGCAGAAGGCGGCCTTCCAGGCGCTGAAGGACCGTATTGCGGATGACGTGGTGTTGGCGTTGCCAACGGACGATGGGAAATTCCGTGAGTATATATGATAGCAGACACAACTTCATATCAAGCCGGAATTTTGCCCAAAATTCTTTGAAACTTGAGATTTAGCAGAAACTTGGGGTGGGTTTATAGGCAAAATTCGCATTTTAGAGAAAACGAAGTAACCCTAGTCTAGGGTTAGAAAAGCGCGAAATTTTTGCGCAAAATGTCAAAAGTGTGTGTACCTAACTTGCGATTTCGGGTAAAAAAGGCATCAAACCCATGGCCTAAAGTTAGTCAGTATCTCAACTCTGACCCCGGCAGACATCCATGGCAGAAATCTCCTGGTTTTGGTTGAGTTTTGGTCAAGGTTCAGTGGTGCGGATGCGCTGATGGAATCGTACAGCCACCGGCTATGTCTCGGCCCAGACCGAAAGCGCGAAATCCGTGGAAGGAAGAATGATTTTGTGGATTTTGAGACTTTTGACCCGAGGGATCTCTAGTCCTTCCTTCTTATGGTCATTTCTGCACAGTTTCAATACCATTGGGTGAAAACTGAGTGCACAGTAACAATTTCCAAATTAGGTATCTGACTTGTCACGAAGTTCGGTCCGCTATCATACTAGAAACGAAAACGAAAACGACTATATATAGAATAGCCGATAGATGGCCGGTGGTGCCCGTCGGCAGCAGGTTCAGAAACGAAAATGAAGCAGTCGGCACGGAACAAGTCAAGGTCGGCTCTATGACGCCAGGGTCACGGTCACGTACATGCTCATGTTGGTCCCGTTCCGATGCTCGGCTACTACTTAAAAATAACCGAAATTGCCGTTTTTTCCCTCCGCAAATTGAGATGCTCGTGCAACTTAGCTACTGCCGGCAGCCAACACAAATTAACAGATAAATATAAAATAAGAATTTTTGTTTACTTTATGTAGTCCATTCTTGTTTCCTATTTACATACCTTTAGTGTTTGTCTATAAGTATCATGTTTGCTACGAATCTCATACTTGGGTATCGTAAAAATTTCTATTTTATGATTTTGAAGTGAAGTGATCTAATTAAGTGCTAAGTAAGACACGCCGTGTGCGTGACCTGGTACAGCCACTCGGACGCGCTCGGCAAGCGGCCGATGACACAATAGACCACGTACATTGATATACTGTGACTGTGACATCAATCCAATCCTTCGGCTTCTTTGCCCGGTCATTTTCGTTTCTGAATGCTGGCAATTGATGGACTTGATGGCCTGGAAGGCCGCCTGATCATTATCAGCTAGCCGCGTTTTCGTTTTCGATTTTCGTTCATACCGAAATTCCGTCTAGAGGCAGACGCGTCAGACGGAGCGACGGGTGCCGTCCTCAGTCAGGAGCAGGAGGGTGTGTGGAGACCTGTGGCGTTTCAGTCGCATGGACTAAACGAGACCGAGCGGAATTACGAGATCTATGACAATGAGATGCTCGCAATAATGCTCGCGTTGGAAGAGTACCGACAGCTCTTAATGGGCGCTCGGGAAACATTTGAGATTCTGACGGATCACCAGAACCTCCAACTTCCGTAAGCCACAGAAGCTGAACAGACGGCAGGCGCGATGGATAGTGGAGCTTTGGTGGAGCTATCCGAGTACGACTTCACGCTCCGGCACCGACCCGGAGCCCTGAACCGTCAGGCCGACCTCTTGTCCCGCAGGGCGGACCATGACCGAGGGAAGGGTGACAATGAAAACGTCACACTTCTCAAACCCGAGTACTTTCACGTCCAGGAGATTGTGGTGGAAGGCGTGGAGAAGGAGATCCTTGATCGAATGAAGGAAGTAAGGCATTAACCATGTCTGTGGATGCCTATGTACATAGGACTGCACCCGAGCTGATTGACAGATGGCCAGCCGTTCCGTTTGATCCTGGGATAGACGACGCCCATTAAGGCCGACAAACCCGAACAGTTGAGTGAATGTTGAGAAATTTGAATCGCGCTCCCGGCACTATCTTGTAAGCTCGATTCTTACCTGAGATATAGTGTCTGGAAATATGAATAAAATATCTTGAAGTTTTTGCCAACCAGTGCTATGAAAAGCTGATTTTATATTCTTTGGCTTGTATGTTGATGGTATCAGAAATCAGCCTCTCGCAGCCATTTCAATTTTCTAGCCTACGAATGCACGGATATTGACGGTGTCCAAATCACAGTGTCCCAGGTCCCCACTCAATGAGTCCTTCAGCCATACAGTTGCGGCAAGATCAATTTTCTTACCTTTTATGGAAATTCTCATCAAAATGCACCTTTGCCTCTTGGAAATAGATGAAAGTGAGTGTCAAGCTGCACATAGGCTCAGAGTAGTATATATTTATACTGAATGCGAAAAAATTGAGCAGTTATGCATAATTTTCAACCCATAAGAGGCTGTTTTTGAATCACAACTTGGTCCAAACAGTGGGGCAGATGCATGGAAAATGATTAATGTTTTTGCATATTCTGTTGAATTTGGGATATTTCCCTGCCTCTGTGCACTTTAATTGCCCATCTAACATCTTTCTGAGGGGAAAAGGCCGGGTTTGATTGGAATTTCCATAAAAGGTAAGAAAATTGATCTGCCGCAACTGTAGCTCCAACCAACAACTTAGAAAGGGATCATGCCGCCAAAACAGATCAAATCAGCATATTATCCGCTCGAAGTCGGGCGTGCGAGGGATGAGAAGTAGATCGCGAGATTTTTGGAATATAAGGGTTACTCCGGCAGCGGAGCAGGATCTGGATTTGATGGGATTTGGATTTGATGGTGGAACTGATGTCTGTATGTAACGTAGTCCGCGGAATGTCCGACGTTAGCCGTTGTTGTGTTTGCAACATGCCTGCTCGACGGCGACGACGACGAGCTCCTTCATTGAGCCCATTGCTTGCCTCCAGAACGGCGCACATTTTGAGAACGGTGTGCTTTGATTACTATATGTTGCCTGCCCAATTTTATTGCTGTAGCAGACCTCTTAAGTGCCAGCGCAGGCACGGCGGGAAATGGAGCGGATGGCGGGAAAATGCCGACGAGACAATGCGCTGCAGTTTGGCGGGGACAGTCCCGTCATCAGTTGGCAACGGTGACTGATTGGTGACTGATCGTCACCCATCAGCTCCAAATCCCATCAATCCAAATCCAAATCCGCTGCCGGAGTGACTCTAAGGTAGTCTGGAGCAAGGGTTTGAAGCCAAAGTGGAGGTGTGGCAGCCCATCTAGACTAAGATTTACAGCATAAAGAATGGTTGAGATCACTTACAGTTTTACACGGGATGTCTGGTTGAGTGAAATTGAGAGATTCAAGTCGACGGAGCCAGCACTGCACTTGAAAGATCAGTCACTTTTTGTACATCTTGTTTGCCCACTGAACCAAGTTTGCAGGTAAGTTATAAGAAAGCGCTATGATAGCAATGTGATAGTCAAGCGGCGTACAAAATCCTTACCGACGCCAGAAAACTCGATGACACCTCCAACTTAGGTGTGTGTTGCCAGCGAGAAATTCCTACAAAGTTCTTGATTTATTGAGGAGGGCATCTGTATTAGCATCAGATCCAGGGTCACCAACTACTGAAAAGAACATGTTGATTGAATATCTTCACAGTCACCAGAGGGGCGGAGAGGGAAGCAGAACGACGCGACGCGGTCGCGTCATTTGGTCCAGTTTGCAACGCCTTCGCCGAGTTGCCTGCGTTGACGTGAGAGAAAGGATAAGGATTTTGAAACCATTCGCTGGTCCTATGTCTTTCGGGGCAATTATGGGGAAGCTTGCTTCCCCATTCATCGGTATAGGCTCCAGAATGCAGATGCTTACAAATGTCCGTCCGGATGCTTTGTAAGCACTGTCATGAGTCCTGAGTCCGTGGCCTCGGACTTCGGGAACAGCCGCCACTGTCATTGCCATGTGACTTTCGGACTGTGCGCCGAATGAACTTTTCCGAGCTTTTCCGAGTGTTCAACTTTGGTTCAGGAGGGTTCAACCCAAGTTCAATCGGCCTGTTTGAACCTCATGTGCTGTAAATAAATATATATACCCTACCAGCACCTATATACTCAATGGTTGCTTGCTCCTTAAGAAAGAATTCAGTAAGCATCAAGTATTGTAAGTTACAAGCCTCGGCTGCCTCCCAAAAGCCTCCTCGGGGAATGCTTTGAGCAACTTCAAGAGAATTACCAGACTTTGTGCTACTACCAGTGTCTTGAATATACTTACCACTATCCAGTACCAGTGAGTATAAGCAAGAGTATAAGCTTTAGCTGTCAAAATTGATAACCCAAAAAAACAGGGCCACTGAGTGTGCAACCAGATTCATAAGGAGTAGAAGGGTTTTGAAGGTGAATATGAGGGCGGTTTACTGAGTACTGAGGCGGTTCTGAGGTTCGTCAACTGAAATAAGTTGGTTACCCAAATCGGGCGAAACACTGCTTGAGCCAATGATGTTGCCCGAATTTAGCAAGATTAGCTACTGTACATGAATGACTTGGACGTATTCGACTACGATATTGAATTCCCATTCGCACTGAAGCAAGCTTACCCTCCTATGTGGACCATTGTCCACATACCCAACATGTTCTCCGAAAGACATAGGTTTGAAATCAGAGGATTTCCACGGAACGGACGGCTTCGATAGTCAGATGAAACCAAAAAATGCATCGTTTTCAATGGTGTAGCGGGTTCAGGGCTACAAAACAAGGTAGAGAGGCTCATAATAAATACCTGAATCTCCCTCTCTTTTCCTCTTTTTTTCTCTTCTTTCGTTTTGAAAAAACGCGATTTTTTCCGTCCCGTCCACAGACATAGTACATGAGCCCTCATTTATGTTCCGCGGATGATGACCTCGGGAATAAGATTATTGGTTTGCACCATGACTCGGCGATGCTCGGACATCCCGGAGAGAACCGGACCAGGGAGATCGTTGAACGAAATTATTGGCGGCCGAGGACGGGCGATTGGATCGCAAAATACATTAAGGAGTGCGAAGCTTGCGCCAGGTCGCGAGTCAACCGATACAAGCAGGGCAAGTTACACCCGCACAAGATTGAGGAAGGACCCTGGCAGATCATATCAGAGGATCTCATCGGACCACTCCCAGTCAGCAACGGCTACAACGCGATCCAAGTGTGGGTTGACACCTTCACAAGATGATCCACATCGAGGCCACTAATATGGACCTGACTTCTGAGGAGATGGCACGATTGATACGTGACCGCGTAATCAGGTACCATGGAATACCAGAAAAATAATATCGGACAGAGACCAACGGTATATATCCGGATTTATTACGGAACTCAACAAAATTCTGGAATTGAGATGAACCCGAGCACGGCTCACCATCCAATCACCGATGGGCAGACCGAGCGCATGAACCAAGAAATTGAGAAGTACCTCCGGATTTTCGTGAATTACCGGCAGTCCGACTGGGCCGAATGGCTGTTGCTAGCCGAGTTCTGCTATAATGACAAAGCGAACTCATCGACTAAGGCTTCGCCATTCTATTTGAATACCGGGTACCACCCTTGAAGGGGATAGAGAATGCGGTGGAGACCAGGAACGAGGCAGCGGAGGATTTGCTGGGAAGATGCGGAAGATCCGAGATGAAGCGTCAGCGGCGCTTGAGAAAACTAAAGAGAAAATGAAGAAATGCTATGATGCCAAGCGCAGGATGCTCCGGTGTTCAAAGGTGGTGATAAGGTGTGGGTGGAGTCAAAGGATATAAGACGGACAGGCCGTCTAAGAAGTTTGATGATAAGCGGCTGGGCCCGTATGAAGTGTTGGAGAAAGTCGGAGAAAAGGCGTACAAGATAAGGTTGCCTGAGACGGATCAGTCACATCCGGTCTTCAGCGAGAACATCTTGTCGCCTTACGTGGAACCACCCCCTGATCGAATGGAAGCCCTCCCTGCACCGGTGATCATCAGTGGAGAAGAAAGATACGTAGTGGAGGAGATATTGAAACACCGGAAAAAGGGACGCGGATATCAATATTTAATCAAGTGGAAGGATTATCCATTGGGAGAACGCACATGGGAACTAGTCTCACCAAGTCAGACTCTACAAGATTTATGATAGTCGATAAATCTATTATATAGAGTCTGAACTTGATGGCGCCTGCCATCCAAGACCTCGGATTCTGTGACACACGTGCCAGTTCACACGGTCGGATAAGGAAATGACACGTCGTTCGGAAAACTTGGCGGTCCAACTTGAGCCTTGGCTTGAGCCCAATATGGAGCTTGTTGGCTGTATGGAGGGCTAAAACCCCACATTTACATTTGCCGGGGTTATATTTACCATTGTGAAGCATCTGGGACTTTTGGACGGGGCCGTAATCCCGAAGATAATATACTCATTCCATGAACATACTGTACCATTTCGATCAATTCTCCCCGCCTGTGACGCGTGACCCAAATAGTCGAACTTTGGTTTTCTTAAATGCCTCTGAAGGAGCGTGACACCTTTAAAAATTTCATAAATGGGTCAGAGCACAGTATTTGCCTTACCCACCATTCCCGAGAATCTACAGGCCAGCGGAAGGCAAGAAACACAGAAAAATCGGGTTCAAGCGAGTTTTCGTTGATTTCAGGTGGTTCACAGCTAAAATACACGGAAAATGAGCCAAAGTGCAGGGGGAACTAGAGCTACCTAGATCACATCCAAGACTCAAACATCAAAATGGACTTCGGGAGGCCATTTGAAGGGGAAAAAGCCTGTGTGAGCGAAAAATTCGATTATTGGGCAATTTTCACCGATTTTGTGACTTGTTTGGGGCATTCATAAGAGGCCTCGGTGACCCGTGACAGGTACGAAAAATATTCGTAAAAAATAGGCCCTGTGACGCGTGACATACGAATTGAATGAAATGGTACAGTAATAATACTTGATGAATATGGTCCCAAAACGTGAAGTAGCACGGAGTTATGTGTATTTATGGGCTGGCAGTCTTCCGATACTTCCCCAGGCTTGCGAAGCCTTCACAGTGGTGGTCGCTGCGTACCACAGCACCGACGCGCATACGTGTCGTTCCCCATTGGGGCGTGGGGAAATGCACATGATGTTACAACTGTGACAAAACCGAGGTCCGGGTCGACCCCCGCCAACAATTTCAGACTACATGGGAACCAGTACGCCATCTCTTACCAGGGGCTAAACGAACTCTGGAGAATTACCTAGAAGGAGCACGGCATCCAAATACGGGGGTTACCAGTCTTACCCGCCGGATCCTGGGATTATCTTGTCAAAAGATATAAGGCAAAAGAAGAGTCTCAGAGATATTTGACAGGGAAATTATTTATTCCGGAGACGGGGTCTTTTCATGACGATCGCGAGGACGCCGATCCTAGAAGGGGGCAATGTCACAATTGAATAGCAATCTTATCGTGACAACGCCGTAGATGATCGACAAGCATTGATTATCATTGAATCATCACAGTTCGTGTGATGATGAGTCATTCTCCATATGGTTTCCTTCTTATACATTGAAAAGGCTGGTGAACACTGCCACCGACAGCAATGCTCTGACGAACAGCGGCGGCGTTGGGAAAGGAGTGAGAGTCCGACATGATGAACGTCTTTTGGAGGTCGTATAGAAGTCTGAGAGACTGAAGGAAGAACTCGTTGGCAAGCAGAGTAGTTGCGATGTTGTATTGCATGGGGATGTTTGGAAGCAGAATGAAGGTAGAGGAAGTCAAAAGTCTACCTAGAACTAGCCGAAAGAGAATAATTAGGTTCCAGTGGTCGAAGAGTGGACGAGCACTTTCGCCAAACTGAAAATTTGAGCATATCGGACATAACATCAGGCTCAGCTTCCGCACTTCAGTGCGTAGAGATTGAATCGCAGTTAGGATTGAACAAACGAGTTGAAGGTTGAGTGGACCGTTTTGCAGGATAGCGGTGAGTGGGCAATTTTGAGGCAGTAAGAAGAGTCCGAGTCCGGTTGAATTGAGAGATATTTAGCCCTCTTGAGTTCCGTCCAAACCGCGTACATGGATTGTTGGGTTGAGATGAGTGAAAAGTCGGTCGTGGGACAATGTGCTGAAGCCCGCAAAGAGCGCCGAGTCGTTTGTATAAAAAGGTTTGGGTTGCCGAAACAGGAATGGAGGAGGGCAATACATACTCGAAGAGTGAGTTTATCTCCTTCCCCGCGATTGAAATAGATTGACTCCTGCCCAAGGTACCTTTGGAAAGCTGCGTGGATAAGCTCGCGCTCCAGCCCGCTCCCTACCGCCTCGTCGGTGGTCCTGCGTTTTGAGTTAGGAAAGAACAAACGTTACACATCTGGAGCGACAATACTACATACAACCCTCGCTCTCGTGGCGATTTTAGCGCAAACCATTTCACGCGCGACTTCATGATGTGGGCAGTGCGAGGAGTCGATTCTGTACCTCGTCTGGTAATCCGCGGTGCTACCATGGACGAGCTGATTGACCCTCTTCATGCGGTTTTTCGATGAAGCCGGGAGATCGAACGATTACACTCAACTATTGAACCCAGATCGGAATATCATGTTGTACGTTCGTTTCTTGCTGTGTACTAGGCAAAGTGAAGACGGGTTCGGGTGAGAGCGAGCGTGTGCGAGCTCGGGTGACCTGAAGATCGCGGAGGACACGGCGGGCGCGTGCAGTAGCAGCGCTGGCAGTGGCATCGCGGAGCGTGCGATGAGAGAGGTCTGGGGTAGAGGCGGAGGCATCGGCAGTGGTGCGTGCAGCGGCTGCGTGCGGAGTGCCTGAGGCAATCGGTGAAGGGCCAGCACGTGGAGTGTTGTGCGGAATAGCTGCGGCGCGGGCAGTTGACCGAGTGTTGCGTGCGGCGGTGCTGCGAGACGCAGATAACTTAGAGAGTGCGGGGAAGGAACCGGCTGCAAACAGCTGCAAACGGCGTTGGCTCAAGCAACATGGAAGCAATACGGTGACTCGCACGCACCAAAAGTAAACGAGCTACCTCAAACTCGTCATCCTCGGCATCCTCCCCTCCCGACGTATTCACATCGTCATCCGTGCCCATGCTGTTGCTATCACGAGGGAACATCGAGTAGATGTGGGCGCTGATACATTCGTGGCGGCGGCCGTCTGAACCGATGCAACTCAACTCTTCTCCCATAACCGCTGTCAACAAGGTCAGCAAGCGCAGATAACTCCCGATAGAAGGAGAAGACTGAACCCGTTTGGGAACAAATTCTCTCTGAGAACTCGGGTAGAATCTCGGGTAGAATTGATGCGAGAGAAAAACCAGAGAAAACTGAGAGAAAGATGGGAGAGCTCGGGTAGGAAATTAATTCACACGCTGTCGGCGCGTCTGTGCGAACCAGCTCGTTGACGCGACGCGTCCCCCTCCTTCTTACCTTTCCCTCACTATGAGCCTCCAGCAACTGTTCGCTGCGCAAACCCAGTATCCTTGCTTGTCGGATATCAGTTTCACAGCTTGACGACATTCTTACGCATGGCTTGCTTGGCGCGACCGCTCATTGAATTCCAAGTCGAGGATCGGAGGCGGCCTCCAGACTTTCTTCACTGTGGTCTCCTCGAGCTCCTGGCTGCCACTGTCTCTGAACAAAATCTTGACTTGGTTCAAACTTGCTGGGTGCTTTCAAGGAGATAATTTGGAACCATCCTGAAGTGCAACCAACCGAAGAGGAAATTAAAAAATACAATGATGCAGCTCTGTGTCGCGGAACCTGTAGATCTACTTCGTTAATGGTCGTATAATTTTCTCATGAATCACTGCAGCTTTTGCGCACTTGCTTCCTCCTGTCAGAGTGTGCCAAGACTCGTACTGCCCCAATTACCGCGACTCGGAGGACATCATGACGCTGAAAGAGCCGCACCCACCCGCTGCTTTACAGCATCCAGAGCAATGCGGGATAGGCCGCAAACATCCTTTGTTTGCCTTGCGGGGCTCGTTCTCGCTGCCGTCCTACACCCGTCAACTGGACAGAAGAGGGAATTGTCACCGTCACCATCCTCCTTCGCTGATTTTTTGATAGTGCAGCGAATTTGAACGTCTTCAGGAATGAGATGGAGGGCGGTGGGAGGGTTGTACCACAGACATTTGTTGCAGTCTTCGCACTGAAGTGAAGATTTGAGAAGGCTCTGCAAATAATTGCATGATACATACGATATCAAACCAGGTTTGTAATTGAACGGGTCGCTTCCCTTTCCCTGGCACTGAAACGGGCCATTGGGTCAAAAGGATGTGCTCCCGCACTTGGTGCAGCGAGAAAACCGAGTCTCTGGGCGAGGGATATTGAGATCACCAGGTTCTGCCATGGTGCCTGCAAGAGAAAGAGAGATTCAAAGAGTGAAGGACGACTGTAAGTCAAGAGAGAGAGAGAGTGTGAGAGAGGAAAGTAGAAAGGGAAGGGAACTGATTTTTACGAGTCTCTCGAGCCTTTTTATACCAGGAAATTCAAGCCAAGGCGGAACATCGATGGAGAGGCTGTACTAGCGAGGTAGAATATCCAAGTTTCAAGTTAACCGACATGTCTTCAAGGCCCGTTAGGCTGTACAGAGAGCCACATATATTTCCTGGTCGAAGAATAATTACCAGGGTTGGCGGTAAAAGGAACCTCAAATTGTTTCCGATGCATTCAAGAAGCTCAAGGTCATTGAATTTAGCATAAAGAAATTAAAAGAATCAAAAGTCCACTCAAAAGTCCCCAAATTGGTTGAAATCCAGGCTTCAATAGGGGTGTTTTGAAAAATTTCGGCCTCCGGCCGATTTGGCAGTAGTGCAAAGGAGGCGGTGACTAAGTGACGCGCACCATACCAGGAGCTGATCTCGTTTATGGCAACAAAACCTGGCCAGGCCTCAGATCAGAAAATCCGTGATTGATGTATGATGGCCATCTCTGCCGGAGGTACAAGACCCCTGGGCCTCCCATCACTGAGGGCTCATCAGATATCGGATTCGGGTTACTTGTACATAGCATGCTGGGGATAATCAGTATGCAGGGCATGTTGTGAAAACATTACAAAAAGCCCTCTATACATGTGCATGGGCATATCGGGAGCCTTTTGTCATGAAAGGAATGAAGAATTGAAGATCGCACACAATTGATGCCATCTTCGGGCTGAACCGAATTTGCCCACGGTTCAACTTCCTTGATTTACGATTTCTTCCAGACATTGGTCCATTCCTGCAAACCTAGAGTAGAGCAAGCAGTAGCTTGAACGATATGCTATGTATACTGTGAAGGCCACCTCAGTGCAGCTCAGGCCTTATATTTTAGCATATGTAGGCTGAGATTTGGCAGCCGCTGGCTACCACTCAAGACGTGAATGCAATGTGTCTGGCTATGCGACTACAAGAGTTTCAGATAGCAATCACTGTCTCGATTCATAAATTGGATGTAATTTTCCCCTGCTTAAAAACTCATTACAGATACCAATACAAGCCGACTGACTCACCACACAGGCGAATTCCAGTCAAGGAGCTCACACAAACCTTATTCACAATAAATGCTACAGCAATCGAGTTCAATCTAGCAGCGACTCGAAGGATGACAAGACCGATCGTGACTCGTAGATCAATCTAATAAGTCAGTGAGCAAACCAATAGGGGGAATCAGAGTTGATGATTCTACGTCGATTCTGACTTCGATTCTAGGATCGATTCTGATTCGATTCTCAGCGGAGAATCGCTCCAGAATCGGTTTTTTCGAGAATCGACCGAGAATCGCTGTTCCTCCTCGGGAGGAGGAACTGCCTCGGAATCGAACTCAGAATCGAAAGAGAATTGAATTCAGAATCAATGCAGAATCGGTCACTCTGACTCCCCCTAATGCTCAACATATCCATCCTACAACAGCTAGTTTGATTGGTGGACTTAAAGCTCGAAACATTAACAGGTTTGAATCCTCCGAGTCGTTTCAAGTTCAATAATAATAATAAAAGCAGGGTCAGCCTTGGTACCAGGTAGTCATGAAGCAATGAAAGATCGTTGCTAGCTATAAGGACTGAAGAGTCGTAGAACATAGATTTTTGCATTGAGATAACGAGGCAGGGAGAGATTGGGGAGGGATATGACCTGTTGACGATGGAACGAAAACGTCTACACAAGCTCAAGCCTAGACAAGAAATTGTCGAACTTCAAGCGAGGTATACCGGAATTTTGTTTGTTTAGAGATCTACCTGAACCTGGGTCCTGGAATATTGCGCTCAGCATATCAGAATTTAGCAAGTCCCCGAGTTTTCAGTTCGGATCAATTCTCGAGCCCGACTCTGCTGTGTTGTTTGAACTGAGCCAAATTTCGAATCAATAAAAGAAATGGGAGGGAGGAGAACATACATGCTTACTTGCCGACCACTTGTTCCAGCACAAATGAGTTTGTATTCTGTGACGCGGACATGCTATAGCTGACCAGAAGTATGAAGTTCTTCGAGCTGAAGATTGAACCGCAGTGTTTAGTGACTGCTACGGGAAACCAGCTTCCTCTCACCGGTACCTTTCCTTACAACACACCGCAGGGTATGAGAACTTATGTGTTTATAGCGTCTGTTATGAAGAGACTAACCTTTCCTTGGACCAATTACTGTAGTATACGTATGATGTCAACGGCCGCGCGCGGTTCGAAGCACCTTTAGGAAGGAGTTCCGCAAATACTAGTAGGCACCACGGCCCACAGTGCAGTGTACCATGATACTAGCTTTCTTCATTACGATGAGACAGGTGAACATAGTAAACAAGAAGTGCCAGACGGCCAGTGTGGTCAGTTGATCTAAACGCGTAAAATTGTTCAACACAATCTACTGGCCGGCCAAAATTTCCATGCACAAATTAAGTAAGATAGTCCTCGCGAACTGTCAACTTCAAGCGTTAGGTTTGAATCATACTAGTCTATGCGAAGCGATATGCTAGCCAAATTTCACAAGGAACGAGCCAGCGGATGTGCCGCGATAATGGCGGCATGATGGTGAAGATCAAGGGAGGCGAAAACATGGCCAAACATCTTCGCAAATTTTTACAAGTCCAAGTTGAGTGCAAGTCCTTGCCACAAAAGGGTAGACAAATATCCAGCCAATATTGGGTGCATCCAGAAGATAAGGTAGGGGACATACAAATCCTTGTGAACGTTCCAAATATCAGCTTTCGCTTCCGCCCACTCTCAACACCCTTCCACCCCTGTACCGTTGTCGAAGTATAGGTCGGTTCCTCGGTGAACCAGAGGTCGTGCTGGTCGTGCTGGGAGATGGAAGCAGGTGTGCCGTAGGATGCCCCGAGATGAAGAGAAATATTTTAAGGAGTGATGAAATAGAATAGGGAGACAAATGAATAGAATACTCAGCTAAATGGAATGAAATACTCGATATATACTGCGCGCTTCGGGCAGAATGAGTGGCGAAGGATCGCTCTGAGAGCTTCGCAAACTGATAATAAAAGGGAGAAGAGATTGGAGGAAAAGACAAGGAGGCATAATCCCCTGTGATCGATTCACAAACGTATAAATATCCGGTGATGGGGATAGCCACAACGCGTACTCTTGCGTCGCTAGAGCCCCTACATGACGCCAAAAATATATACATCCGAAACATATAGTATGTAGGTAGAGAGTCCGCTAAAAATAAAATACTCACTGGAAGTTGGAACTCGTTCGCTCCTTCGTTCTTCGACTGACCGGGAAACCAGCAAAGACTGATAGGTGAGAACGCGCTGCCGCCGTCAGACGCGTGTTGGTGGGTGCCCAGACCACGGACGCTCGATCCCCAGCTGGCTCCGAGTCAATCTTGAACTTGGGAAGCGAAGTTGTACTTACCTTTGAGTTGTAGCCTGTAGGTATGAGAAAAATAACTAAGGAAGATATTGAGAATGTAAGTTCGTGTATGAAATGAAGAAAATAGAGTAAAGATAAATCCACAACACCATAACCAAAATATCCTTCAAGCAAATATACGCGTGTGATACAGTTGCGGCGAAATTAAATGCATTACCATATATGGAAATCTCGCTCAGTCTTGGGCGGGGTGTCGCTTCCAAGACGCGAAAGCAAGAGCCCCAGGCGTAGCCAATCTACCCGAAACATCCATGGCTAGCCCTCCCAAGGTCGATTTCTTTGAAATTTCCTTATATGGTAATGCATCTAATTTCGCCGCAACTGTATTAGTGTAGCGACGCGGTCACGTGTTCTGATCAATTTGCGTGTTCAAGTGCTTATGGAGCCGGAAATCTGGATCAAATGGGAAAACCAGAGTAGATGATACTGTAGTATTATGTTCAATTCGTAAGGCCAAAAGTTGTGTGACAACTCATGCGAACTGAACCTTTCGTAACCGAGCCCCAAAAGGCAATTTGATCCGCCGGCATGCCTCGGCTAGCGCGAAAACGGTGTTTTTTTCGCCCAAAATCGCCCATTTTCGCCGTGACTCACGAAAAATTTCGTAGGATTTGGGGGTCTGTGACAAGTGACCATACGAATTGTACCGGATTTTTCAACTGCGCAGCAGATACACCAAATTATAGTTCAATATCTTCCAAAAGTGTCACCAAGTTGTTTTGGGTCAATACCTGTATCCGTTTGTCCCGCAAAAAACGGTTACAATCTGCCGATTTTGGCCATTTTGAGCCATTTTTGGCAGATTTTGGCCAACTTCGGGGCGCTCTAGCACCTGAACGAGTATAGCTTTCTATTCAAACTGAGTTGGGCATCACCTTGGTATCATTGGGCCTCCATTTGAGTGCGGTTTGGTTTGTTGCAAAAATATCCCATTAAGTTGTTGTCCCATATATGGGGTTGTTCGCAAAAATTGTGTTTTTATTGATATCATCAACATTTTCTGATGCAATTGATGTGTTGGGAAAATGACCATTGATCGATTGATCAATTACACACATCCAGCACTTGCACAAATGTACAACTTGAGAGGAATAACAATATAACCGGGTGGTAGGTGAATGATTGGTTGAATTGCGGTATTCAACGGCTCAAGCAGCCTGATACTCAGTCCTGGGAGTAGACTAGTATCCTATTTCCATTCCTTATTAACTGGTGTAATCAGTTTATGCAACTGAACGGTTGTAAAATCGATTTATTTCAAGCATGGACGAATCCATGTCTTATCATCGAAGCGCGGGATAACGCTCGTATGTACCGTCAGAGTCGAGGGCCCACCTAAGGCACCTACGTTTGGCTTATGTAATGGTCCTCGGAGGTCGGTTTTTCGGACACCAAAAACCCTAGCGCTGTGTAGGAATCAACGTGTTATATAACAGGTACTTTATAACACTGTTATTAACATGTAAATTACATTTCTCACAATTGAGGTCCAGAAACACCTGTTATTTATGTGTTCGGAAGGGGCCCCTGCGGTGCCTTGAACACCACTTTTGCAGCTTAATTTCGCCCTTGCGATGCTAAGAATTGAGTCAAAAATCACTCTCCTCTGCCCGGAAGGCGTCGAAGGCGAATCTGAGGCAAATTTCAAGAAAATCAGCTGAAAATCAGGGGGAATTTTTTTTTTGGGTGGGCTTACATTATGTTGTAAACCCTGTTATTAACATACCCATGTTGAATAACCAGGGGGGTGGTTTGAATCTCACATTTCTCACAGCCCAGATTTTGATTCCAACACAGCGCTACAAAACCCCCCCTCTGAGGTCAGGCCTCCGGCGAAGGCGCTTACCTAAATCATAATTTGATCGGCATCTTCCCAAACGGGAAAAACACCTCATGTCTCGCGCAGCCTCCGCCGCCTCCGTCCCGGCCTTCGTCAACCGTCGCGCACTGCTCCCCGTCTCCCAAGCATGCCTAATGGTACTGCTCTCTACCCCAACAGCCTCTATCTGCGCAAAGCTCCCCCCTCTTGCAGTTTTGACACCCTCCCTCAACAGATCTGGCGGATTTTACACCAATCATTACCAATTTACCATTCTATATGTTTGTAGTGCTCAATACGCCCGGAATGTGTGCTGTTAGCTGTCTGGGTGACTTGGGTACACCATAAATCTAAGGTGGAGCACTATTACTCCATGCAATTCACACAATTTCAAGCGCAAGCAAATCAAACGGAGGCTTCACGATGACCTTCGCGACTTCTTTCCGTCTTCCCTGCGCCTCTGGATGCTTTATTGGCTCTCCCAGTTCTATGGATACACCACTCTGTGCTGACAGACGTAATTGCGGGCGAAATTGGTGTGATTTTCGGAATCGACGGAGGCTCCGTGGTTGCCTCCGTGACTTTCTTCGCCTCTTAAAACCTTCAAATTTCTAGGCAATTGTCTTTCAATGTCAGTACTATTTTTCTGAAGCAAATCTTGCAAACAGCTGTCTCATGTGGGCCGTCATCCCGCGCCTTTTCTCGTGTCCAGTGTGGCTATCTTTGATCCTTACATTGTTTCAACCTTTGTGAGCTGTCTGATTATTCTGAATGGACAATTTGATACAGTCATAGGTGTATTACTTTGTTACATTGACCAGTAAAATCAAGGCGTTCACCTGCTACCAGTTTAAAGACTTCTTTTATCCAGTTACCAAGGTTTCTCAGTCCCCAACTCCAAGTACAAGTCAGCAGACGTTCAATGAATATTGGACTGTGTACGAGCACAATGCCAGGAAATATTTTGAGCATAACACTGCATTCGCCGAAGCCTCCGTGATGATCAACGTAGCCTCCGTCAGAGCCTCCGTGGCCTCCGTTGAAGCCTCCGGAAATTCATTTGAACCTCTTTCTGCAACTTCCTTTGTTTCACAGAACTATTCTACGGAAGTATGATGCTATCTCTGCTATTTCATGAAGCATAGAGTTGATATTCAACCCACTGTATGAATGTGATTGAGTTGAGCACTCTAGGCACGGCATCTTCTTCGCCATTGTACTCGTGAATCTCAACATTTACAGTTGCTCGCAAATGATTTGATGATATGTGCTGGTTTTCCAATGTATGTATAGGACTTTGAGCTTTAAACCCGGCATTTTTTTTTGTGTAAACTCGCCAATGCATTCATCTTGGTTCCATCATTTTTCCCTGTGCATATTTGATTGTCGTTTCTTACCAGTAATAATCAGGAGGGTTATATTTACCCTCAGAAAGGTGCTGATGTTCCTCCTTCTGAGCTGAAAATTGCGGAAAGATAAATTCATAGTTTGAACACTGTGAATTGTAGAGGTTATTATCTCACAAGGAGACTTCAAATGGTTGGATGTGGGCCAGGATGTTGTTGAGGGTGGAGTACTTGAGCAAAGAAAAGTTGTTCAACTCAAGAGACAGGATTTGGCAGAAAATACAAATCCAACCCCATTGTGTAGGTGAGAAAGCTAATACGAACTTACCTGGCTTTTGGGTCAGTTGCTGCATCGGAGTTTTATAGCCGTCTAAAAATCCGCATTAAAATCACAGCTCATGGGGCAGCATACCAGAGTTGTTTCCGGTAAAAATGAGACCATCTGAGGAAGATATGCTGCCGGAGAAAATTGTTTCGAGGGGCTGACCGATATAATGCCTCTGATGGCTAAATCAGTGAGGTAATCCGAGGGGAAGAAGGCCTTCGGAAGTTGCCCTGGAGGCTCACACGGTTGAATTCAGTTGATCCGGAGTCGAAACTGTCTGATGTGCTTTTGATGCGCTTCTTCAACTTTACGACCACCTTGCCATTGCCGAAGTTGGCCTCCGTTTAGCCTCCGTCTTGACCTTTGCCATCCATCTCAACAATTTTGTCCGATCTTCAATTGATCATGGGCAAGGGGAATCCATTTCATTAATCAGGATTCAGAACTACGGGGGGCAGTAATGTGTGATGAGCTTTTGCAATCAACGAAGGCTCCACAAGGCCTTCGTTCCGGCCTCCGCAATCCTTTGCCCGATCAGACCTCAGTCTCTGTTCGCAAGCAGAGGCAAGCTGGATGTGCAGCAAAGTACATGGATGATTCTTTACATTAATTTCATTTGGGTGATTCCCCTGCCAGGGACAAAGGCAGCGGGTCAATACCTGCGAAAGTCACAAAGGTGCGGCTAATCGAGTATTTCTTTGTGAAAGACCTGTATTGTGTATTAATATTAATACTTTCATCCAGTGCCCATACAACCTCGTATTAATATATAGTGTGAGTAGGAAAACAGATTTATTGGAGGTTTTGCGAGGTGAAGAAGGCCACAGAGGCCATCACGGAGCCTCTGTCGATTCCGAAAATCACACCCATTTCACCCACCGTTACCTCAGTCAGAACAGAGTGAGTATTCATAGCAATTATTATCATCAGGAAAGCCAATCTAGCACCCAGAGGCGCGGGGAAGAGGTTGCGGAGGGTCATTGCGGAGCCTCCGCCGAATCTGAAAATCACACCCATTTCACGGAAAATTGAATCAATCTGCATAGATTGTGTCCTCATAGCATAAGGGGAGTCAATAGAGCAGCAAGATGCGTGGGGGAGGGGGGAAACAGGTCCCAGAGGTCATCACGGAGCCTACATCGATTTTGCTCGCACATAGATTGAGTCAATTCAGGGAGGAATAGTGCACCACCGCAGAAAGATGATGCACTCGTGTCACACAGAGAGATCCCAACACGTATCCTGGGTATATGGAGCATTCTCAGGCTACGAACATTCATTTTGGTAGTGATTGAAGTACTGTGGTGCAGGTAGAACTGTTGAAAAAGGCGTCGAAAACTGCAAGAGGGTGCAGCTTTAAGCAGAGGACGGCCGTTGTGGTGAGAAGCAATGTTGCTCGGCATTTTGGGAGACGGGGGGACATCCACGAGGGTTGACGAAGGCCGGGACGGAGGCGGCGGAGGCTGCGCGAGACATGAGGTGTTTTCCCGTTTGGGAAGATGCCGATCAGATCATGATTTAGGTAAGCGCCTTCGCCGGAGGCCTGACCTCAGAGGGGGGTTCTGGTGTCCGGAAAAACCGACCTCCGAGGACCATTACATAAGCCAAACGTAGGTGCCTTAGGTGCGAGGGCCACGCGCATGTAGCAGGAATGTTGATTCTGACCTCTCCTCTGTGATGCTTGCTGTGGGGCTCCTTGCTCATGCGCGCCGCTGCACTCGAGGTAGACTCTGCCTGGTGAAGGGGGGCTCGTTCCTCCCCCCCTTCACCAACCGCTCCTAGTCCTTCTCCCACCACGCTCTGCATTGGGTTATTAATGGGTCTCTTACGTCCACCACATTTGTCCTCCCCCCTCCTTCCGTTGACTCGGCCTGCCACTCACGCCACTTTCCTACGTTACGTCTCCGCACACCCCTAGTCAAGGTACGTGCGTGATGGTCGAGCTAGCTTTTGTGTCCTCGACCTGCGGCATCTTGGAATACCCAGCGCAGCCATGTGTATCAAGGTAGCCTTGTGCACGATGCCGCAACATTAGGAGCGTCTCTTTCGCCCTATTAGGCATCGGGCACGGTGTCAATCCCTTGCGCTCTTCTTGAACCACCAACCCTTCCTTGCCATCCTGCTGCCACTCCCTACGTTGTGTTTCCATGGGCCTATATCCGTCCGGCTACGTTCTCTACGAGCCCCGGTGGGAACTGGGGCCTTGAGTTGACCATGTGATGGCCGATACCGTTGATCGGCTTGTAACACCTTGGCTAGCACCAGGAAGGCGGTTGGTTTGGTTCTATCCCCGTGTCGTTGCACCACTAGGTGCTGCTGTCTGCTACGTGTGGTGCAGTATGCCCCGACATTCTAAACGGCATGGTGGATACCTCCAGCCCTCGTACAACCTCCCAGTGCACCCTGTGACCACCATCCAATTTTTTTTCCCGCTGTGGCCATAGGCTCCACCGGATGTGTGTGTCGAGGCGCCACACTGTGAAGGTGGGCTGGAAGGGGTAGAGCTGAGGAAGAGACAAGAGGTAGCTTTCTCCTACAGGAGCGACATTTGGAGCTCCATACCTGTTACTCTCCCCCCTTTGCACAGAGAGTACAGTAGGAGCGTAGCGACTACTGGCCACACTCTGCGGGTCAGTGGACTGCTGCAGGATTGGACAGCTGAGAGGATGTACAAGCCCAGGCACTGACCAGTACAATCTCAAGGAGTGGCAGGACAGGATATGTCTGCCTACTCCTTGAGGGTCATGCTGAAGACTTGGGCATCTGGGAAGCAGTGTACAAAGCAAAGCGTCGACCGTAGCTCAACGGTCGAAGAGTGCATGACGGAGATCCGTGGGCAAGGGAGGCATGACCTTTTTTCCCCATCCGCCCT
Source organism: Favolaschia claudopus (assembly GCA_037176885.1). Lineage (NCBI taxonomy): Eukaryota > Fungi > Basidiomycota > Agaricomycetes > Agaricales > Mycenaceae > Favolaschia > Favolaschia claudopus. The sequence goes on along the minus strand of JAWWNJ010000160.1, from coordinate 38,333 downwards.
CCCTTTTGTGTTGTGTAACTTTACGCCGGGTCGTCGTAAAACGTGAAGCGGGGCTGTGTCTTGTTTCCCTTCAGGTGCACTCTGCGCTCTCTGCTTTGGATGTGTCGAGTCGCCACATTCAGAAGTGGGGCTGATGTCAGGGGAACCCCCCGCTTCCCCGACCCGCTCCGCTATTCCTTGCATCACTCAGCCTTCTTGGGAACGCTACTCCTTCCAGACTTCCCCCTCTGTCACATCTTCCTCCTTCCGACTCCCCGTTCCCCTCCTCGACGGACTCCCGTCGATCCTGCGCTCCTACAGCTAGTGCTCAGCGCAACCCGGTTCCCTACTGGTCTCCCTGTCAGACTTTTAGCCCTCCGAGAGCTCTGGTACCCGGAGCTCTGGTTCTCTGGTCTCCGGCCCGGCTTTCCACGCTCCCCCGGACCTGGGCCAAGCCCCAGCGGTTCTATCGCCCAAGCCCCGACGCTCCGCTGTCTCATCCTAGCTCTAGCGCCGTTCGGGTTCCGAGACCCGGCCCTCCGGACTCCGGCTCCGGTTTCTCATGCCCCCGGACCACAGGGTATCCAGCGCCTCCGTTGGTCTACGATCTCTGGACCAGTATTGTGATCCTCCCCTCCTGGGCATATCCCTGGCTCCCTGCTACTGTTGGATCATTTGATCATTGATATTACATCATAGATGCTGTGCTACTGTATAGTTCCCACGACCCGTGAGAAGTCACGCGTCACGCGCCCATTTACTGTGACGCCTGGGCATGGAGACTCCTTACTCTGTTCTCCAAAGATTCTCCCTCTGCCCAGGTGAGTAGACACTCTTCCTCTTGTTGTAGCTAGCCTTCTAAGGATTCTTCCTCTGCCCAGCGCTTGTTGGACTCTTGTGTACCTCGGGCCTCAGCTGGCAGCTGTTGCCCTTACAGTGGGCTCAAACGAAGCTCCTAACGAGGTCTGAGGCAACACGCGAGGGCCTACACTGGCAGAACGACGAGGGGACCGAAACGGAGGGGAAAGAGTATGCCGGACACCCAAAGTGGATTGTTAGGCCAGGGTACACGACAAGGTACTTACCAACTGTTGACGACAATTGCTGATTGATTGCTGATGCTTATTTTTGCCGGAGCCTCCATTGGTCGATAGAGGAGGGGAAGAAGGGAAAGGAGGTCGAAGCCCAGGTGTAAGGAGTACACAACAGGGCGGGGTGGGGCGGTACGAAGGTAAGAGAGCAGTCCATTTATTACTCGGTGTTACAAAAAGTGACCGACAATGTGCCATTTTAGGCCGAATCGTGTAGTATTTTGTTGGTTCAAGCACATAGGAATGTTCATTGGGATGTTCTGTACCCATTTGCATGGCAGTTTGTGAGAAATGACACCGCGAATCTCTCGCACCAGTCGGTTCAATCTGACAGCTAACATTTTGCCTTATTTAGAAGAAACCAGTTGGCTCTCGCTTTGTTAGCACAGGAAACACAGTTTCAAGTATTCTATGTTGTATTTTATACACAATTCTATTGTCTGACCAAATTTGGTCTGTCTGAACCATGTCATTGGGGCTTTTTTGAGCGTCTGAATTCCACCACTCAGATTTGATTCAGTTTCAAGCTGGGTATCAGCTCGTTTTGCTACAAAAAGATGGAACTAATGTGAAAATTCCAGCAGCTCTCTTGCTCTCTTTGTCAATCAAGTAACCAAGAGCTATTCAGCGACATACAGTTGCGGCAAGATCAAAAGTGACGTCACCAGATAAAGAATGTCAGGGATCTTTTCATGTATGCTGTCGAGAATTGTCAGGGGTATATTTGAAGCGCCACACTTCGAAAAAATATCACGTGGCCGTGAAGGAGTGACCAAATTATCGGTTACTTTTTGTAACACCGAGTATGTCACAACCACCCCAGATCAAAAGATAAGGGGTTGAGTGGTGCATTATTAGCTTCGAGAAATGAACTGAATAAAAGGACTACATACAGTCGAAGCTTTCATAACCGATTGTAAGGGCAACCTTTAGCACCCGAGATGTCTCGAGGGTCTAGCGAGGGAGAATCCAAAGTCAATTAAAGACGCTACTAGGAATACATTACAGCGCACCTAACGAGGGAGAATCCAAAGAGAAGAAAGCCTAAGGATTCCCACGCTAGGTGTGGCAAACATATACTAACTAATTCCCACAAGGCCGGGTCAACCGGCACATGCTAAGTCCCACCTTGATGACGTAGTTGGACTGGGATCTTGTGTACCCAAAAGTAGAACTCTGTCATTGTTTGATGGAACTTTTCACCCCACCCAATTTGGCAGTACAGGCCAATTCCGGCGAGGAAGTTCAATATTGTGTGGTCATAAGCCCAGTATTTATGGCAGTGTTCCATACACCCGAGATTAGGCTCTAGGTATGTCAAAAGTCCACTTGAAAAGCACCCAAATTGCGTCGAAATCCACGCTCAGATAGGGTATTTGAAAAAATTTCGGCCTCCGGCCGATTTGGCAGTAGCGCAAGAGAAGCGGTGACTAAGTGACGCGCACCATAGGACGTGAGTCGGCCGATCGGTCGCTCGCTTTATTACATAATCATAAATTTCTGGGGCTTCTTTTCATACCGTTTACTCCGGCGTCCGAGCGAGACCGAGCTCGGAGATAAAACTATGTCTTGTAATGCCGGTGCCCGGCTTCCAGATGAGGGGGAGCTTGCGTTAATTCCGTCCAGACTATACACAGAAGTACGACAAAAAAAAACCAAAACTGTGCATCAGTCCAATGGAAAAAAGAAAGCTATGTCAGGACCTGAGAATCACTGATTTCCTTATTGAGTAGAGACCGTGACTCGGATCCCACCTGTCACTCCGGAGTTCCCGCCGAATCCCGACCCTTTGGCATTGTTTCCCGCCCCACTCCTCGCATCCCGCCTTGTTCCCGCCTCCGCATACCTCCTTAGCAACGACCTATAAAATTCACAGCATTATTCTTAGGGTTACAATACAGGTGCCTGCCAAAAACTCGCTCAATTTGAAACGAAGAGGCAAGTTGCCGGTAGGTCATCGCGGTCGCAGACGGCGAGGAAGAGACGTCGACAACGATTGAATTTATTCGCACGTTGGATCAGCGCATAGCTCGTCACAAAAGTCACAGTCGCCCGTACCTACTCAATAAGGAAATCAGTGCCCATCAATATCCCGTATCTCGCCAGTATCTCGCACCCGTACACACTCTTATCCTCCGTCCTGCGCCAGGGTGCCCCTGCACAGCTTGGGATTACATAATGATCGGCTTCGCGGATCACCCGGATATCACCACGCCCCACACAACTTGAAATCGCCGCAACAATCCCGGACGGTTTATCTGTCCAATTATGCGCCTTGCCTAACTTCGTCTCAGCTGACGAGTTGAACGGATTGGAATAGGCATTCTTTTTCTCTAAATACCGCTTTTGATTGGGTTCGTCGAGGTACATGTACCTAAGTGTTTAATCACGTTGACGAATATCACACTGTTAAACTGTTAAATCAGTCTGGCGACCGATTTGCCATCACCCTGGGGTTGCCCACCTCCCGCCGGATGGCCTGAACGGGTCGATCAACCACCGCTCGTCGCCTACTTCCTCTGGCACGGTCTCGCTGCCTCCACCCGTGGCGTCAACCAGACGGCTTGCAACTCCTTCGTGCCCTGAATTTGGCTTTTTAGAGTGGGTTTCTGGTAGTCAGACAGCTTTGAGAAACACAGGCTTCCTCTATATCATGTTTTCTACAACTTTCATACTATGGGGATGGCATATGATATTTGGTTTTGAGTCAATAGATTAATCTTCCAAATTGTACCAATTTGGCAATATTTGGCCATTCTGGAGCACAGATACCAGAATTTCAGGTCAGTGAGTAATTGAAAAAAGTCTTTAGCATCCTAAAGGTTTATAGATGAGATGTCTAAGGTTACCGGAATTTTCTCGTGGTTCAATGAGAGCGGCAACTCAGCGCCGGGTCCCGGGTCTTACTTCGGGTTGACAACACCGGCGGCGTGGCTGGTTTGAATGGAGGTTCTATTCGGGAGGTGCCTGCACAGGCGCTCTTGAGGGAGATCTTCCTTCTTGCGCTATCTTTCGGCTTTACATCTCACTGCATTCCGAGGGGTCGTAGGCGAAGGGTTTGCCTACTCGGATAGGCAAAGGTAGGCAAAATTTGAGTCAAAACACCAATTCTTACCCCCCCCTGGTGCTGTTTATGTGCTGCTTTGACCTTAATTTGTTGCAGTCGACCCCCCAAGTTATCGTTGTGAAGTTGGAGGCGGTAATTTCCGGATGACAGGTCCGATTTGGCCGATTCACGTCAAGTTCTTCAACACCTCGGATCAGCTCGGATCGCGTTCATGATTTCGTTCAAATTCCTTTGGGAAGGGCGTACTGGGATTGGTACCGGATATTCTAAGGCTATATGGATGATAATGTGAGTAGTGAAGCTGTGTGTGTACCTGAAAGCCATAATTGGAGCCCTGAGTAGGCGAAGCGTAGGCAGCGGTGGGCTAAATTTAGTCGACGTGGCGTCGGCCAACTTCGCCTCCTGGGATCGGCCGAGATAGGCGATGATAGGCTGATGTAAACCACGTTCGCCTATCAAGCCTCGGAATGCAGTGTCTCCTGCGTGTGGGTTTCCTCTGAACAGAACTACCTTGCTGACGCACTCTCTCGTTTTGACATGCCACGTCTTCGCTAGTCTCTTATAAACAGACAATATAAACAAATTTTTCCTCGTGCCTGCGGTTGTTGTATATGTATTAGTCTGTCCCTTCCCACGCTGCGTTGACGGCAGGGTCCTCTTATTATGTAATCTCAAAATTCTCGGGTTCACTTGAACCATTTTTGACGCGTCTTTGCTAGTCTCTTATAAACAGACAATATAAACAAAAGGTCCTCGTGCCTGCGGTTGTTATATATTAGTCTGTCGCTTCCCACGGTGCGTTGACGGGAGGGTCCCCTTATTATGTAATCTGAAATTTCTCGCATTCTGTTATGCAGTTTGCAACGCGCTCTTCGGCAGTTTTGATATACAACATCAATAAGGGCCTAAGAAGATAACATTTCCCGCTGGAACTGCGGCGAGAGCTTCAGAATACGCAGAGATAAACTGCACTGCGTTGGCCGCCGGCCACGGCCGGCCAATTTGAAACTTTTCTCAAATCTAACTACGTTGTAGCAGGTAAGATTACAAAACACCCGGCGACTATTCAGACATACCTTAGGGTGCTTCTGGACCTCGAATCTGTACGGAAGGGTGGGGAGCTACAGTGGAATAGGCGAGAACGTGCCGTGGGAACAACCTGCCAAACTGAGTGATTATATAATAACTCGACCCTCCAGGACCGGCCCCGCGGGAACTTCTAGACTACGTCTTTGCACGTCTTCCGGACACCATCCTTGTCAGACTCACCAATGGAGCATTTTGATAACTTGACGTGAGTCGAGAGCTGTCGAAATGGGTGAGTTCCAGTTTCATACGTTGGCCGGCGGCCAAAGCCGGCCATCACGTGGCTCGGTGTGACAACTGCCTTTTTCGGAACGTCCGTAAAGAAAAATCTGTAAAATAATATCTAAGTCATATTAGCTCAAACCCTCCGACCAAAACATGTAGAATAAGTGTATTAAGTATTGGATGGCGAAACATCAATAAAATATACGGTTTTGATTGACTAGTTATCAATTTAGTGCTCCGAGGCACACATTCTGGCCTGTTTCGTCGTCAAAATCGGCCATGCCGCCACCGTCGAAGCTCCAGAAGGCGCGGGTTACAAATCTACTTCGAAACATAAGCAATGGTACCAAGCGCGTATGGGAAGAAGTCAGCCCAAAGAAGCTGACAAAATGGCTCTCACCGAAGAAAAGACAGAAAGAGAACCCGGATGTGAAGGTGAGTTCGGAAACCCTTCCAATCTCATTTCTGTGTATTATACCTGTCTCCAGGTAGTAAACAACGCGCAAGTAGAGCTCGAAAACGCGTCAATTAGTGCAACTGACGCGTCTGACGCGTCAAGTGATCCATTTCTCGCGTCGGACGCGTCCGATCCCTTTCTGCGATCAATGAATTCATTTCCCGTCCCAGGCTGTGAAGGATTTACATCGGGTGCACCGGCAGCGCGTGCATTTGTATGGAAACTGCCCAAAGTGACTGTAGAGGAAGTTGATGATGAAGACGATGATCACCTTTCTACCAATACATTTCCTCCTCCTCCGGAATGCCGACCATCCCCGGCTACCTCTGCAGATGATCCCCTTGACTTTCTTGATCTGCCCGAGGATGAGGACGAGCTCTTGGCATCGTCTTCGGGTTTCGACGACGATTATCCGCATCCTTGTGCCCCCCGGACTTTCTTGAATCACATACATGAAGAAGCTAGGCTATTTGAATAGTCCCACCGTCAAAGAAGAACATAGCATTGACAAACCTGTTTCTTTGACCACCGCACGCCGATACCTCGATGAACTGGGATACAGGTAAGGGTTCTGCCAGACTGCGTACACAATGCATATTCAATTCATCCCCCATCAGGTTCAGAGCTGCCAAGAAAGGGCAGTACGTTGATGGACACGAGCGGTCAGATGTCGTCTATTATCGCGACAATATTTACCTTCCCCGCCTTGTTGAGCTTCAAAACAGAACAGTTATCTATGATAATGACGGTAACCCCCTCCCGAATGATTACACCCTGCTCGGGCGTCGTGTGGTGCTGTGGTATCACGACGAGAGTATTTTTTATGCGCATGACAGGCGCCGGGAAACTTGGTATCACAAGGATTCACCGGCTAAACCGTACCGCAAGGGGGAAGGTTATTCGCTCATGGTTGCCGACTATTTTTTCTCAGACTTCGGCTGGCTCAGTGACCCAGATAATCCGAAACGGAATGCCCGCCGTTGTATGCGTCCTGGGAAAGGACGCGACGGATATTTTACCTCCGATGAGGTCCTTGAGCAGGCCACGGCAGCTCGCGCTCTTGTCAAAGAGCTCTGGCCCGAGTTTGACCATGTATTCATTTACGACAACGCTACTACCCACAAGAAACGGGCTGAAGGCTCTCTCTCAGCTCGTGGAATGCCAAAAGCGCCCTCTGGCACACGAAGGGGCCAGGAATCTGCAAATTTTCTTGTCGAGGTCAACAAGCGGGATGCCGAGGGGAAACTTGTGTATAATCCGAAGGGTAAACTCGTCAAAGAGAAGATTAAAATGACAGGAGCGCACTTCGACGGCAAGGAACAGGACTTATACTTCCCAGACAACCACCCCCTTCATCCCGGAAAATTCAAGGGGATGAAACAGATCCTAGAGGAACGCGGGATGCATGCTTACGCAGACTTGAAGACAGAATGCACGGGTTTCAAATGCGGGGATCAAAGTGATACCTCAAAATGTTGCTGCCGTCGCGTGGTGTATAATCTCCCAGACTTTGCGGGTGCGAAATCACTGCTTGAGGAGGAGTGTGCAAAGGATGGAGTGGAGATTTTATTCCTCCCCAAATTTCATTGTGAGCTGAACCCGATTGAGATGGTCTGGGGCTACGCCAAACGGGTTTATCGCCTAAAACCGGAGTCGTCGCGCGAAGACCAGCTGGAGAAGAACACAATGGACTCTTTGGAAGCAGAAGTTCCTCTGTTGTGCATGAGACGGTACGGCTCTTTCCTCAATCCAAATGTATTCTCAATGCATTCCTAGCTTCGTTAACCGTTGTCATCGCTTCGGAGATGGATATCTCAACCATCGGCTCACCGGGAGCCAGGCTGCATGGGCCGCAAAGAGGTACCCTGGCCATAGGACTTACCCAGCAACTATTTTACAAGAGCTCGATGAAGCGGGCATTCACTAATTACCGAAAACAGCAAGTTTCGGCAAAGATTTCGGAACTACTTTATACAGAGATGCGCTAGGGCTCTAATTTTTTCGGTACAGTCTTTATACATGTATATCTTGGATTTGGTCGAGGGGATTCGCCTAATAGTAGATAGTCGTTTCAATACTAATCGATTTGTCTTCCTCCGCCGAATATGGAAATGTGACTGTCACGTCAGGTGATGTTCGTCGAGGGTGGATGTCATGGGGTCTACCTTAGTATTTCGACCAAGGGCAACCCCGCCATTCCAAGGGTGATGGCAAATCGGTCGCCAGACCGATTAAAGCCGATGCCCTCGGCGAGTAAAACCCTCGGCAATCTGAGGCTATTTCCGGCGAAATAAAGCCCTCGAAATGACCGATTTTTCAACCACGGGACCACACGAGACGTCGCGAGCGGAGCGAGCGTAGCGGGGTTTGGGGCGGCCAGCCCCAACAAGCTGTGCGACCGAACGGAGGGAGGCCGGCGAGCGCAGCGAGTCGGCCGTGCCGGAGGCAGGGAGCTAAAGCTTGTGTAGGCAAGTCATAAAAGTTTGTCACGAAGGGGGCATCTTGATCCGCTACCATCACCATCTCACCTTTTCCCACGCCGGAAACGACGCTGGGGGACACCGAGAGGCCTTGGAGTGGTAAAAGGTGGGCGGTATGCCAGGGCTTGCGCCCAAGGGTGGCCCCCGCACCCGCGTTGCCTTCGTGCGACACCGCTGACATGCGGAATGTGCCTTCGAGCACCACTGTCTTGCGCTCATGTCGAGGCATTCGAGTATTAGTCCCACCCGCTTCTTCAAGTATCTGTCAATACCCCAGCTCAATAGTAAGGGACTGTGTTCTCAAGGTCTGTATTCTCAATCCTCCTTCTACCCCTTCGCTCCCCTCCCCCGTCTCTGGTATCATCCTCTTTCGGGGCCGACGTCCGAATGACTCAGTGGCATGATCACGTGACCTTAACGGCAGTCGCTTCCTGACGCCAGCACATCCGCCGAACTTTCAAAGAACAAAAAGCATACAACAACTACTACACGACCTAGGCTATACTGTGAATTGAATGCACCCTTTGTCTACCTTCATTGTCTCCGCTGCCTACGCTCTACTGCTGGTTCGGTGTTCCGCCACCGCTGTAAGTACCTCATGACCATTGACTTGGCTAAACTCGGGACTGGCGACTGCGCATTGCTATGTCGTATTTCCCTTCCTGCTCTTCCACGGTTAAACGGCTCGGTTAAACGGTAGATGATTCAATTTACATTACTGCATTCGGGCCGTCTACAACAACGCAACCCTTCTGCTAGTTCTCGGATTGTGCGTCTCGGATTGTTGGAAGGGTATGACGAAATTCTCATTATTCAATTCATATCACCTGCTCTTGACCCGAATCGTTCACTATCGTTCACCGGCTCTTACAGAGGCCAACAAACGAATCCACTTAGTTTGTGTTGAGTACTTCCTCTCGTCAAGGTGAACCGAGTTCAAATTTGTTGAAGAACTCCTTTAGATGCTAATACAGTCTGTAGATTCATAGATATCTGGCGCATACATGTCCGACGGCAGCCCGCCTTTCACTTTCAAATTCCTTTGAAAATTTGAAAAACATGACGTGCACTGCTCCTCGCTGAGTGAGATCCACCTTATAAATGCATTTTATTCACCGAAATCGCGTTCAGGTCACCCTGGCGCCCACTCACTCGAACTACTCACTGTTGCCAGGTGGGCGGTACTATACAAGCCGTCTCCTCCATCTTACATCATTCAAACTGGCTTCCCAACAATCCGCGCTTTCTCCCCTTGCTACTCTGCTGCGTAATTTTTCGAGCTTAGCCCTGGAGAACTCGTCAGCATCCAACAAGCGCGGCCACACGTCCGACCCCCCCTCCCCGCGCCCTGCAAAAATTACGCGAGGCGGCGAAACCATGGAAGTCGATCCACCGGTGATGCCATATCTTTTAAATCTACCATTGACTCAACATTACAGACGGTGACCATGGCGCAAAATTCCGTAGCCAACGCCATCATAGCCAATGCTAACAACATCCCTGCTTCTGACTCCGGCAACGGTACTTCACCCTCTGTCGAACCCGGTCAACGCGACACTCCTGCGGGACCCGCCGAGGACACCATCATGGGACTCCCCGCCTACGCTTGGCTCTTTGGCGCTCACGCAGACGCACCAGTGGTCCATGGTTGGACGATGGCCCGGGTGAAACACAACCAACGTCAAGTGGCGAGGGACGCGCTTGAAACTAAGCCAGGTAAAGCATATCAATATTCCCGTTCTCAATCTCTATTTATATATATATCAAGCATCGACTCTTGCGGCTGTTTTCGGCCAATCCGATCGCCCCACCGACCGTGCAGGAGGGGCGGACATCATTGCTGCTGCCATCGTCCATGACGGCTTCGCAAAAGAAGATGAGTTCCATATCATCCCACCCATCCCTGACGTCGGCAACCCCAACGACGACATCCACCCCATCGCCAACATTATCACCGACTGCTCAGTCGACTTGAAACGACGACTAGTGACCGCGGGGAAACTCCACTACCTGCCGGACGGTTCTGATCGCGGATTCTCGATCTACTTCATCGACCCGTCCGCTGAACAGGGCTGGTACACTGGCACTTACATCAATATCAGGAAAACTACGACACCCGCCGAGTTCCTTGCCGCACTTAAGACTAAACTCGTCGCTGACCCGATCATCGTTGATATGGTTCGCGCTGACCATACTCGGGTGCTGCTCGACCATTTCGACATGGACCTCATCGTCACGATCCTCCTTCATTTCGCCAAAGTCGACACATACCCGGTGCATGCGCCGGGCTCTCCCACCGAGCGCATTGCGTTTCGCCTCTACATGCCGGCACCTTCGATTAACGACGTCGCTATCGCCAGGTTCAAAGACCGACTCATGTCGCCCAACTTCTCTTTCGACGTCGGCCACCAGGGGGTCGCCTCTCCCTTCTTCGTTCGCAAAGGGCGCTTTGAGAAGCCGATGGAGTGCTATGAGTGCTCCGGCCTCGACCATTTCAAACGCGACTGCCTCTTGATCAACTGCGAAGGGCACCGTCGAGTCCACCCCGTTGCGGACGAGCAGTCCAACCAGCCAACTATTGCGATGGGGACTACCTTTTCGTCGATGGAGGCTCCCGCTCCCTCGCCTTCCAATACTTATGCTGGATCTCAGCGTGGCGGTTATTCGGGGCGCGGTTACAATGCAGGAGGTCGCGGTTTCTTCGGAGGTGGTCGCGGAGGTTATCGCGGGTTTGATGGACACCGTGGATACTAAATTTGGTTTGTCGCTGGACTTGCTTCTCTATCTACACAAGCCCAAATGAATAGTACACCTGTATGACTACGAGGGGAGAAGAAGTTTCCGCACGAAGTGTACCGTACGCGAATGTAATACTACAACTGACTTAGGTAACCTTGAAATTACTTGAAATATCTGCTCGTTTTTATTATACGCTACACGCCGTATGCCGGATTCACACAAGCAACTCGTCCTTCTCCGACTTACCAATACCTCCGCTGTCCGTCACACTCTTTAAGTACGGAATGGGGCAAATCATCGACCAGCCAACTCACATGAAGATTAGCTTCGCCCATCGTTCTCTTGAATCTATTCCGACGACAGTGGACTACTTGACACGGCTCGGCCACCCAGCAACTTCGACTCCGACCTCCCTGATAGCTCGCGGAGGGTGAATCTATCCAATAATTCCGTCGACCTACCCAGCCGTCGACAGCCAAGGAATACACCGCGTTTTCTTCCGTTCTCCTCTGAAATCTTCTCTCGATCCCTACCTTTGGACGGCGGTTCTTAATCGTACCTCAACATGAACCATACAAAAATTGAAACACTATTGAGTACCGAGGGCCCTCCTGGATCACGGGAGGGTTTTGGGGACGTGGTACAGCCCTCTCGTCAGTGCCTGCCGGCTACGAGTTCAGAGAACGAGATCAGCAGGAGTCGAGGTGATTTGGGGCCTAGCCCCGACTATCCTTCACGCGGCCCCTTCTGTAGCAGTTCGTCTGCTCTGGCTGTTACGGCGACAGGCGAAGAGCAGAGCCCCCGTCTCTCTTCAGTTGCGACCGTGATTTTAGACAATGAGTCTCCGTGGTTGCCTTTGGAAACTGCGGCGAATCAAAGCTCGAAATTCCAGTCCAACAATGTTTCGAATGTTTTGCGGGTAAATGAAGAGGGACTTACAAGCTCCCGCGCTACCAATAACAACTTGCTGATAACTACTGATCCGGAACTACCGACTACAGATTCAAATGCAACTGTCTTATCTCGACGCACACACACACTGGCAGATGATGCTGACTCTTGGGAAGAAATCAATCGAAACATTCGTAGAGCTAACAAGCCACCACGCCCACCGTGTTCCAACAAATCAACGAGGGCGAGTTTAAAAGTCTCCACTCTCAATATGAACGGACGCGAGCAAAATAAATCCATTCATCATACCGATCACAAATTCAACTATGTAAAGCGCATGATTGATGACGAGGGTATCGGAGTTCTTGCGCCCCAAGAAACCCATCTCGACGATATCGGAGTTACCCAATTCAACAATATCTTCCAACGCTGGTTCAAATTGTTCAATTCTTCTCATCCCACGAAACCTACCTCTACGGCGGGTGTATCATTCATTTTGAACAAGAAGTTTATCGACACAGAAAATATACGTGAGTATGTATTGGTCTTTGGTCGTGCATTTATGATCGTCGTCCCAGGTCACGGCGGGACCACCCGAAATATCCTCAATATATATGCTCCGAATTCATCAGACGAACGTTGTAAACTATGGGACTATTTGTGGAATTTATGGCAGACTGACTGCCACTTACCGCTGCCTACCGAAGGTGCGGGAGATTGGAACTTCGTTGAAAATGTGCTTGATCGTTCTTCAGGAGTCGCAGACCCTGTACCATCGAGTTTTATTCGCCTGATGTCGCTCTTTTAATTCCAAGATGGTTGGCGTCTAACATTCTCAGACACGAGAGACTATACTTGCAGGCAAATTCGTACCGATAGCTCCAGCGGTGAGCTTCATATTTCTCATGCTAGACTCGACAGGATATATATTCCAAGTACTCATTTCAACGAGTACCGTAACTGGTCCATTAATCACTGCGTTGTTAGGTCCGATCATCGATTGGTCTCTGTCGACATTGTCTCGCGCTGGGATCAGAAACCGGGACCCGGAAGGTGGAGTATGCCACTCTATCTTCTGAAAACACCCAAATTTATGAAACGAGTCCACGAGCTGAACACTAAACTTGGCGAAGACATCGATAGCCTGAACGACGCTGAACGACAACCCGATTTCAACGAACAGACCCTATGGTTCAAATATAAAACGGATATAACTGATTTTGGCAAGCATTGCTCCCGTTTCTTGAACGAGCATATCAAAGAGGTCAGGACTTTGGAAACGAGCGCATGGTGATACTTTCGTCGTGGCGCTGCCACTTGGGCTCGACTCATTGGTCTCTCCGACCTTGACATTCAGCGCCTGGGCCGTTGGACGTCCGACTGCTTCAAACTATATATTGACACACCACCTGATGTCATCGTGGCATTGAGTAAACGCCTTCTCTCCGACCCCCCACTTATTCAACCAACCTCCATGGTTGTCGCCCCGGGATTGGTTTGGCGCGGCGACGATGCCCTCTAGCCGCACCCCTTTTCTTGCTCTCTTGGCCTCAGCTCACCCTCCTCGCTGTCCCGGCAACCCCTCCTCCCTCGGCCTGCCTTATCTTCCTGGGTTCCGGCCCGAGAGCGCTCGCTGCGAGGTCACATCACCCTCACCGCAATCATAAATATACCATCCTTTTTCCTCCCTCCCTTAGCACGAGCTCGCAGCATTCCTCGTCTTGAAATTCAGGATTCCTGACGTTTCGTTAGAATACAAGTCATGAATTTCAAGACTGGTTTCATGATCAAAACTTCTAAAAGTTACAAGGTGTGATACATCATACCGCACTCATATTCAACTGTGGGACCACATTACAGGATAATGCATATAATTCTGTTTCAAGAAGTGACATAAGATCTTGAACCTGCATTCACGACAAAACATCACGAATTTCGGCCTCGAAAAACCCGAAGTCCTGCGGCCGAGCTGCCGAGTGAATGACGTCACTTACAGCATTGCTCCACATCCGCAGCACACCATATACTGCGGCCGCTCACTCTCGCCAACACTCTGCTGTAACGGACTCTCACAACCACCACGCCTCCTTCCCTACGTCACCGCCCTCTAGGATCAATCCACACCGCCATATCGAGCTAGATCTCTCTGTAGTGCGCAAGACTCTCGATGAAGTGATTGGGCAGGGTATCATTGTGAGTGATACTGCGGGAGTGCATTGCAGCTCATTAATGTGCTCTTTCCCTGACGTGGTAATTTAGCTCTTTGATGACGACAGAGCATTCAGTCTAACCCGGTGAGTTGCTTCCCTTTTCTACCCCTTTTTCATTCTCCGTAGTGTGCTTCCGAGCCACGCAAGCTGTTGAATATTATTATACTATGTAGTAGTACTGCAACTGTATTGTCCGGTACTTGAGATATATCCTGTTTTATACCTCTTCCATGGAGTTTCTTTCCTAAGGGGTAAGGCGTCGGGATAGCTGAAGGCGTCGGGATAGCTGGCTACATAGCTTGGTGGTACTTCCGGACAAATCATTGTGAAGATCATGACAAAATGTCATGAAAAACGTTAGGAACGGGCCCACAGTCGAGGTAGGGTTCGCCACCGTACCGTATACGGTACGGCCCGTACAACTTACGGTAGTTTACGGCGGTCCCGCCGCACGTAACCTCAACCGTATAGGCTAACAAAGAGGCCCATACGGGACGGTAGGGGGTGTCTTACGGGCCGTTTACGGGGTCGTACGGCCGTACATTTTTTAAAATTTTATATAGCAATTACGACGGTGTAAAAATGAAGTAGCGAAGATATTATACATTATGAATCTACCTTGTTCAGCTGCTCCTGCAATTTTGTGCGCTTCAGGCGTAAATGATGCTTGACCAACATCAGTGTTCGGATCGTTTCAGGCTGCAATCGAGCTCGACGAAGGGAAATAGCATCCCGCCCGCCAGAGAATACCCGCTCGACTGCGACAGCGGAGCCTGCACAAGAAAATCAGCACTCCTCTCCTTGATCCACAGAACATACCTACCTGGAATAGACATGATGTCCCGGGCGAGACGATAGAGGCGAGGAAACTCGCGCTTTCTCGCATACCACCATTCAACCGGGTCAATGCTCGATGCTGGACGGGGAGCTTCGAAATAGCGCTGGAGTTCGTCAGCCTCCTCCTCGTCATCGCTCCCCTGATCCAGCGCAGCAAAACTGGACTCGCTGCGGGACGGAACCGAGTTACTGCGAGAAGCAGCGGCGGCGGAGGTAGTCGGTGTCAATGCGGGATAACGGTCGTCAAAATATCGACGTAAAGCGTCCGTCTGCACCTCAAGATATGATTTAAGGTCGGGGTCACTCGCGTAATCCTTCTGCAATTTTTTGAGGTTAAATCGAGGGTCGAGGACTTGAAATGTGCAAGGTCAGTACAAAATGATCAAATAAAAGCAGACCTCGAACTCACGCGCAGCCCAGATGTAGAATGGAGACTGGTCGAATTTATAATAATAATCACTCAACTTGAGGTGTGCGCGAGCGAGCCCTTCACGAAGCTCGGGCGATGCATTGGGCGGCAGGGCGCCGATCTTGTCTTTCAGTATCTTCTGGAGCCCGCGGAATGTGGAATGAGTCGACGATAGCATGGGACGTGAAGTGCGAGACATTTCGGTGGTAGCTGCGCGGAAAGTCTGCAGCCAATCTGCGACTGTTTCAATCGCGGTCCAGTCCTGCACTGTAAGTTCTGCCGAGTGCAAGTCAGAGTTTTTGCTGATAAACACTCACAGATTAAAGAGCATGTCGGGATCCAGCAAACATAAGCGGAGCAAGCAAGACTGAAAATAGGAAGCGAGTCGACGGCGGTAGATTTCCCAGACAGAAACGGAAAACTCGCGAGCAAGGGGACCAAAAACAGTAAGAGAGAGCCAAAGAAGAACCCGAGGATCGATCTCCAGGAGAAGCCGACTGCTTTGACTGATGTCTTCTTGTAGACCCCGCGCGTCTCACGACCATTATGAGCTGTTCGCGATGATATGAATCAGAATGTAGCGCGACTCGCAGTGAAAAGCACCTTTCTTAATGTGGCTGCGAGCAAGCAAGCTGGATGGTAGCGTATCTGAAGTCGTCATCCTTCACAGGAGACTCGAAGTTTCAAGCCCTCAGACCAGCCGTCTCTTTTATGCATGGTGAAATCGGATATTTTCGGCGACTTTGGTGCTGCCAAGTTGGTTCAGGCGTGTGGGATCGACGTGACCAGCGCGTTGTGCGGACATCAAGCGGGCACGAATTCGGGATGCCAAGCAGCTACAGAGCGTCGAAGGAGGAGATGGAGGCGTTGGCTGCGTTGACAACAAGATCACTACACGTGGAAACGGCGTGGATGGCCGGTAAAATCATGGCAATGACCGGCTTGCGCGAATGCCATCGGCCGAAGGGAGAAAATCAGACCATTTTGATGTATTTACGGTCCCGTACAGCGCCGTATACGGCCGTATCCATACGGCCTCATACGGCAGACGAGACGGCTACTAACCGTACCGTAAAGGCAACACCCAACGTGCTGTACGGGACGGCTACGGGTGCCGTACTGTACGGGGTCGGACGCCGTATTTTACGGGTACGGTGGCGAACCCTAAGTCGAGGACCCCGGATCGTAACGTTTCGTCATGAAATCCCATGAAATTCAACACAAATGACGACGAAATACCTGACACAAGGTCCTGAACAACATCATGAATTTCAAAACCTTCCCTCTAGCGACATAGAAAATTCACCCACTCTTGCGCACCATGGCACACCAAGGCTACCCATACGGTGCTCAAACCGCCTATTTACTTGGCACGGGCCCTATTCCTCACCCAACTCCTCAACATCAAGCTGCGCATCATCGTGCTGCCGACCTTCCGCCTGCCGACTTTCTCTCGCGTATGCATGCTCAGATGAATGTTGACCGGTCGTTGACCAGAGACGGCAATGCTGGGCTGGAAGGAAGGCAGGCAGGAACGTCGTGGAGACCCTTACCACAGACGACTTTCTTCGGAACAAGATGTCAAGGATGCGTTCAGGGACCTGATCAAACTTCAAGTACTCGTCGTAAGAAGGAAGTTGTCATGCATATTGTCAATTTAGTAGGTTATATCTCTGTACTTGACGAGTCTCACGCGAGGTCAGGAGGAGCAGCCGAACGGTAAAACCACCAAGAAGCCGGAAAAAGCCATCTGAAACGGCTGTTTAATTAGCCTGTTTGCGATGCAGCCATTGAATGGCTAATGGCTACGCAAGCGTCCGAATTCCGGCGTATTGACGAAGGCTTAGGCTACCCCCGGTCTGAGCATCCGAATTTCATTCCCAAATAGCTCTTCTTGACTTCGACATAAAAGTTCAGTCCATCAAACTTTCCTAATACGGAAATCGGTAGCCATTCAATGGCTCCAATGGCTCTTCGCAAACCCTCTATTGCACTAAACACTATTCTCCCAACACTGGAGCGCATGCCGTAACGCCATCAGCCCGGGATCTCCGCTGTCAGGACAGTTCCGGGGAACGCCGAAGCGGCCAAAGCGACGTATGTCTCGATTTTACTGTAGCTGGGGCTTAATGCCACACAATCATAGGAAGCCAATTGCTTCTTATGTATCTATAGAATGAGTCTGCATACTCTGAATTCATTCATTTAACAGCCCCCCGAGACTACAATGCTATGAATACCTTGAGGTAATATACTAGTAGTAGTAAGGTCCGACATGCAATATACAGTAAATGTAGCGGCGTCAAAGATTGAACAGAGTTTAAGTATATATCAAATCTAACTCTGATAGCCCATAGTGTTCTTAGTATACCTTGCAGAGCCCCTTATTTCCTGATTTAGCCCAAGTTGTCCGGCGAGTACATACCAGTCCGTCGGGCCAGCAAAATGACGAACATCACCGACCTATGAGACACATCTCCTCCATCACGGCATGCGCTGTGGAGCGGCTACGCGCTATGGTGGCTCATTCGGTGGCTGGAAGAACAACTTGAAATTCATTTTCTTCGGCATTTTTCATCCCCCTGGATGACCTCGAAGCGCTAGGCTCCCAAACCCCCAGGAAGCACACACAAGGTTTCCACGCCAACCATCGGTTTTGCAAGAACTGGCCAAAACCGCACCAAATAAAGCGGGAAACTGGTAACCTAACCTCACTACATTGAGGTATAGTCACAGAGGTACCATGGAGGATACTTGAAGCCCCAGGCGTTCACGTTACCGTGCCGTTACCGACGGGCCCGATCAGGCCCCAAAATTTGGTGGAAAAATTACGAAACATAGCGCGATCGACCTCGTTAATTGGGCTGGTTCTGTTCCTGATAAAAATATGATTTGTTTGCCGAAGATTCGGCTTACATTGGGCCTACAGCTTGCGCAATACGCACATTTTTAAGGTTAGTCAACAAGAAAGGTAGATAAACCATGAAATATTTTTAAACATCACAAAAGCCTGGAAGCACCAAGGTCACCCATTTTTAAGTTTGAGTGCCTTACTAGTACATCCGCTTACATCGCCCGAGTTTCAGTGCCTGCCTCAAGTGTTTCTTCTCTTCCGATTTGTTACCGCTATCAAATATTGCTTCGTGAAATGTCATGCATTCCCACGTGCGTAAAACAAGGTGCACCCAAACCGTTCAACTGCCTTGATGGAGACGGCCCTGCAAATGTGCACTGCTGCCATCAGTTGGGATCAACGGGGCGTTTTCTGGATCACTCGGAAAGCCACCGTATCACTCGGAGCATAGCAATCTTGAGAGGAACTGTTCGATTGGTCTAATTAGATTGCCCGAATGGAAGTCACGTAACCTCGGGCAGTGCAAACGGGCGGCTTCCGGAGGCGCTCATCAGGCGCTTGTCGATGCTCCCACTGACCCCCTCCCACCTACATGATACACATATGTCTTGACGCGTTGATGCTGTTTGATGCGCCGTCTCGCCTCTCCCAGCACTTCTAAGGCAACTAACTACTTGAGCGCCTCCTCAGAGCTCCTCTTCACTCGCAAACCACTGTGAAATGATCTTCAGCTTTGCTTCAGCTTCTCATCTAGAAGCAAGAAATAAAAGGAACTACACATTGCGAGACTGGAGGCACGACTTGGTCCAATTCCTCCCGGCATTCGTGCGCAACCCCCGGGAGAACTGGAAGGATGAGATTGCGTCAGCGAGGGATCAAGGACGACGAAAACTTAGATGGAAAGCAAAGGAGCACTTGTCATTCACCGCACGGCGATAGAATAAAGAAAATCTGATTAGATTCGCCCAATCATTATTCTCCCCCTTTTATCAGAGCGGACACCAAATGGTGATGGGGCTGTGCTGGAGCGTATGATGGGTGACGTAAATCAGAAACCGCCGTGATAAAACACGTTCCGAGAGCAATATCAGTGATGTGGCGTGATCCAGCATACGCCAGCGTGATCCAGCGTGATGCGGGACTGATTCCGGTGATGTAGCTCGGATTTTGACAGCTGTGAACGCGTCTTCGCGGGCCGCTAACGGTGTTGCTGAACGTAGGTTCTTCCTTCTCTGCAAAATTAGGTGGAAGTGAAGGCGTCAACAAGGCTTGGGAATTGAATTCCCCTCGCACTGTCTTGCGAGCAAGTTGCGATGAGGTTCAACAGTACAAGTTCTCAAAAAAGATACACACAACCGACTTTGAACCGACTTCCAGCTTAGGTCTGGACAACTCGCTATAAGGGCCCTAGACCAAAATGAAAACATGATCTCGAGACTGATATCGCGAGGCATGCGAGAAGTGCTCAACTAGCTTTACTTTGAGTAATGAGGACATTGAACTGAATGAACAATATTTTTATTGAGACTCTGTATGTACGGAAGCATACAAGAACCAGATAACTGTGTATGTACTTTTTAAATCTACCCCACTGCCTCATCTCGTTGAATATTCAGATTCGCACAAGCTCCCCCACCTGTAGGCCGGGACACCGGCATACAAAACCTACGTTACAATGAAGCTTATGGGTGGAAGCACCATTGGGCTGCAAACTGCCGCCCTTGATTTTAACCACCGGGCGTGCACGTTCCCGCCCACGCTCGCAGCCAGTTGCCTTGTTCCGATTTGACCCGAGACTCAATTCCCGGACAGCTCTTCGCGCTCTGTTTTAAGTACAGCCCAAAATAGCCCACTCCGGTCACCTACAACAGCGATCCGAGTTTGTGCACTGAGCCACCTTTGCGTTGGTTGAACTCTCCCTTGTTCTCTGGTGAAGGCGACGGTGACGCCAGGGAGACAGGGAGTAGCTCTTTGCTTAGCTATCACGACATATCCCATCTGACAACAACGTACCCATCACGCTAACGACAACATTCAAAAAGCTAGGGGTCAATGAAGGCTTTGAAATTCTTTCTCTGCTCCGTGTTCAGAAGGGCCAGTCTGGAGCTTACAAGTAAAATAATTCAGCTACTCAGTCCAGGTGTACAGGGACCGCTAGAATTTTTGATGACGGGCATGCCCTTGCCGAAAGCGCCAGCTTTGTTCGTGTTTGTCCCCAATCAAACTCCTTCTCTGCATGTTCCGTCGGTTTCTGCCCTCCACAACCATGTTGACGCTTAATTCTGAGGGTAGGAAAGTTTCAAATAATGTTCTATAACATGGCCCTCCAATAGTATGTGAGAAATTCTCCACCTTCTGAGTGATATGAGCCAATTGAGAACCGCGTGGAATATTATAGGTGAGGATTTGACCTTGTCAGAAATCAGCCGCCTCAATAGTCACGACCAGAAGTCCAGGAAGCAAAGCCGCTCCTATTCAAGGTACAAAGAGGACGAGGGTTACAACGGGTGAAGGGCACTTCACGCCCATACAGACTATATAATACGTTGCTACCAGCACTGCCCTATCCGGACCGTTCCGCCGTTATCGCAACACCCGCGCATCATGCGCGTTCCGTATAGCCGAATATCGCTAACAGACCTCCAGGAACTGAGCTCCTCCCACACCCGCTTGGTGCCATTGCTCATGTTTTGAAGCAGGTTCATTGCCAGGGTCTTGCGGCGCCTTGAGTAGGTTCCCATAGGCAGATTTGACAACGCGTTGGCGGAGAAAGTGCTGTTTTTGACGGAGATTTGATAATTCCTGGACCAATTCGAAGGATTTGATTCTACCAGAATTTACGACAGTAGATAGACTAATTTTAAAGGTTTTGGTCGAAGGATTTGAGCTAATATGGCCAGAGCATAATTCTACAGATTTTTGTATCGGGTCAGTCCGAAAAAGGAAGTTGTCACACTTGGCCACGTGATGTTTGTCGAAGGTGGATGGGGAGTATGGTTGCGGACCGAACTTCGTGACAAGTCGCAGTCCCAATTTGGTAATTGATACTGTCACGTCAGTTTTCATTGAGACATCCTGGCATTGTGTAAATAGCATTGCAAGAAGGTAATCTACAAACGTACTGGAGCAAAACTTCGAAAAATCGGTTTTCCGTGTTTTGCACGGCAATTTCGCGCTTTTGATTGCGGATCACTCGGACCGGTGGCTGTGCAGCAGCATCAATGTCGCCTGGCCATTGCCGATTTCTTGGTTAGGATATTTCACTTTCACTGTGGGGTCCGGAAGAAGGAGTCCGGGGTTGCAGAGGCAGAATGGCAGAGAAAGACTTGATTACCTGCCTCAAACTCGCGAGTTTAGTACACACAATTTTGGTTTTCGCTGTTCAAATTTCGCGTTTTGTAACCCTAAGTTAGGAGTACCTCCGATTCCTCTGAAATAAAAATTTCACCTATAACCATACCCTAGTTCCTGCTAAATCTCGAATCCCGAAGGATTTTGAGCAAAATTGGGACTGGTCATGAAGTTTTGGCCGCAACCATACCTTATATAAAACACCTCCAAACCCTTCGATAACTCAACATCTACACTTTACATCCTTTGACTTTGCTCCAGACTCGAAATTGAACCAGAAATACGTGGATCTCGCTCGCTTGTGACTCATGTCACAGCCATCACGACAGTCAACAACGGCGCATATCACTCGCTCCCCAGGCCGAACGGCGGCCCAAAATATTTCAACCTCCGTGTGAAATGTGTTTAGCGTATGTCGATATATCATCATGTTTACAGGGATCTTTGTTTTCATGGCAGAAAACATGAATTTTCGCTGAATTTCCGTGAAATCAACGTCCTGTGAGCCCTGAAGCTCGAAAATAAAAAATCTGGGACAGTACTTCTACAAAGGCAATGAATTGATAGATAGTCCTACTTTGGTCTTAGTGAATCCCTTGTGAAATGAAAAAGTTATCAGCATTTTACTTTGATAATTGCATTGATCACCTCCTTATGATTGTTGCTGGTCCATTTATCCTCCTCAAACCCTCAAGACATGTTGCTACTGAGTTTCCGAAGTTTTCTGAAGACTTGATAGAGCATACCAGCTGTATCTGAATTCTCCCGTGGGCGGTTCCGAGTGATCACCATAGAAATGTATCTCCTCCTTCAAATCTCTCCGAATCCTTTGACTACCACGGACAACGCCCCCAACTAAACAAAGGTACTATGCCGGATCTTTTTGATTTTCCCTCATATATTGTGTGATGGTCGGGTTTTCCAATAACAAGGCAATTATTAGACCAAATCACATAAAATTCAAAAACCGGCATGGTACTTTTGTTTCAATGCTTGTTTCCTACAATATTCTCCCAGTGACCTAAGAGATTGGATGTCGTTTGAAGAGGTTGAAGCCTTTGCGAAGTTGGAACCAAGGTGCTCAGCCAACCAAACACGAATAAAGCTGCCGTTTTCGGCAAGGGGCATGCCCGTCATCAGTAAGGTTTGCCCACCTCGGCAGCCCCGGCCCCGAATGGATGACTGGCGCTTCCCGGACTAGGCCCCTTCCGAATGGGAGAAAAGGGTGCTGCGCACAGCGTCCGCCAATCAATTGCGGAAAGTAAACTCGACAACGAGTGCTGTAAATCTGAGAAAATGCGTTCCATATCCCGCCTAACCTTGTATACGGTTGGCGGGAAGGCCGCGGTTGATTTTGATTTTCGATTTCTGTCATCGGACCTTCGGGTACTCGGCCGAGTGGCTGTACTAGCTCACCTCGTACACAAAACCAAGTGCCATTTGCCATGGTCATCATTTGGCCGAGGTTTGTGGTGTAGGTACATATGTATTGTATTAATAAATAATATCTTCCACCTCAAAAGCCGTTAGATCACAGAGGGACTTGAAATAATGGGCTTTGATGGGAAATCAGCAGAGCAACGCAATCACATGACTTCTTTGACTTGTTTTCTCTTTGTGTTTGACGACACCAAAGGCAGTCTGATTTTTTCTGTGGGCAACTACATGGAGATCAATACCAACTAGAGTATATTAGTGAGCTAGTCGAGGTGGGGAACAAACGACTAGGTACCTAGAGTATATTAGTGACTACGAGAAGGTAAGTATAGGTAGGAAAAGTAATGGAATAGTATACGCATGCTAGTCGAGGTGGGGAACAAACGACTAGCGGGCAACGAAGGTAAGGAGAAGTATATATGGTCGGTAAGGTGGTGGTGATGGTGATGCAACAGTACTGAAGCAAAGGAAATATGAAATAGGAAGGAAGAGAGCGGAACGAAGCGGGAGCGTACGGATCATCCTACAACATTGCATTCGAAGTTTATATCCATTTGGGCTCTCCGACAATTGAAGCATTGTCTGGATGGGCTATATAGCATTATCTCTGTCCATACTTAAATTACCAAGCAGAACCTCGCTGTTTTTCGCTGAAAATGCGGCACAAAGCGCCTATATCTACCCCAGTCTGTTAACTGCTGCAATCTGAAGTCAGACTGGCTTCCCTCACGCATAACGCGGCGCAAAAGAAAATCATAATGGGTCATATGATCGCGTGGCCGGGTCTCCGCTATAACCGGCATTGCCTTATTGAGGAAGAAACCATCCTCCAAGCGTTCCGAGCTCTATTAACATGATAAATTCCATTTTCTGAGTATCTTAGTGTCACATTGATGTATTCAGATCGACCCCCACTAGCCCTATGGCAAAGTGGTGCTTGGTTTTGTATGCAAGGATGTGCTCGGACAACTTCCCGAAATGGCCGATGACAGAAATCAGAAGTCGAAACCAACCGCGGCCTTCCCGCCAACCGTAAACCTTGTGATCAGATCTGATTGAGTTCTGCCCGTTCTAATGTTGGTGATCGGGCTTATCACTGGAGAATGGTGAACAGAATTGTAGAAAAAGCGGGTGGTTTGAGCTTGGAATAGAAGTAGGTGATTTATTCCCTTGCAAACCAGTAAAGTACAGAGTCGTAGCTACTCAGTATTTATACCTTCTAGGAATATTAGTAATACTACGGGTCGCTGAGTAAAATAGAAAGTGAAGGAAATGTCTAGAAAGTTCAGGTACTCGGGCTGAGTAACAATGCCCGAGACCTCTTCGGCTTCATATTCCAACAAGAATCACTGTCGGGTTATAAAAGCCCTGCTTAAGGGCTTTCGAATGATACCATAACCAAACCGATTGGACCAGAAATGACCGAGATTCAGGGTCAAGAACGTACCGTGTTTTTCTTCATATAAAACTCAGGAGGTGTCATTACATGTGCAAACTGCTGTAATGTAAACAGCGCAGCTGTGTCACAGTATATACAACAACCGACACGACACATTTCTGTGGTGCGCGTTATGTGCTCAGTGAGCTCAGGTTGCAGCGTTTTTGGTCAGCTATATGAACCTCGTTAGCCTGTTTGCGATGCAGCCATTGGATGGCTAATGGCTACACAAGGGTCCAAACTTAGGGATACGGACAAAAGCTGCTCCCAGTCGAAGCATCTAAATTTCATTTCAGGCAGGTCCTCTTGATTTTTACATCACATTTTGAACCATCAAAGTTTCGCGGAACCCGGTAGCCATCAAGGGGTACCCATTCTTAAAATTTCGGACACAAGGTCGGAAAAGTGAATTAAGGCTCTCTTGACCCCCATCTCCCCTACGTAAGGGTTATGTAAGCGCCTAATCTGGTAATTTCCATCAAAAATTGTCAGGCTTTCGTCAAAAATCAGCTCAGGACCAAACGCATTGGTATCACAATTCCGACCGTTTCAGCTCATTTGCTAGGCTCGATTCCAGCCTGTCTATCGAAGATTTACATTGGGGAGTTTGTGTCGATAGACAGGCTGGTCGATCTGAGTTTGAATTCCCATGACGCGCGAGATACCCCATATGGGATGTTTGTAAGCACTATCAACGGCACTCGGTAATACATGTAAACAACACGTACTTTTGACTCAATCCACTTCGTTCTGCCCTATCATCGCGCATGGACCTTTCGGAGCAACTCAGACGCCTTCGTGAACAAGCTGGGAGTAATCCCCACAGCTCAAGCTCTCTAATAAGGCCACGGAAACCAATTCCTGGCACCGTTACTTTCTCTGCACAGGACCACCACCCTCTGCCTCTTCCGTCGACTTCTCGTGAATCGCAGGTGCCTCTTGCAAGCCCTGAAACTCCAGTCGTTGTGTCAGAGTTCACATTTCGACCTCCCATCACCCCTGCTTCGTTATCACGTCCCCAAACACAACGACATCCAGACCATTCCTGGTCTGCTACTTCAGTCAATTCTGACTCGCACCATGAGCATGACGGCGCTCAGATGCCCAGTGTCGATTCTCTCACCCTATACGATGATCCCACTCTCGATTCGACTCCAACTTTCACTCCCAATCCCTCACGTCGAAGACGTACAGTCGATGATTACTCTAAAATTGATAACCTACTTCCCTCACTAAGAGACGACCGAATTTCCCCGATCGACATTCTAAACCAAGTTCTTAATCCCATGGACGCCTCATACGACCGCTATCGCATCGGCCTGTATCGAGAAGACAGCGATAAACTCTCGAATCTCATCGAGAATATCATGGCAGATGATAAGGGTAAGCAAAGCTGCTTGAGTGCATGAGACCCCATCTCGAAGAGTTTGCCTGTGATATAGTGGCGCAGGAGATGGAGACCAGGGCGAAAGAATTCATTTCTACAAGGGGTTGCAGTCGTGACACCGACTTTCATGGAGAACTTGAGTCTTGACGAAGAAGAAGACCAGATCCCTTTCCTTTCGTCAATTCTTGAGGCAGCATCCCAAACAGATCGCGCTAAAATTCAGAACAAGAAAAAGAATCCTACCAAGGTATGTTCTGTGTAACTATGTGGGCGCTTGACCTCTGACAATGATTCCAGTTATGCCAGGTGATAACTCGGCAACTTCTCTACCAATATTCAAATCGCTGCTTGGCATTTCAAACTGCATTCGGCCTCTTCCTCTGGTCGACTGGCTGTGCGCGGCAAACAATCGACGCCCTCTTTCGATGCGCGCTGTCGGTCGGCTACTACTCCGTTCAAAGCCATATTGAAGCCTCCGCCGATTTCTGTATGGACGCCGCTGCCAACATTGTACAGGAACCACATAGCTTCGAATATGACAATCTCAATGTCAGCCGTTCCATTTTCTACGAGCAGGTCGGCGAGCGTGGTGTTGGGAAGGTCACCTCGGGTACATTCGGACTCTTCTGTCTCGGAACGCGAAACGCGAGCATATGCTCCTTGCTCCGATGATGAAGCGGTTCCGAGCCCTCGCCGGACTGCAGTATAACCGCGACATTCGTCCTTCTCTCGACCATCTCGCCTCATATCTAGATCAGGTCACAATCCTCGTGATCTCTCGTCTTGCCGCCTACGAGGAAGAGTTTGAATGGATCTCCAAGCACCCTGACTTGCAGCACATCCCCCGTCGTCCGATTCCCGTTGGTTATAAAACCAAATACTATCCTCTGCGCGCATCAACTATCGAGGAAGCCACAGTGCTCGGAAACTTGCAATATCACGACGAGATTTATATTCACCTGCTCAAACAAGACCCCGAGTCCCTCAGTAAATATGCAATCCCGAGTTACAACGACCAACTTACAAACGCTCGAATTCGGTCCGCGCAGTCCATGAGAGCCAAGACATAAATCCGTGGAGCGACGCGAAGTATTCCAGCTCGGGTTTGGTCTGTTTCATGCGTGTTTGAATCTGATGTGGGCCATCCTCCACACTCATCGTGGCAGCGTGAATGATGCTGGAAGCCTGGCATATTTCTTCGCCCTCATGGAAAAGACACGGCTCGGGAACGACCAGCCGGACTATCATACTCTCCTCGCTGCGTTGATGCAGGTTCTGGATGGGATCATTCTCAACACTTGGCTGCGAGAGTGTGGGTTCGTGACTCTGAAATCGTTCGCTGCTTCCATTCCAACCCCGGAAACCTTACGCCGAATCGCGCATCGAATAATCAACAAATATGCGGCTTCCACAACCTCTAATGACGTCGACATACCTGGAGACAGCGACGAATCCTCCGACTCTGGCTCTGATTCCGAACCAACACCTGCAGCTACACAATCTCGCCCCACATTGAATCCTAAAGACGATATCGCACATCACAATCTCCAATTACTCACTCGAGACCTACTCATGGTGGCAATTTTGGTACGGGCAATTTCCGACGGCGACTTTGGTCGAGTCGAGGTATTACTTCCTCACCTTGCGATGATGTATCGCGGCGCTGGGTGCAATAAATATTGCACCGAACTTCTGCATTTCCTTCAAAATCTCAAGTATGTATGGACGCCAGAGTTTGCGTGCGTCAGTTTCATCAATGAAAACTATTTCTGCTGAGGTCAAACAGAGATATAATGCGCGACAATATGATCATCTGCCTGAATGGAAGAGGCCCTGGACATTGCATGGCTATTGATTTAAATATCGAACATTTGATCGGCTATTTGAAGGTCTGAACTTCCTTTCATTGCTGGACTGAGTACTGATCCTATCGCAGAATTTATTGCGCGTGGAGGGCTTAGATTCAACATGGGATCGCCTTGGAAATACTTCTGCAGCCATCGGTCACATTCAAGCCGTCAAAAAGAAAGTAACAACCGTTCTCGGAAGCCCGTACATACCAAAGCACCGGTCATACGACACCAAACACTTCCCATCTTGTGTGGCGAGTTCAAGCCAAGATTGCTGAGGAAAAGCTGCAGGTTTTTGAAGCCGGAAGAGCTCGTAATGCACAAAAGAAGCCCGCCGTTGATATCTCAGTACTGGGGAGGCAAAATTGAAGTCTTCAACACTTGCAACGTTCAACAAGAAGACGGCGGCGCTGGTTGCTGGATTGAGTTTTGAAGAAGATGAGGATGAATGTCCTGCGATGGCATTACGAGGCGATCTTCCAGAAGAATACAGTTGAATATTAATTGTTGTACGATTGTAATCATTTGTTGAGTCGTGAACTGCGTCGTACATTCGTTGACACTTCCACCAGTGGTGCACCCTTCCTCTGCCGTTTCGCCGGCGGCTCCCATTCCACATCTGCCTCCAACTCTGTGGCCTTCCGCGGCTTCTTCTTACCCCCTACTTTCCGTTGAGGCATGGTCGCTCTTCGCTGCACGAGTTCATCGTCGTATTTGGAGATAGCATAAAAGACTCTGGACGCCCATTCCTCCGCCCATTCTGGTGTCTCATCAAGGGTGGAAGTTACGTCGTCTGACGAGCGCATACGATCGGGATGGACAGTGGAAAGCGACTTGATTGATTTAGCGTCAAGGATGAAAGTTGGGGGCCGGACTGCGCGTAAGGGATCAGTGGTATGCGCAGAGGAAAGCCAATCGTTCAGTTGATCCTGTAAAGGGACGCGATCAGCGACCTTTCTATTCTTTTTACCTTTGCCCTTCGGCTTCTTCGCTTTTGGTGGGTTGAGATGAATTCGATCCGGCTCATCGACGTCGCCTGCATATATTTTACCGTCCTTCTCTTCGTAGATAAACCGGCCAGGAAAGAAGGTTCGTTTATCGAATTGGATTTCGGTGTCGTGAGGTTGGTCGCAGCACCAATCCGTTGTGATTTTCAGCGCTAAAACCGTGAATTGTCAGCACTGGTTGCGGAAGGGGACAGCCATCGAGTTTTTGATGAGTCTGCCCGAGATTGGCCTGTCCGGGTCATCGCTGGAGGAGTCCACTGCATCGAGAGAAGCTGTATAAACCCAAGGTTCTGCCATCAAAAGGTATACTGAAAGTTGACCGCGTCGCCCGGCCCGTCCGCCTCTTTGAATCACAGTTGGCATGGCTCGTGGCGCTCCATAATCCACGACGACATCGACATCCGCCACATGCAAACCCTAGACGACGTTACATTGTTTATAAAGTTGAAATTCGAGACCACTCACAGTTGATAGGCCTTCGGTTGTGTGAAGAATTTTGCACGCCCCATCTTCCTTCGCAAAATCGTCGAACACCTGCTTCAGATACGCCTTGGACATCCCTTGTCACGATTGAATGACAATCTTATCGCGACAACGCCTTAATCTTATCCACCGCCCTCGCCCTTCTTTTTCATGACCGTCGTCCACACACATGATCACACGCGCTATCTACAGTGGCGGCGCCATCTGATGCCACCCCTAAAAATAGAACAGCCCATTTCTGGAACTTTTGATGCAAGTGGAGTTGATTGGGGCCACATCATTTTTTTGGGGGTGGCATCAGATTGCGCCGCCACTGTATCATTCACTGCTGCGTCACAGGTATGAACCATGAGGACAATGCACCCTTCCCATCGTTCACCACAGTCCTTTTGCAACAACATGGGAGCCACATGTTTGCCATGCCATAAAGGGAGGGAAGCCTCATGGATGACGACAGGTTGAAGAACGTTCCACAGAACACATGTTTCCCACACGCTTGACACTTAGAGTACGCATGTAGTTAATAGTTCACACGGTTCAGTAGACAGTATAAGTAGAGTAGTTTATTCGCTCTTGTACCCCTAGTCCTTTTATTCAGTTATTTTCTCGAGCTAATACCGCACCACCCAACCCCTTGTCTTAGACCTGGGGCGCGAGGCTTGATTGTGACATCCCTGCATGATAGTGTCGTATCAATCCATTCTTCTGTATATCAGTTGACAGCAGCTTGTTCTGATGAGCGCGAGAATCCGAGCATTGTTGAGTATTATCGTGGAAAACAAGTGTTTTGCGAGGCGTTTCGGAGACAAGAAAGTCGAGATTGCGGTATTCGGAAAGCGAGCCAACGATGCGGTGCGTGGAATAGATTATATTTGGACGGCTGGTTGGGAGCTCGAGCGATAACATGGTGGAGGGATCAAAGTTGAGATTGCGAACGACAGCACATTTGATATGCGGCGGCAAAGTAGCTGACATGGCCAGTAATGGTGTTCCCTTGCCAAGACGTAGCCGGAGTAGATTGAGAGCTCCCCAGGAAGGTCGGAATGCAGGAACGCCGTAAAGTGGGAGCCCGGCGGTGTAAATGAAATGAGCTTCATCAACGTTGACGCGAGACACAGTGCAAACAAAATGACGATCGTTAAGAAGCTTCGCCAAGCGAGGAAGATGTCCATTGTGAATTCGAAGCTGCTCAGGTTGGGTGATGATATGTTGAAAGTAGCCGCTAGTTATTTTCTGTTCCCTGTTAGCGAGATTGTCAGAGAAAGATATGAAGGACGCACCGTCCATAGAGCTTTATCGCTGGGAGTATCCTCGTTAATGCACACCGTTCGTATTCCCCACCCTTCTAGCTCTGATGCCTGCCAGGAGAGAAGAGGCTGCCGAGAAGGTTGACCAGAGCGAGACAAGTTCATACCTGGAGAATTTGTAGTCTTTTAAGGGGAGAAATCGTAATAGACGTTGTGTCGGGGTAGAGAAGATTCGGGATGATGAGACAGAGAGTTTTGCCGGAGCCAGTGCCAGACTCTAGGATTACATCGCAGCCTTCGTCGAGTGCGGAGAACGGCTTCGAGTTGGAACTTTCGAGGAATTATTCGGTATCTTGAGATTATCTGGACGATTAAACAGGATTTTAATGCAATAGTTTTGTGTTTATCAACGAGGGATTCCAGGTATTCAACGAGAGGCGCGTCGAGAGTCAGAAAGCTGGATGCGAGTGATTTTAGCTCTTCTAGTGGCGATATCCGAATTTCCTGAAGTAGTTCAGCGGCCTCAGCGTCAAATTGGACCTCCGGAGTGTCCATAGTCAAGAAAAATGCGGCATAGAGTGAGCTGACGCGTCGCAGACGGCGGTAGAAGACAAGAGACGCGTTATTTACATATGTTACCGAGGCCGTTGATAGTGCTTACAAACATCCCATATGGGGTATCTCGCGCGTCATGGGAATTCAAACTCAGATCGACCGGTCTGTCTATCGACAGCTTGCTCCATAGACAGACTCGGTCACCGGTCTACTCATTTGCCCAACAATCCCCCCCCCCAATCGGCAAGACCCGAGAATATTATATAAACAAATATTTTTTCGTCTTTTTCCTCTTGACCCTTCCAAACACATTTTTGAAAGGTTCTGAACCTTGGTCGGAAAAGTGAAATAAGAGGTCGCCGACACCCCTCCCCCTAGCCGGTGTCTCGGATTTTGCCGGTGGGTACGCCTTGGTAGCCATTCAATTGCTTTAATGACTCTTTGCAAAGCCTCTTCTGAGCCGACACTTGCAGTGTGATCGAATGATCGACGATGGCTATTTTTATCAGCCTATTTAACGACCGGCAGAAACCGGCAGTCGACGGCTTACAGTTGCGGCAGAATCAAATGTCCTTACTAAAACAAAATTCCCATCAATCTCGGTCTTGTTCCAAGCTTTGGAGGGTTTGAGCTATCAGGAGGTTGTATGTAGAATGATGTTGGTGGGTATTATACAGTAGAATATAGACTCAGACCAAATTTATTCCCGCCTTTTCCGCCTTTCGGGTGGATTTGGCGCATACTTGTCACAAGAGACTTGGGCCATAGCTCTCTCAATAGCAGCCCAATCCTCTATTTTACAGCTGTTTGCAAAGTTAATGGCACCTCCCCTATTTCGAGAAGAAAGAAGAAATGAGGGCTATATTATGAGCCCCGCAGTGCTCCTACAAGAGGGAGGGCCGCGGCAGCCAACCATGTAGCTAAAACGGGAACTTCTCCATTCCGAGGGTCCTTCACTTTGTATCTACAATACAGATTCTAAGGCCCCGGGAAGCTCCTGCGAAGCCTGCTCCGAAAAAAAACACGATTTTGGCCTCAAAATCCCACTTGATTTGGTCGATTTTGGCTGAAAAACCGGCTCGATACTGATATAGGTGTTCGATACTGATAACGGATACCGAGCGGAGTTTGCAAACACGTGGTACCCGGGCCGGCTCCCCCGTTCTATGCAGCTGCTATCGCAAAAGCGTAAGCATAAAGGATCGTTGAAGTTTGTCGCAAGCAAAAATAAAGATAAAAATAATAGGACGCAGATACAACACAGAACATGCGCCTGGAGGGGAAACAGATATAACAAGGCTCCTTGGTTCAATTATCTGGTCGTCCTTAGAGTCCATATATTCAGCTCACAACAAAGGGCTTACGCCAGGAAAAGCGCCGTAGGCCCGTATTCAGAGCCAATTACAAACGTTCAGAGCCAAAGCCACTTGAGTATCCTCGAGGTGGCGGGGGATGTTCACGAGCAGTACGATCCAAAGGCCCCCAAATGACGGATTAACCTTCCACAAAGCAATGAACAAGGCATGCGACAACATTTCTTGCTTTGATATAGAAGAAAGTGATGGAAGACGTTGACTATGATGGTTCGTGATGGTGAGAGGGATGTAGGAAGCTCACAAAGGTCCGATATTTTTCAATAAAGATAGGAAGGAAAGAATGCGGAGACGAAGAGCAACGCGTTAGCTGCTCGAGGAGCGGACGACGTGAAATCACATCCCCCGCGAAACGTGCAGCTCTACACGCATATTCGCTGCGCACAACCAATGCCCGTGGGATGGAGAAAGAAAGGTGAATTAAATGGACTCATCTACTAAGTTACTGTAATGGCATTCGGTACTGCGGCAGCGTAGCGACAAGATAGTTGTTTTGGCGGAGAGAATGGCAAAGCGATGGTGGCGGAAGAAAATGGCGGACGTATTGTGCGGATCACTTAGTCACCACCACTTTGTGACAACCGCTATTACTCACCCAAAAAAAAACCGGATTTCTTATTCCTCTTGCTCAAATGCTCATTTCAGTAAGAGAAACACTTTCCCAAGAGGGATTCTAAATGAGAACAGATCTGACTGAGTAACAGATTTTTCCTGGAGTTGAATTGGGACTGCACACCACATATGCCTCACAAAGCTGGTAGAAGTGGGTTGGGAGGATCTCTTACCTTCAATATGCTGTTCAGAAAGCATATTGTAAGCCCTTTAGATTGAAACTTACAACCAAAGAGTGACATTTGCTCACAGATTTGACCGTTCTGAAGGCAAAAAATAGGCAACAAAGTGCATTTTCGTAAAAGATTTCGCCTCCGGCGGATTTGGGACTTGCACAAATGTGGTGGTGACTAAGTGATCCGCACCATAGACAAACTATCATTCGCCCGCGCATAAGATCGTAAATCGGTCTATAAGCATGGGCCAATATGAAGGCCAGTAATCAACGCACCTGTACACGAACCCTTCCATCCCCTTCCCAATTGGACACCCCATTCCGCATGAACACTCTCTCTTCAATCCATACACCAGAGCTTGCCTGCTGAGGCCGCAGAACCTTGTCTCGGATCTCGAATCTTGATTCTTGACTGAACTTCACTGCTTTGCTGAACAAGGGGAGAGAATCCGAGAGATAATGGGGAAGTATGAGCTGTGAACAAAAGTTGCGGCCACGATTTAAATGCGACGTTGAGCAGGGCGATGACGTCTCGGACTGGCTTAGACACAAAGTAGTGGGAGGTAGAGTTTGAAATCTTGGACGCAGCAGCGGCCGGCAAGGGCACGGGGAGCGGTAAAGACAGCAGCAATGGTATTGAGTCGTATGGTTGCGGACCGAACTTCGTGACAAGTCGCAGTCCCAATTTGGTAATTGATACTGTCACGTCGTTTTCATTGAGACATCCTGGGATTGTGTAAATAGCATTGCAAGAAGGTAATCTACAAACGTACTGGAGCAAAACTTCGAAAAGCTAGCTACAACAAGAGGAAGAGTGTCTACTCACCTGGGCAGAGGGAGAATCCTTAGAGAACAGAATAAGGAGTCTCCACGCCCAGGCGTCACAGTAAAAGGGCGCGTGACGCGTGACTTCTCACGGGGTGTGGGCACTATGTAGTAGCACAGCATCTATGATGTGATATCAATGATCAGATGATCCAACAGTAGCAGGGAGCCAGGGATATGCCCAGAAGAGGGAGGATCACAATACTGGTCCAGAGATCGTAGACCGACGAAGGCCCGGAGATACCCTGTGGTCCGGGGAGCGTGGGAAACTGGAGCCGGAGTCCGGAGGGCCGGAGCTCGGGGTACCAGAGCTCTCGGAGGGCTAGAAGTCTGACCGGAAGACCAGTCGGGAACCGGGTTGCGCTGAGCACTAGCTGTAGGAGCGCAGGGTCGACAGGAGTCTGTCGAGGGGGGGAACGGAGGCATACTGTACGTAAGGACAGCATGTGGCATGGGCCTCTACGGCAATAGGGAACAGGGGGTCGGAAGGAGGAAGATGTGACAAAGGGGGAAGTCTGGAGGGAGTGGTGTTCCCAAGAAGGCTGGAGTGATGCAAGGAATAGCGGAGCGGGCCGGGGAAGCGAGGGGTTCCCCTGACACTTGCCAGCCCCAATTTTATTCGGGACCTCTTCTTCTAGCTTTTCTCGTTCCAGAGCCTTTTTTTTGCGGGTTTCGGAGCCGCCGTTAGTATTCCAGGCTTTTGCTCTGGATTAGCCAGTATCGACGGATGACGTGTTCTAGCGGCAGTCTCCGTTATCATTGACATTTGGCGACGATCGATCGCCCAGAAGCAACTCGGAAGAGACGGAAATGGTTCCCCAAATCAACCGAAAAGTGTCCAAATATGTGCATATTTTATTATCCATTATCTTTATTTTATTTTATTTTTTGAGCACTTTTATCAGTATCGGGCCAGATTTGAAAAACCACTTTTCGGAGAAGGTTTTGACGTGCCGAAATGGCCGTTGGGTGATGGTATCAAGTTGAGCTTGATTTCTCCTAAAATCAGATGAAAACCCAGATCCACCCGATCTGCTACCTCTTGGACGGGGAAGAAGGTGAAGCGAGTTCATGTGGATGGCGGTCGGGAGTGGATCAACGAGATGTGGCGGGGTTTTTTCAAGGGTCACCACAGGCTTGTTCAACGCCGCCGAGGGCGACCTCAAGTTATCATGCACTAGCAGGAACTCGTGCTCCGCTACGAAGGAATAAATATAATTGAAGTACACATTGCCCAGATTCAGAGCTCAAGCAAATTAAGGATCCATTACATATGTGTTCTTGCCTCATCTGAGTCGTAGATGAAGGGCCGCTTTTTACCACGGCTGAAACAAAAGCTTGCATTCCAGGTTCCATGGACACTCGTCACCAACCTGCGGTTGGTTCCTCGTGTCCTTGTATCGAGTATCCAAGATCTCAGTCCCAATCCTTATTTTGAGCCCCATCCCCTCTGATGAGTCCAGTAGGACAATCAGTGAGAGCAGCGAGCAAAGAGAAGATGACTCTCGTAGGAATTGCCAAGGAGGAAGAGCAAGTGCAGGATGACACTTGTGGGGAGTTTCGATTTTTGATCACTTGAAAGTGAACACAGAGAGAACTTCGAACAACACACATACAGTACAGCTCAGAGAATGAACAGAAGAGGTTCCATACATGCATGGTCAGAGACATACAGTGGACATTCATGATGACACCCATAGGATAAGCCAATTTCAAGTTTTCTCGCTCCTGGGCTTGAAACATGAGAAGAAGAGCCAGCAATAAGTGTACTCGTAGGTAAGTTTTGAGATTTGTGGAGAGTGAGAAGTAGGACAACCATATCAAAATCCAAACTCATTTGAATGTAACTGGAGGCCATTGAAAAAAAATTCAGTAAGTATTACCGGTGAGAAAGGCGAGCAGTCCGTACATGATGACACTCTTGGGGTACGAAATAGAGCATTTCTGGCTGATGCTCGTAGGGGATACTAATTTCCGCTGAGCAAGCCAGGCCCGCCCGAAGTGATAGACCGCTGAACCAAATTCTGATCGATGCCAGGCATTGGCCGTTACCTGGCGAAGGCTTCAAGCTTCAGGACTTGAGCACCTGAGCTTGAGCAGCAACAACGCCGAATTGGAGCAAAACAGAGCAGCAAGCACACAGAAGGACGGAAGAGGATGGAAGACCGAACAACCGGATGCCGGGATAACTGTTAACCGAAGCCGGTTTGTCTTGAGACAAAAGACAAAGACGATTACGGCATACTCTGATTTGTATAATAGATAGGAAGGGATACTGGTAAGGTATTTGATGGACTATTTGCTTTGCCAGCTCATTCCGATCTCCGCCCTCAATAACAGGTTAAAGTTTCAAAATCGCGTGATCCCGTAATATTTCCGAGTCAGTGTAGGTGAGCGGACCCGCGGGTCTTGACAGGTATGTACCGCATATGTACCCTTGGTCTGAAAGTTCTTTCCTCGCCCGGTGCGCCGGCATCTAAACCGGCGACTAAGGGCCGGTTAGTTAGTCCGGCCGTTAGGCCGGAAAAGAGAATTATGAACCTTATGAATTCTGGTCGGAATGGGCTATCGGCAGTCTGTCCTATGTGGCATGATGTAAGTCAAAGTGGCTCATTAGGCTCTCCTGGGTATTCACTGCTAGTCAGTGTTGATGCGGGCTTTGTTTACCCAACTGGTGTCAGGATGCTTTTGCATTCGGATAACCATTCACTAGCTTTATAAGGGACGAAAGACATTGGAGCTGGAGCCTTAGAGGCATTTTTTCGACCTCCACGACATTTATTTGTGGCGGGAATGTCGGCCGGTGACTTAACCGTGGGAAGTTGCTACTTGTTAAGGCGATTACGTAGTCAGTTAGTTCAGCCAAGAGGTCAGAAACCAAAAAAATCGGCCATATATCTTTTTCTTAACTGCCGGTGCACCCTTGTCCTCGCCACCCCTTGGGAAAAAACAACATTTCAAGGGGTGAGA
Organism: Favolaschia claudopus; assembly: GCA_037176885.1. Lineage (NCBI taxonomy): Eukaryota > Fungi > Basidiomycota > Agaricomycetes > Agaricales > Mycenaceae > Favolaschia > Favolaschia claudopus. The sequence goes on along the minus strand of JAWWNJ010000160.1, from coordinate 1,298 downwards.
ATACCATTGAGCCGGGACGTGAGAAGATTTTCAACATTCCAATTCGCCCCCATAACTCTGTTCTGACCGAATTCATAAATTACCGCAGTGCGGCGCCGCGGGCAAGGAATCCAGCAAAAAAAAATCCAGGCGGGTTTGGGGCGGAGCCCGACAAGCTGCGTACCCCCCGTAGTAAGTAAGCTTGTAAGATAGGGGCCATACAAATACGGTTGCCCCACGTGATCGAACCTTTTTGGGCCGAGGTGGTTAGTTCGACGCTCTCTGAGAGGAAAGTAGAAAATCCGGCTCCAGGCCTTAGCCCATATTAAGTATCATGGTCCTCATTGAGCCTAGAGTCGACAAAAAAGCAACCCTTAGATAGACCTGAGGTACATTGACAAATAGAGTGCTGTCATCGCACTTCTTTCGGCCGAAGCCCCCAGACACGTGTGACATGAAGTGATCTTCTCGCCAACATGGCGCAGCGTATATCTCTTGTTTTTCTGAATCTTTTGAAGAGATCTTGGTACTGCAAGCAAGCTACAAGGCTGCACTTCTTGGATATGCAATAATCTCCAAGCTACAAGTCCTCTGGTCTCCGATTTTGCTACAAGATTCAAAGGGACACTCTTTTACCTCAAGCTTCCCTCAAGCCGCCGCCACGGACGGGCTCGCTCGAGGTAGGGCCGGCGGACCGCCTTGCCTGTGTACCCCATGCAAGAAACCAGCATTTACACGTCTATGGGGTACGCAGAATGTCAAGGGACTCGCCAGTCATACCGTACCCCATGAATTTCTAAGTCAATGCTTAGATAATGCTGCGTAGATTAGATTCAAAGACTTTGAAACCAGCCGCGGACCAGTGTACTCCGTCCTTCACGGCTGCTCTCACCCCCGACGTCAATACGAGAAGACTTCGATTTCGATAGTCCACGCTATGCCGGGCAACGTTGACACCTCGACCCGCCGCAACCCCGCCTTTCCTCGGGTCGCTAGCCTCACAGTCGCGTCTTGTCACGTAATCGCGTCGGTCTTGGTGCGCTCTCGCCCGTATCAATCTGGATTCAAATTGCTAATGATACACCAGAAATTCCGGGGCAGTGTTAGAAATATACTGCTATGTAGAAGTCCTCTCTACGTGTATGCAAGCACCCACAATCGATACATTTACGGCGCGTAGCGCCGTCACAGAAAAAATCACAATTTATTCTGCTCTACTAAGAATTTAGTCTTCCATTTGCGAAATCAGCTTGATTTCGGTTCCGCCACCGCTATATCCTGCGAAACCACGCACGGGGCTGCCTTGCGCCCTCGGAATC